>VZRS01015438.1:47645-83699 GCA_013398055.1 Ifrita kowaldi
TAATAAAAATTTTTGTAATTCATAAATATTAAAAGCCTTTCGTGTTGCTGGACAGTTGCCAGATATGAAATCTTTAACCCTGCTGAAAATTTCATGTAGTGATATCTTGAGAGTAATTAAGAGCAATAAGAATCATCCTTAATGGAGGGCAAAGAGAATTTTCTGTGAAGGCTGATATTTGCAAGTTTCATTTTCATTGACAAACTTCGAATAAAGGAATGTCAATCTAAGAGTTTAGTAAAAAGAAATCATGAATCATGCACTGATTAATACAGGTTGTTACCTACCTGTTGCATCTTCTTTCTGAGACACTTTGATGAGAGGTTATATTGTGCCCTTTAAAGAAGACACCAAAGGCAGTACTGCTGAGTTTAAAGCTAAAAACCTACAAAGGATTACCAGGTAAGCAGCAACATACTATCTGGTTTTGAGCACTTGGATTCACATGAGAAAACTTATAGAGAAGTATAAGCACTAGTTTGATTAGATATCTAGTTATGGTTTCATATGGCTCCAACCTGCTGGGAATTTCCCCTCTAAAGGCCTCACATTCCTGTAGTATTGCAACAGATGAAGCCATCTTAAAATCACTAAGAGTGAAAGTACTGTACAGCAGTACATTCATGATATGTTGATAAAGCAGTTTAAACTACAGCACATAAATTTGAACTGATGAAGTAAAATCCATACAAGCCAGTGTAAAGAAGTTCTGCAGGAACACACAGTGACTTAACATGTGTGCATGTGTGCAGATCTAAGGATCTTCCTAAGTCCTTGCAGTGACCCATCATAAATGGAAGGAACAGAGGTGTAGCAGAATGGTCTGAAGCAAAGAATGCAAAACAGCAAGTAAAAATGGCTTTGTGGGGCAGATGCAACAGACAACTTAGGTCCCTGGCATACACCTAGGATTTAGATGGTGATTGTGTATTTAAATCTGATTCCCAAACACTCTCCATTCTTCATTCTTTCCCTTCGAGTCCTCTGCATTCTTCTAAGGATGATGAGAATTTTCCAAGTCACAATGAACTGGATAATTTGATGCCTAGATCAATTTCAGCATCCAGAAGACATATATTTCTGCTAAAACATATGAGGTGACCAGTCTGATTGGTATACTCAAACCATGCATGAAACTCTCTTGGAGCACTGGGGTCTCTACAAATGTGGTAGCAAAATTGCATTCTGCTCAGAGACAGGACGTGCAGAGGAGCTCCTGCCTGTACTCTCTCCACATTATACCCTAAAGGTCAGTAGACCTACACACTGCCTTCTATTCAGGACCATGCTAACTACCACCTGAGACCGCTGCTGTATTTTGCTAAATATTTCTTCTATGTGAAACACAAGAGTGCTACTCAGAACAGACCCTAGAGACCATGAGTTTTTTCTCTTAGAGAAACACAAGTAGCAAACTACAAGAGATTGCTGATTCCTCATAGATTTTCTTCCTGACTCAATGTTTCTTGAAATTTTTCCGGCACACTTTCAATAAATACAATGAAAAATATTCTCCTTTACTTTTCTTTAGTCTCTGAATTGAATTTTATTACAGGTGGTGAAAGTAATTAATATAAAAGCCTTTAAGCAGAGCAAATCACTAACCAAAGTTCCTATACTGTTCTTCCTATACACATGCTCTAAGCAGTAATCTATACTACAAAAGATGGGCATCACCAGCTGTGCTTCTGGCCATATCTTAAAAAATAGCCAAGTCCTGCCCGGGTGTTTTCTAAAGCAGGAGTTTAGAGTTGTGCTCTGAGAATTGCACTTCCACAGAATAAGGAGATCCTTCTGAAAGCCCAGAGCAGATTATGTCTGGGCTCCAGAAAAGGGAAACATTCAGAAAGCTGTCTACTCTCAGCAGTTCCTTTTCTAGCATTCCTACCACTTTGCTAGTTTCAGACAGCAGCCTGTTGATTTTAGGCAATCACATTCTTAAAGTATTGCAGGTTTTGAATTTTGTTTTGGTGCACTTCATTGCCAGAAACACCGCAGAGGGAGACATGACGCCAATTCAGTGTTCTGAATTCACCACGAGAAACGGACTGAAAAACGATGAAGTAACAGATGGATCTAACTTTGGCCAGTGCAGACTCTGTATTCACCAGAGAAGCTGCTTAAAGCATGGGAGGGCCCACCTCCAGATGGTGAACCTTCATCTTCTCTAGATTCACTAGTCATTTCCTGTAATTGCTGCACTGAACTACCTCCTTCAAGCCAAAGAAGTTCTATCATTGAGGCAAACAAAAGTAACTGCACAGTATAGCAAACTTTTGCTATCTGAATTTTGATTAAGAACAATATGTTTCACCCCAGTTTAAAAGTCTTTCCAGTACTAATTGTAGGAGAAAAATGTTTTCTTCCAAACTTGTAAAACTAGTGAAAAAAGAAAATTAAAAATCTGACGACATATATATGATTTATGTTGTCTTTAAGAAAATATAATGAGTAGACATTCTAAAATGTCTCAGCAGTAGCAGTACAAACTTGCTTCTGTTACCGATTTATTCACAGGAAATGGCTTTAAAGCATAGCTACACACCACAGATAGGATAATTAGGTACTGTATTTTGGGCTCTCACAGTAGGTTTTCCTCTAATATACCAAAAGAAGAATGCATAAAAAAAAAATTTAGAAACCTTCTACATCTCTTGACATCCGGAATAATAAACTGTCTTGCTACCTTTTCACAATCTGTAACTCCCCAGTATCTGCAGGAAATCCACAAGAAAAACCTCACTTACGCACATATTCACCACAGTAAAATCACGTGGTCGGCAAGGTGAAAATAACAACTGAAGCCTGATGCAGCTGGAATACATTTGAAATATAAAAAGACAAAACAACCTACTCCTCAGCATTATTTTGTCTAGAAGAAGTTATATTTTATTGCATTTTATTATAAATATATAATCTATACACACAAATATACCATTAAAATAAACCATTATAAAAAGCCCCAAAATTTTACAATTATTTTAATGTGAATTTTAAAAATCATTGCAATGTAAAATGGGTATGTTCTGGAAGGACTCAAATGTAACTTAGTCATTCTCTGATGCTATAATCCTTTATGTCAATAGAAACCTCCTGTGCTTGTTCAAACTTGTCTACTCTCGAACTGCCTGAAATTGATGTTTGATCTTCTGGGTTTAAAATCTACACATATATCAATTCGTATCCATAACTGCACATTTTATAAAAATATGGCTAGATACCTATTAAGAAAATAAATTACGCCCTATTTTAATTTAATGCATACCTTATTAGGTGATATCTTTAGACAAATATTCTTAGTCATACAAGGAAGTTTTACACTATGTTCAGTTTGATGAGTGCCACTCTGCAATACCTCTGTCTTTACGACATAAAATGCTTCTGTCAGAGCTTCATAGCCAACATATGTACAGAAAGCATGTAGTTAACTTCAGAAACATAAATTTCAGGCACGTCAGTTCTTTATTTTGAACAAAAGACTAGGGAGGGGTGAACCACTGCTGTCCAAACAAAAGCCAAATAGGAATATTTTCTAGGGTTTGAAAAGGTTACACTAAATTTGCTTGTTTGTTTTCTCTCAGTTTCATGCACTGTGGCACTTCCTAGATTCAGGCAGAAGCTCAAATACTGTGCTAAGAGAAGAGCTCTTCTTCTGCTACTGTATTTCTGCTCTGATGAGAAACAGGAAATACCAGCAGTCTCATGAGAGTTCCTGTTCTCTGCAGATCCCCAGCTCAAATGGGGATCATTACACAAACCCATCTGAGCCTGAAAACTTTTTGAAATTGTGGGACACAAAATATCCCAGCAGAACTCAGTAGCTTTACCATTTCAAGACCCTCATAAATATGTAGTGAAACAATACTATTTATCTGACATGGCTACAGCAAGCCTTAACTATTAATAAACATTGAATGGAAATATTTTCAAGTCTATATAGAGATATTTAAAATATGCTTTAAAGAATAAATAAAAATAAGCATTTTAAAACAGGGGTTCATATCTTTACTTTGCAATAGCTTCAAGTGACTAGATTTCTCAGAGGTGTCTTTTCATACCTTTTCCGATAAGCAGAATCCTTCAAACTTTACCATTAAGTATATAAAACCTTGGCCTCTCTGAACTGCAGTTTTCAAATCCTTGATTAAAAGTTTCAAAACTCAAAAGGTATTCAACTTCAATTAGCAACGAGAGAATTCATGAGCAGAGTGGCTACACTGGTGCCAAAAGTAATGCTGGCAACAGCCAACAGCAGTTGCCTAAAGTATAAAAAAGACAAACAGAGTGATCCTTTCTCTAGGAAGGATTTTGGCAATCTAGTAAGGGACCTTCTGAGACAGAAGGCGTATTTGGGTCATTATGTTTACTGGCAATATGAATCTTAAATTTCATTTTGAAAACAATCATATTTTTGGCCTCAGCATCTTGAGGCGATGAATCCAACAACTTAACTATGCATTGTGTGAAAGAGTGCTTCCTTTGTTTTGCTTTCAGAGTTCCTGTGTTACAAAGTGCATAATGATTTCTTGCGCGCCTTCTCCGTGATTTTATTATGCTTTTTCCTCTCAACTCACCTCTGGTCTTTTTCCACACCAGAGGGATTTCTCCTAATCTATTAACTCCCTGTGTTCCATACTCCTTACCATGCTTCATATTCCTCACTTTTGTACTTTATATCCTAATATCTACTTTCTGAAATGAGGTAACCATGACTGCAAGTAATGTTCAAGATGTGAGCATATCCTGGATTTATTTAGTGGTGTAATGACTCTGTTTATTTTACTCTCCACTGCTTTCCTCATTCTTTTCTTGGCTTTGGCTAGTAATATGTGAGCTGATATTTTCAGAGGCCTGCCCAAGGAGTCCAAGATGTCTTTCCTTCAAAGTATGCTCACTTACAATTGATTGCTTGGCAAACATAACTGAGGTTTCCCCCCACCCTTGCACATTACTTACATTAAGACTCACAAGTAATCTTTTCACCCACTGCTAAGGATCACAAAGTCCTCTGGCAACTAGCCCTAGTTCTGGCCATCCTGAATGATTTTTGATTATCGGAAAATTTCTTCATATCCTTGTTCCTCCACTTTTTTGGTTCTCCTTATGAATAGCTGGACAGTTGTCCAGAACATACTCTTGTGATACTCCAATGGAAATCTCCCAACACCATGAAAACTTATTCATATTTTGACCATTATCCTTGAAAGGATCTATTTTTATTTTCTTCTGCAGAAGTTTTGCCTTTTCACAAACCATTGTGAAGCACTTTGTGAACACCTTTTTTTTTAAATACCAGTATGCTTGACTCACTAGACCACCATCATCCACATGCTGTTGACTCTTTCTAAGAAGCTCAATACATGAGCAGGAGTGGCTTCCCTCAACAAAAGGGTTTTTGTGTAGGGTATTAGTTCTATTCATTATTATAATTTATAAAGATTTTTCTGGGAATGCTGGTAATGAAGACAGAGTCTGTAAGTTGCCAGAGCACTCAAAGACTTTCAAAGTGTGCTATCACATTTTCCTCCTTAACCTCCTCAGACAGAGTAACTGCTACAAGTGGTGTGTTACACACATTTCCTAGTCCACTATTTTAATATCTGAGCTCTTTTGAAACTCCAGAGTGGCTCTGGTAAGCTGATTATTCTTGCCCATAACTAAAAAACTCCCAAACCTAATTTGTTTTAAATACAGTGATAGACTGGCATTAAAAAAAAAAAAACAACAAAAAAAACCCCAAACCCCAACAAAACAACCCTACCGGTTTCCTACCTATGTAATCCTATAGATATCTTTACTATTATCCTACAGAGCTGCATCTCCCCGTGGCTGCTTGATGGCACCCACACTAGGAACTGGATTTGGTATTGATAGCTTAGTAAAACCATTTTCTATGACTGTGAAACATGAAGATGAAAACTCTCACAAAAGCAGCTAGACTAGGCCTTAAGAGAATTACGTATCTCTAAGAAAAAGACTAAGCTAGGCTTAGTCACTGACGAAAGAAGGTAACACAGGCTGTGGAGAGCTGCAGTGAAGAAGCAAGTACGGGCAAAACTTCTGTCCTGTCCTCATCCCACTGAAAGAATCAATCAAGATAGACAGCACTACCAGGAGAATACATTTTTAAAGGAAGCTCCTTAAAATTCTGAAGAGCTTTGTAATTGTGGCTGATATTCAAATAATTTGATTCAAAGATTTTCAGTCATAAAGAGGTTTTGGAGGAAGAACACAGAACATAGGAACTTACTTACAAAATCAGAAAAGGTGATCAGAGTAGGAGCTGTGATTACTATTCTATTTTCAGTAGCACTCAGCTGATCTGCTGCAGATTCAGAATAAAAGATTATAGAAAAGTGCAAAAATTGAATCTCTTCTTAACTTTCTAAACCTCATTTATAAAGCTTTTTTGTATTCTTAATTTATAATATCTTGAATCCTCATTAATTCTAGACTATTCTGCATTGTGCAAATCCATTCTACATAGTAAATTTCAATTCTGTTATTATTTTTTAATTTATGTTAAATTTACTACCTTAAAATGCCATTAATATACCCTGGGAGTTTATATTTTGAGAGAGATACAAATATGTAACTATCTCATGTATCACTTTTATCTAAAATGTCTTTAACATAATGAGTTTACATGCTAAATTTCAATCAATCATTACACATTTCATATAATTTTAATTTCACTGCATCTAGTTTTTAGCTTGGTTTTTTAAAACAAGACATATTAATACAAGACGTTCTATGACAATTTATATTGCCCAGAAATACTAATGAGTTTGAGTTAGCATAGATTACAAAAAAGCCTTTGAACACTTCTGCCCCAGGGTTTTAAGAGTCCATTGTTTCAGATAATTTTGACCAGAGTTAGAAAAACATAGACTCTGGATGATTGTTACCAAATTAGACTTTGGAAACGTTCCACTCTCTCCAAGTTTCTACGCAGCACCTTTCCCTATTCTGTACTCTCCTACTGGTCCATTTCCTTCATTTTTCTCCTGTTTATGTTCACATTTGACATTGTTTCCACTCCACATGGATGCAGAATTTTACAATGTACATTTTTTCTGTCACTTTATACAAGTCCTGCACAAAAATACAACTCTAAAGACCTCTTAATAATACTGTGACAGAATGTCATTTGAACAGCATCATTTGTCATCTGAATAACGTCCTTGGTGAGAGACGGCATTAGCGCATAACCCAGCCTGTAACAAATCCTGTCAGGCAGTCCTGATAAGGTCCTTTCAGCTGCAGACTGTTCGGACTGTATTAGACACAGTCACATTAGGTCTGCATACTGTCAATATTCCCTTGATCCCTGCAGGCTGTGGAACTGCAGTCTGGCTTCCCCTGCCTGCTCTAGAATATTTACTGTACTTAGTTTTTCTGTATGTCCCCCAGGCCAGACTTCCAGGCAAGGGCCGACAGTATACATGTCCTCCCTTCAGCCTCTGGGGACTGTGCTGTTGGGATTCATCCTTCAAGAACATGTGAGGTTGAGCCATTATGTGCATGTGCTTCCTTGTTGTAGATGGTTTTTAGATTAATTTTGGGCATTTTTTCAGATGAGATCATAGGACTCCTGGGAGACAAGAAACCCAGTCCAAACCCATCCTTAATACTGCCAAAAGTTTCTCCTCCATATTGTGGGATCTGCCTTCCATGTAGTATATTTTCCTCTTTCCTGGCTGGTTCCACAAAGAGTCTCTATTATAATAAAAATATTATCTCTGTTTTTCTGCCTTTCCAATGCTTCCTGCCTGAGAGCTTCCCTGGATAAGTCAACACAGGGTGTGACAGGCTGCTGCAATTGTGGCCCTGAGCACGGCACCCTCTGCAGCCCATCCACCTACTTACACAGCTGCTTGCAGGCGGCCTCTTGGCTGGGCCAGGTCACACAGGGAGTAGCTGACATCCTGCTGTACCTCCACTGACTCGAGTATTGCATTTGGAGGGGTGCTGTCCCTAATGACCAAACACATGGTGCTGGGGGCAACTTTAAAAGGACGGCCCAGATAAAAGTTTTTAGCTGCCCCTCCACCCATGCTCTGGAGTTTGCCAGCAGCTCAGTTTTTAAGACTCTGCACTAGACCGTCATTTCTTTGTCTTCCTTTCTAGGGGATTTCCACATTCAAACCACTGCTCCCAGCAGAGCTTTTGGAGGAGACTGACTTCATGAAGGATGTGTCTACTTCATTGTTGTAAGTCAGGACAATTCAAGCTTTTTCCTCACTGTAGGCAAAACTGAACATAGAGGAGGCAGAGTAACCACCCTCAGCTCCATACCCCAACCTGTCACCACTCTGTGAGTCCACTGGCAACACAACCTCTCCTTTAGCTACAAGAGGTGGAGATGAGGACCATGCAGAGCCGGGCTGAGCACACACATTGCAGGGCTACCAGCACCCATTACTGTGGATTTTGCTTGGGCTGCTTGCCTATGAGAACTGCTCTGCTGCTGTTATTGCCACACTGAAGTAACACGGTTGCAGAGTTGAACTGCAACAACTGCAGCTCAAGATGAGATCCCCTCTGTCCTTTCTTCAGGGACGTGATTCAGCCACTCCTCTTAGTCTCTGCAGACACCAGCTCTAGTTTGACCATGCTTATACCCAGCCACAGTTTCAATGTCCTGCCATCTGCATCTGAGGGACTGAAGCTCGATGATCCTGCACTGTATCCATCTGACAAAGGAGCCTGACAGCATCCGGCTGAGTCCACACACACGAAAACTTTCTTGATCCACAAGCAGTTCCCCCCAAACTGCAAGGGCACTTCTTACAACAGATAAAATGTAAAATCCAGAGCTAAAAGCAACAACACAGTGAGGATAATATTATTTTCTTCAATGAGTAGATGTGCTATACTGAGTATTACTGATACCTCAATGAACTGCTCATTGAGCAGTAGGCAAAATACATGCTTAGGCAGAAAAGAGTAGATTTTGGAATTTGAATACATAATCTGTAAACCTGAATTTTAGTCCCTGGAACCCTTTCCCAAAGCTGAACAGAGATAATCACAGTGGCTTCAAGTTTTAGTTTCTTGTAATTTTTTTTTTGTTGAGGATCTTTTTTAAATTGATAATAAAACCACACATGTTGGATGCCAAAGAAAAGAATATCAGTCTCAGTCTACAGACCCTCTCAAGACTCCATATTTTTGCCTCTAAAGATACCTATTTATCATCATCTTCTGTATTACATTGTGATCAAGGTACAATAATGACATAAGACAAAAAAATGCGAGCACTATTATCTGTAATTTATTTAGTGGATACAAGTCATAAGAAAAAAGACATATGAACTTCTGTTTCCTTATCTTTTGTATATCAACCCACTTTCTGTCAGAAGGCTAAATTTTGTGGGAAAGCATCAAAAGCAATTTTGCAAAAGGTCATAATTGCAACGACAGCTAGAATTTCCTAACTAACCCTGGGAACTTTTCAGTAAATTGTTATATCCAGTAGAAGACATCTCTCTATTAATAGATACAAAAAATGTCCTGCTTTTTCCTAACATGTGTGTGCCACATATGGAAGCAATTTCTTGTTACAGTATTATCTGGACCATGAAAAAGAAGACATTCACTTCCAGGAGGCCTGACTGACAACTTTTCTTGTATTTTCCAGTAGGCCTGGATACATGATACAGAAGCTCTGAGTAACAGACCTTTTACATCCTATTTATTATCCCTTTAATAGGAACAGATCTGTAGACTGATGAGACACATTAGCATGGTCATATATGCATTTCCCTAGCAGGAGACAAGCATTATTTTCCACTGCAACTTATATGTTAACAGACATCATTTTCATTTGTGAAAAGAATTTTTTGCAATGAATGCTAGCTATTTCATATATGTACAGTCTTTAAGTTTTGTAAATACAATTATTCTAGCTTGCAAACAAAGGTTAATCAATTAAACTGATGTCATTTAAAACAAGAGTGTCAGAAATAGAATGGGGAATTCTGATACATCTCATGCTGCCATGACTTTGAATAGTGTCAGCCTTTAGGATCAGGCCGTGTTTTCTGTTTTGTTTCTCCCATACTCTTTAAGAGAAACCAAAACTTGGAGATAAATAAAATAAAGTAAGTTCAGAGTATTGCACCTTCAGAAAAAAATGTGTAGGATAAAACCACAGCTTTCCAGGAGGGAATTTACTTAGTACAAGTCACAAAATGGTTGAAAATAGTGTTATAATAGCATTTAATAATTATTTCTTTATTTATTACAGAATAAGGTACCTGAATGACTTTATAAAAACACACAGCAAATAAACAGTAATTATTCTGGGAAAAGAGAGGAGGTGGATAGTTCTGACCACGTTCCCCTGCACTCCTGCTGGCTTGGCTGTGTCTCCCAGGTGAGGGGGATGCAACGCTGCAGCTGCAGAGCCTGGCTGCAGATGCATTTACACAAACAGACCTGTACATAGGCTGGAAGACGCTATTTGCCTGAATGGAGGAGGAAAGCAGGACAAGGTGCCTCATGGAGCAAAGCACTTCTGCTACTCAAAGCTGTATTCACACATAATGCTGCTAACACAACATGTAGCCACAGTAAATACAGTAGCAAAGCATGCCTGCTGTAAATCCAGATGAGAGGATGCTTGTGCTTAGAAGTGAGAAGTGAATAGTAACAATAAAGTGTTAAATATAACCTTAAAAGAAGGATACAATTTGGAAAGAAAGAAACTGAGAGAGATATTTCTAACTGTAAAGATTGCGATTTTACACAGGTAGTCACCAAATAGTAGAGAGGTGAAGAAAAACTTACAGGACTTAAATAAAGCACTATGGTCTCTTCTGTGAGTATTCTTACGAATAACTAAATGGTATATAAATGGGAACAGATGTCATTGGGGTGCTTTTAAAAATCACCAAACATGCTAAGTCTAGGACACACAGTCTGTCTATAAACTAATTATAAGCAGGCTGCATCACATTCCTTCTCATAAACTTGCACATCACAGAGCCAAATTTAGGTTAATTGTGAAGCTGGAGACAAATGGAAAAGGATTTCAGCTGCTGAGAAATATTTTGCTTTACTAAAAAAAAAAAAAAAATCAGAAGAAACAGAAGGAAAAAAAAAAAAAAGAAGAGAAGAGAAAAAAGAAGCATCTCCGGAGGTTTACTGCTAGCTTAGTTTCTGGTTTGTGTCAACTTGTTTATATCAGCTGCTGATTTGCGTCACTGGCTTGGCTTTGTGGTTGTATCTGGGGCCTGATGGACACCCTGGTGCATTAAGAAATTTACCACAACAGTACAGCATGTTAAGATCAGATAGCACAGCCTAATGTTGTTTTCTTAAGCACACACACCACACACAACCCTACTAAGAAGTTACTGCAGGCAGCTAAGAGAGGTGAACTACAGGTTTGATGCAAACCAGCTTTAAATTCAGATGAGAGGAAAATGTCCATGCAGCACTAAAAAAGTGCATACTACATATTTTTAAGGATACCAAAAGTTGTACATATATTTTTTAAAGAGTTTGTACTTCTAGGAATCAAAATACCTTATATGTCTTCATTTCCTCTAAGTTTTTAGTAGCGGCATCTTGAGCCACTGCATATTCACTGGGTTGTGCAGGGAAATTTTTTATTTTGAGATGCAAAACATTGTTTTAGCTCTGGCTTTAATTAGCCCATCAGAAATTTTAAAAAGTAAATCCTGAGTATTTAAGCTTGAACATCTGCCCATTTGCAATATTGACCACTACATAACTTAGATGCCCTGCCTAAACCACAAGTATTTTAGAATGCATTTACAGTACATAGGGTGCCCATACAGAAGTCAAAGTTACACTTTAAGCTTCGTGCCCATGATTAGATGGCACATGTTCACACATGCAGAACTGCCTATGCCTATCTAACTGAACACTGCAGGAAAGATGCCCTCTTGCTATTCTAGATGCATGTAGTGGAAAACACTAATCAGGGACTACTGCAATTCTGATGGCAGACTTCAATTAAGCTTTTACTTCAGCTGAGGTTCTGCTTCATATTTTCTGTTCAAGCTTCCAGAAAAAGTCTTACAATTCTTTCTATTTTTGTGATAGTTCATAGAAGGTCCAGTGAATAAACAAAGAGAATACACCTTA
Source organism: Ifrita kowaldi (assembly GCA_013398055.1). Classification (NCBI taxonomy): domain Eukaryota; kingdom Metazoa; phylum Chordata; class Aves; order Passeriformes; family Cinclosomatidae; genus Ifrita; species Ifrita kowaldi. Next base: position 59,766 of record VZRS01015438.1, read on the forward strand.
ATAGACATATTTCTTAAGATAAAATAGAATGTTTTCAAACCATGTTTGCTTTACGTAAACTTCCTATAAGAAACACTAAAAGCAGCTCCAAGAGCCTCAAAATATTCCACAAGCATGTTCCTGAAATAAAACATGGGTTTTCTGTTTAAAAATGACAAATTTGATCCAATTTATGTTAAGATATTAAAATTACTTCCAGTACAAATACTACAGTTAAAATCTTTTGACGAATATGTTTTTCTTCTCTTTTTCTTTCTGAAAATTTCAAAATACTTGGCTTTTGCCCAATTAGAAATGAAGTCAGATTTTGAAATGTTGAATTATTGAGTGAAGCAGAATGATTATCCCCTAGGTTGTAATGATAATATACCATATTTTAGATTGAGGAGCTGCCATTCTAGAGAATACACAATGAATCCAGGAAGACCCACCAAAGCAAAAAAACTTGCAAAGAACAAAAATCCAATTTTTAAACAATGGGTCCAGGAACAATCCAGGGAAAAGTACATCCTAGACTGTATAGTCTAGAGCTATATTTCAGAAGTGTATGGATCGTTACAGCAGAATGTGGTAACAGAAATACTGCTGCTGCCTGCACAGAAAATGGGAGTGAATATAACAAGAGATACTACAGCAGCTCTACACTTTCCAAAATATTCTACAATGCAGGAGTAACTCCCTGAGTAGTGAGTATAATTTCCTGGAGGGATGTGCAGTATTGCCCCTATGAAGTGAAAAAGCTGACTTCCCTATCTGTCCAAGCACGCAATGCCCATTCTCATCCTGAGGAACTTCCCCCTTCTCCCCCTGTCCTATGTGATAACACAAAGCACCATATTGCATCCTGACTGACAAGGTATTCACCTACAGTCATCACTTTCAATCGCTACTTTTTCCAAGAGGAGCTGGAACATACGGTGTCAGAGAGAAATTTATCACTTGGCAGCTTGGTTTGCTGTGTTTGACCTGCATTTTGAATAAATAGCAGATTCTGTACAGAATTGTTATGATTTACTCTTTCAGAAGTATAATAAAACAGAAATACTACAGACAGTTCTCATTGGATCTTTATTGGTCATGTCTGTTAAAACATAGTTGAGAGTAGCAAAGGAGTTTTGATTTCATTCAACAGCTTATATAAATATTTCCTGATCTTCCTCTATATCAGCACTCCTCTGTTCTGGAACTGGGAGCTTCCAGAAACATTGTGAAGTGTTAACAGAGCTAGTGGAATCTGCCACACCAGCTGGAAGAGGCACACCGAGGATCTGGTGAGTAGAAATGAGCCAGAAATTTAGCTGGAATAGGTCTGCGGTTTCAGGGCTGTGCCACAGACTTCGGGCTTTAAGGAATTCTGGTTCTGCTGGCTCCAGCAGAGGACGGAAGAACAATGAGGAACAATAGGGAGCAATTTGGCCATGGTTTGGTGTATGAAGACTGTGCTGAAGATAGCAGAACTCTGTGGATGCTCAACTCCAGCACAGGGAGGATGGGAAGAAGGACACAAAAGGGATGAGCAGTGATCTCCAGTGGATTTGTGCACCAAAGAGCACCATCACCTCATCCACATGGGAGCTACTTCCTTTGGGGGCCACTCTGCTCTCCACCACTACAGTAAGTCAGGAGTTTTGCCTTCCCATGTTCTCAGGCCTCTTTCGATACAGCCATCCCAGAGAGTTTTCGCAGTTCTCAAATTCCATCCTTTCAGGCCTCCTTAAAAATAGCAGAAGGGCCCCAAAGTATGCCACTAAGACAGTCGGAGAAATTTGGAAAGGAGGTTTTGCAAAAATATTTACTATGTGAACACCCTTCTGCTGGTCTTCATAGGAACTGAACTAAGTGACCAAGGGGGAAATCTGAAACCAAAACTTCTAACTGAACCCACAATTAAATAGAAAATCAACATGCCCTGCCTGTAATGACAACTGAAAAACTATGTCAAAAGCACAAGCCTTCAGTGTCTTTATAGCTTTACAATAATTTTTTCCAGTTTGTTTAAGTGTGTACTAATTGAATAAGATACACAGAAAAATGTGCACTCTCTGCACTTTGCTGACAGCTTAAATTAATTCTGTTTAGTTCAGAGGTTTGACTAACTGCTTATTGTCAATTCTGGCTATTAGCCACTTACTTTGATGTAGCAAAGTTGGAAAATAAGAAGTTAAGTCAGTCCTTTAGTCCAACAATCCTCTCTAGCTGAGAGTATAAGAAAATTAAAATTTGGCTGTAATACTTACATTTTATTTCTTCAGACATTTCAGCATTGGGAAATAATTATTGTAAGGAAAAGGTGTATATGTTTTGCTTTTTTTTTTTTGCTAGACAAGTAACTACATTTGAAATAAGTAACTGTAAATTGCAGTGTACATAATGTTGTTTGAGTCTTATCACTTAGTTTTTCACACTCCTAATTTTATGTAACCAACACGGTAAGAAGCGGTGAGGCAGAATTAGCACAGTTATATAATGTGATAGAGAAGCTGCTGTGGAGCTTTATTATACCATGACAGAGATAGCTACAGCAAAGTAGGGGGAAGTCATTCTTGGCCCAAGAAAGCCACTGCTTATCACCGGTGAAAGCTGCTCTGATGGTAGGTGAAAGCCCGCTCCAGTGACTGCAGGTACATGGACTGTCCATAGAAAGGAATATTAGATAATGCTCAGAAGAGACTCCTGAGACAAACACTACAACGATAATCAGATAACCTCAAAAGGAACTAACAAAATTTTCACCCAAAACAATGAATGCCACAGATTTAACTGTCCAGATTTAAAAAGGTGAAGAAGAGTAAAAAAGATGGAGTATCCCCTCCTTCATTCCAAAAAGTTGAAAGTGGGGAAGAGCTTGAGGACATGCCATATCAGACAAAAAATTCTCCCATGGGAAATGTCTAGCCATATGTACAGGGACAGTATGAATGTAGACGAGCGAGTGAGAATATGAAAGAAAACACAGTTTTGCTAAACAACCTGTCAAAGACTTGGCATCTTTCGGGGTATTTGTTCAAAGTTTCATGTTTTTAAGCTGTTGTAAATCTGAGAGAATAGTTTTGTGAGAAATATGTAAACAGGTCAGTATGATACTCATTAGATGAATGGATGGCTCATTTTATGTGTCAAATGCTGTAATGCACTTATTGCTCAACTTCCATATTTAACTGGTGCCAGTATCACTGAATGAAAACACAATTTAATATATTACAATATCCAACTACTGGCTTGGTGACCACTGCAAGTCAAAGATTCAATATGCTTTCTCCTTACCATTTAACAGAACACATTTTCTGTGGCTCAGAAAATCCTGTGCCAAGTGATCTTCAGTTCCTTCAGCCTCTCTGCAAAGCAAGTGCTTCAGCCTCCTGACCACCTGGGTTGCCTTCTGCTGAACTTGATCAAGTTTATTAATGTCTTTCCTAAAACAGAGGGGCCTGAAAATGGACATAGCGTTCCAGATTTCATTTCATGACTAGAGAGCTCATGAGTACTGAGCAAAGAAAGCTAGTTACTTCTCTTGATCCTGTTTGCATAGCTCACGAAGCTGCTGTTTTTCTTTACTGCCCAGGCATGCTGCTGGCTCATGTGCAGCTTGCTGTCTGACAATACTCCCATGGCCTTCTTTGTGCAGCCCTTTCGCCATCTCTGTCTAGTAGCTCCTACTGTCCAAAGCAGGTCTTATGCTCATAAAATCCAAATTCCTGTCAATGACATCAGCTGTGCAACCAGACATTGACCCATGGAATCCATCTGCTCTTCTCCAAGTCTTTCCCCTGCACTAGCAAGACTCCACATAACACCACCTAGCTCTCCATTAATTTGGCCCTCATTCCCACAGCTGTCCAGTCACTCCTGATATGTTCAAGGTTCCTGCTACAGATGTATTAATGCTGCCAATGTACTTGAGCAGCAAGAGAAATAGCACACGGGTCGGACAAGCCTTGGCAGTTTCTTTCCAGCATGCTGGATCTGAGCTCCCAGCAAGCACCAGACTTCTTAGACAGCAAGTTGGATAAGCATATTGAGCTTTCTGTACCCCTAGAGGTGAGTCCTACACTACTGTCAGTCGTGGCTTCCGCTTGGTACTAATGCATGGCTCACCAGGAGGCTGTGTTTCTTTCCCAGGGATGGCCGTCTCTACCTTGCCTGCCACCAGCACACTGAACCAGTTCTGCAACTGCAGGTCTGCCATCCTCCCCTCACAAGTCTTTCCCAGTCTGGGGTTTTCCATTTGACTCCCACAACTGACTGTGGTCTCTGGCTGCCATCCCTCCATGAAGTTACAGGTTCAAGCTTTTGCATCTGCAGGACATCTGTGAAGATGCCACTAATTCTCCCTGCTTCTGTGCAGTTTGTCCCCTTGCTCCCACAGCTCCCTGTCTTGGCAAAATATTTCCCTATTTAGTGCACACCCTGTGCAGGCGAGGACAGTTTTCTCCTGCTCCAAACTTGGAGAGACATACCAGCTGTGCTCTGCAGTCTGAGATCTGAAAAGCTTTATCCTCCCACTGGAGCTGTGACTTGAATAGAGGCTTCTGCTGTGCCTGGGGTAGTTACTCTATTTGGTGCTGGGAACTGTGCCCTGTGGTGCAACACTGCTGCTGATGTGTCCCACATGGCCTTCTGCAGATTTCTGGCCCCCTTTCATGTGCCTTTCTGAGCAAACTGCTGCTTCTGAGAGCTGTACCCTGGGACCTGTGCTCTGGGACTGCTAACATGAGCTGAATGGATACTTGAATCCCTAACCAGGATCAATCTTTCCCAGCAGTAGAGTCTGGACCTGAGGACATTGGAAAAACCACCCCAGAAGATCTAGAAATGAAGTCCAAAGCAGCTCACCAAGCTGCAAGCCCTGGAAGAGCCCAAGAAGTACTCCAAGGAGCTCCAAGGCATGTTACCCATCCCATGAATGGCCACTCTGAATGCCAAGTCCCTCTTTGCAGCTCCTAGTGACTCTGTTCCCGAAAGAACCTCGATGTTACAAAATTAGCCTGGCTCCAGTGTGGGGTACCTTCTCATGGGGCTAGAATTCCACTTGAACATGTCCTGACAGCAGTGTGCTCATGAACTCAATCCCCCCATCTGCACTGTCCTCACAGCAGCTGGAAGCCAAGCACAGGCAACTGTCTCTCCATGATGAAACTGTTCCATCACCCTCATTGGCTGTGTCCCTTCTTGCAAAGCAAGCCTGGCAAAGCACCCCTAAAGCATTGGTCAGTTGTGGAGACCATCACCACACACCCACATCACATCCACAGCAACTGGAAACCCACCACAGGCATAGAACCATAGAATCCTTAGTCTGGAAAGGACCTCTAAGAGCATTGAGTCCAACCATTAACCCAGCTCTGCTAATTCCACCACTAACCGTGTCCTTAAGCACCTCACCTACAGGTCTCTTAAATACCTCTGGGGATGGAGAATCAACCAACCACTTCCCTGGGCAGCCTGCTCCAATGCTGGACAGCCCTTTCGGTGAAGGAATCTTCTGCACCCCATCAAGGTCCTCCACCAAGAGTCTCTGCTAATGAGACCATGAAACATGCTCAAACACCCTCTGAGCAGGTCTCACTTATCTCATGGCTGCAGCTGCCCTTGTAACATCCAAAAACAGATAGGATTTCTGTAGAAGTCATCACTTGATGTTTATGACAGATTCATACTTTCTGCTTTCCAGCAGCAGTTGGTTTTAAAGAGCCTGTATGGTATTGTGAGCACCTCAGGTGTGTCATTCTTAAATTCTTAAGACGTCTTTGGTGGAGCGTGCATGGATCTAGATACTGCTAGTCTTTAATAATTATTATGTTACTCAAAAGAAAAGTTTCTTAAAGACAGTAAGTTTCTCAAAATATGACTTTTCCTTTCTCTGGACTCAAAAATTATCTCAGCCACCCAAACAAGAAACTGTGTTATAAAAGAAGATAAGTTTATATATATAAGGTTATGCCATGTCCTTTCAATATGCATATACGGCTCCCACTTTCATGAAAAGGTTGCCTGCACACTGATGGGTAGACTTTGGCTTAAAAGACTGACTCCCTGTTTAGACTAAGACAGATATCGTCAGAAGTGATAGGGTAAAAATGTGACCAAATATTTTTCTTGTATCTTTTTACAGTGCTCACGTAATTCTCTGGGCAAAAGAGTCAAAACAAAACAAAACTCAACATTTCAAAGCTCTGCTCATAAAATAAAATAAATGCCAAAACTCCCAGATTGTAACAAACTACTGTGAGATGGAGGAAACATCGTAAGAAAAATATTTCTAATCCAGAATGCCAAATAGTCTCTCACATATGATAAGAAGGTAAAAAGACTTTAAATACAAGAAGAATCTGGTCTAAAATTAGGTAGAATAATAAACTGAACATCTAATAATAAAGAAAGGCCTAAGATTAACTAAATTATGCCATGTGAAAGGTTATGAAAAGACAATGAAAGGGAAACAGTGTTTGACAGGGGCATGTGCAGTTCTCATTACTATTAATAGAATTTGTACCTATATCAGAGACAATGTGGTTCATTGTATATAGCAGAATTCATAAATAATGCGAAAAGCTCCAGAAAAATGAGGAGCAATGATTCACCATTACCATACCTTCAGCCCTCTGACTTCACAGGTAGGCATTGCCTTCTCTAGTTTACATGGGACTAAAAATCTGTATGATGAGATTTAACTCATATTCTCTGCGTACCATCAGGAGGCACATCTGGAGTAATGAATTGCTCACGACAGGTAAAACCATTGCCACAGCATCCTCTCAGATTTAATTTCAGAATTCAGAACCCAGATTTAGTTTCAGAATAAACTGAAGCTTCAATCTACAAAAAACTACCTTCTTAAAACAGGAGGGTTGTCCCAGACAACAGAAGCAATGAGGATCTGCTATCTAATTCTAGCTACTACAGATTTAAAAACTGGAATTTAAACATCCAAAAGTTTTGAATATACTATTCTGACATATGGTCTCCAAAGCAAAATATTTGGGTATTTTAGAGGGGTTTTAGTTCTTCACACAAATACCATCTAGACATTTTGTCCCAATGTGGGATGAAAAATATTTCCATATCTTGAAATTTTTCATGGAACTGAAATTAAGTTTGCCAGCTTGCACTAGTTAGCACAAAGGCCGTTTCAAAAGAAAATACAACTATTTGATGTAAGTAGGGACAAGAACACATATTTTAGAACACAAAGGGCTAAAGTAAACCTCAGCTGTTGTTTTTAACAACAAACAAATATTTCCGTAGTCACAGGGAGTGAGCCCAAGAGGCCTGGACACGGTTTGCACGTACTGAGCTCAGAAGTGCATTGGGATGCAGTGATTGGAATCCCTCCTGTTGTGGGTTCATTGCACAGCAGAAGGAAGGAAGAAGCTCTGTGAAGGCCCATCTTACATCTCCAAAGTCACAATCCTATAAAGTGAAAACCTTTGACGTTTCTCAGACTCTGAGTGTGTAAAAGACATTTATCTATGGAAGCTGAGCTGCTTGTTGAGTTTAAGGAGATTCTTGGGGCAATGCTGCACACAACTGAACTGCTGGAAACATTTGTACTTAGCAACTGCATTGGCTGTTAATCTGTGAGCACTGCAGCAGTTGTACACTTTCTGCCTTCTGCAGCGCACCTGGGCCAAGCTCCAACGCTACCACACAGCTTTGGCTCAGGAGAGCGAGATGATGACTTTGCCAACACTCTAAGTGCTCTAAGAGGGCCTAATAGCCATGATCGGCATCACCTGGGGACTTCTCACAGATCTCGGTCCATTGGCTCAGGAGCCCCATCTAAGCTGCCAGGTGATCTGGACTGGCTCTGGCTGATCCTCCTCCCTGCCTGGAGCTGTCAGATGTTTTTAACCACGCAGTCCCCTTGTATTTTGTACACACCTGAAAGAATTCACTGTAAAACTTGAAAATGGAAGTCTTGTAATTCATCACACTGTGAGCCTTTTAGGATGATTTTGTCAAGAAGCAACTTACGTGTATATGGACATATTTGTACTGATAGAGGTCAGTATGTTAAGAGCAACATTAATTGAATAACACAGCACCATGAGACTACGGTAAAATCTGCCATGTTTTGTTCGCTTGTGGGCTCATAAACTCAGTTTCTTAGTAAGTCAGAGTATTCACATCCGTCCTATAAACCATCATTTGATATTGCTACTGCATCTGATTATTAAAGAACATTACAAAATATTAATGACCAGCTTTTCCTTTCACCTAGTGAAACGGTTACTGCACATAGCACTACTTAGAAGATGACAAAAACTTTTTTTTTTTTTTAAAAAGCAAGCTTAGTAAATAGCTTTAAAGTTACTTTTCCTATCTGAGATCATGGGAATGGAACAAAACAGCTTATCTACGAAGAAAAATATGAAGCAAAATACATGATGCTTTCAATTTCCCCCCCAAAATCATGGAAAATAAGAAGTACTAATAATTGAAAATCACAGTTCAAGTACTGTTGTACCTGGTTACTTTTCAGTTCCTAGGTGCAATTGTACAATCACTACAGATAGAACAACATGACTAATCTTGTGGCTCCGAAACTATTTGCAAGTACCAGTGAGCATAAAAGATGACCTTCAATTTTTCTTTTGCAACAGTTATTTTTCCCATGAGCTATACAGATTCAAGCTATTAAATCTAGTTCTAGGTGTACATAGCTAAAATTTAGCACCTGCTTGTAAAATTTGAGAATGAAATTTTGCAGAGGAGCAACTTGCTAACTTAATAAAATATGGGGCAATTATTAACAGCATGTATCCTCTTCTGTTTCTGTTTTCTTTAAATGTGCAACACTGGAGTTCAGTTAGTACAAATATATTCCAGCTAACCTACGGTGGTAGGAAATAATTCTGCTTTACTGGCACTATTCGAAATGAGAGTTCTATTGCATTATGGAAATGTGGGGAGTTAGTCTAACTTTGCTCACCAAAATCAGTATACATCTCCTCAAGAACAAAGAATCCCAAACACTACACGAAATTTTCTCTGAAAGTCAGATTTAGGATGTAGCTGGAGGCATTGTTCCCGGTGAAGCACAGGACTGAAAAGACAGGCTTTCTGCTGGAGCCTGGAGGGCTGAACAGGAGGCTGGAGCTGGCAAATGGGCTTTGGCTCACCATCCATCTGGCACAGGGTATGGGTTGTGGGCCTGCAGTTGAAGCCAAGATTCAGGTCTGATTGTGTCAGGTTTTGAATTAATGACAGTAAGGACTGAAGACCCATGTTTATCCCGGAAATTGCAAGGAACCTCGTGCTGATGCAAGAAGCAGCAATGAAAGATTCATGGTAGATTATTTGGTATCTGGTGGTCGCCAGGCTGTAGATAGCTAAAAAGTGTGTTATGCTTGGGATTTAGGGCAGAAGAGCTGTAAGAGTTTGCTTTGTTTCACTGTGCAAGGTTTAAGTCTCTGTAGCAGTTTTCCCATTTCCTTTTAATAAAATACTTGAGAGTTGGTCTTTTTCTTTCCCCCAGTAGGACTGCATGAAGATCATGGGAGCAAATACATCACTACTGCACCTTAGGAAACAGGTAAGAAAAAAGCTTCATAAACCTGTTTTATGAAGGTTTTGCGAAGTCAAACAATGGATGAATTTACACCTGTAACCCATTTAAAAAAAAAGTTTGAGGTGACAAAGCTGATACAAAAAATTTAACAAATAACTGCAGCGAGCAGGTTAGTATTGGATTGATTCACCACTGCTCATTAGTCTTCAGTATCAGTGAAGACCTAGTCCCACTTCATACTCAATATGTGCAGAAAAAAGTCATTATGACTATTTTTAAGCTGAAAATATTTCATCTCTGCATTAAATCTGCAACATTATCCCCGAGGTGCTAGTTTTCCATAGTTTGCCCCAGAACAAGAAAGGAGGGGTAAAAAAACCAGCTTAAAACAAACCTAAACCCAGAGAAAAACCCAGGAAAATCAGCTTTCATCACCTTATAGAATATCTGCTAATTTCTCTCTACAGTACTGTATAGATGTCCATCATAAGACACTACTAAAGAACAAAGTTTTTTTTTAAATTTTATTCAACTTTTCCATTTAGTGCATTTTGAAAGTAATAAGTGGAAATTAATATGATAATCACAAGGAAACAGGACACAAATTTATTCAGGAACTTGATCAACACACTTTTGTTCAGAAAATAATAATGCAGTACTTGAGGAGAAGGGTTGGCATTTAAACAAAAGCTGGATGCATATGAAACAATGTTTTAAATTTGCAAAAAGGTGACAATCCTTTTTGCTTGACTGCCACACATAGAAGTTGGAAATAAATTGCTTTTTTAAACAAAAAGACATTGTCTTTTTTAATTATTGCTCATACAGAACTCTAGGTACACAAGAACAGCAATATTGTTTTCTTAACTTAGACCATTTCCTACTTCTTTTGAAAAGGATCATTACTTTTATGATTTTTAGCTTCCGTTCAGAATATAACATTCAGATAAAATTTATTTGCTTTAAAAGAAGTATTTGCTTGCTTTTGGTTTTGTGGGGTTTTTTTTTGGGGGGGGGAGGTTTGTTGTTTGTTTGGGGGGTTTGTAGGGGTTTTTTTGTTATTTTTGGTTTGTTGATTGGTTGGTTGGTTTGGTTTTTTCTGTCATCCATTTCAGTACTGGATAGAGCTGTACAAAATTGTCATAAAGTAAAAAAAAATCTTGGTCTCATTCCCTTGAGGAAAGGAATGCAGAGAGAATCCAAGATGACAACAACACTCTACAAACAGTAAATTTAACCATATTGTATTCAGTTTCTGTTAAAAACTCTAGTAATTTTGAACAGAAACCACATAAGAAATGCTGCCTTAGCATTCTCCCTGCTCAAAAGGAATCTAGGTTCTTTATGGATTTTTGTGAACTCAGTTTACATCCCCATGTGTGCATTATGTGCCAAATGTGAAACACAAGGCTACTGCAAAACTGCTGAAAGGGACAGAGTTAAAAGCCTTTGAGTGATTCTCATAGGGGAGTGAGAGTGAACTACAACCACCTAAATGTTCTCTCACTGCTCTGAAGGATATCTTTACCAAGGAGATGTTACAAGGGTTCAGGTTAGACTTTCTTTCATCTCCCCAATGCCATGTGAACACTGAAACCAGGACCAACTGCAAATTACTCTTCCTCCTGTTAGCCCATTCTTGGATCTTTTCACTCCTCAGGGAGGTCCTGAGGTTCTCATAAACAATTTTCACATAGTTAAAACACCCACCTGGCTCACTTCTAGACCTTTCCTATCCTCAGAGAAATCCACATGAATACTCTGATTTCTCCTTCCAGAAAACAATCACCCTTTTTCTGTTTCCTGAAGAAAGCTTGTGTTCTCCAGTCTCCACAATGCCATCCTTCATGAGGAAAAGTGAGAGAACATGTCTGAATATTTATGGACAGTAGAAGCGGTCCAACACTACAAGATTAAAAAAAATCCTTTGAAAATTGAAAATCCACTTTTCCTCAGCTTCTTTCCTCTGAAAAATGTATGTCTGCCCATTAGCTTGTCAGTCTTATGCAGAGTATGAACAGGGCAACCTAAGACAATCCCAGAATATCAGATCCTCTCTCCCTAGAGAGGATTTACCCATACTCATTCAGTAGCTTCTTTCTCCAAATCTGGCACCCAAGTCACCAGCAGTAACAAAGCCATTTCTGTTCACTTGAGATGCTCCCACCAGATACTTTATGATTTCCCAACCTCTATAACGACGCGATGCTCTAGGAGGAGTCAGGACTTGCTAATCTTCCCACCCTTGGGAAATACATCTACTATTTCTCACCATGCAATCAAACCAGAGACCAGAAAAGACATGGGAGAAAAGTAAAAATAAATTTATTTCAATACATTACAATGATTACATTATGAAGAATACATTACTACATTTGGAGAAAAACATAAAGAGAAATGACAAAAATAAACATGATGTCCTTTGGATGCTCTGTTTGGAAGGTCTCTTCTCTGGTTAGTTGGCAGAACCAAGACCTGAAACCAGTGGAAAATATTTGCCATGACAGAAATTGTGACGAAGTTCTTGAAAGAGCTGCGCTCCCAGGCACAGCTTTCTTGAGTAAGAACTACTAATTGAAGAAATAGTAAGAAAACCCACCTGAGTGTAAATACACCCTTGCCTATTTCCTGTAATCTTTAATCTTGGTAGTTATTTTAATAGAGAGAAAGTTCAACTTCTCTGCTAAAGAAGTACAGTTTGTTCCCTGAAAAGCAGCCTGTTGTTGGATTGTTCTAGAGAGGTTTAATACTTCAGTTATCAACAAAGAAACACATGGTTACACTGTGTGGCTTCTCTGTGTAAGCTGAGCATGACAGGTAATCTTTTAGCATTTGCACACACAACCTCATTTCACTACATAATTTTGCTAAGTTGTATACATTTGAGCTATTTAAGGTACTTGAGCTATTTTATAATAATTGCATATTAATTCTATTGGCTCTTTCTAACTACATGCGACCATGAATGAGAAAATTATGGCTGTAAGGTTTACCTTCATTAGCTGTATCTTAATCACAGCTAGTCTTATTCCAAACATGACCATAGCAAAAAAAGACAATTTTAGTTTTTGTACAAGAATTCTGTTATTCTGTACTTGTCAAGTATATGGACCCCAAACCAAACTTGCCCCTAAGTTCATTCTACTCTTCTCTGTCTCACCTCTACTTTCGCTAAGCTACCATGTAGTGCATTTCATCTTCTATACCAGGACAAAAAAGAAAGATGAAGAAAATTATTCTATCAGTCACAGGCTAAGAAAAAAACAACTCACTCAGGCTCTTTTACTTCTCCCTTTCTGGCTTTGAGACCAATCCAGGTTCCTGAAGTGGTAAGGAATGAGCATGTCTCCCAAGACACTGCAAGCACCACAGAGATGACCAGGATAAGCCTGGCCTGGGGCTAAGGATGCACTTTCAAGCAGCTTGGGAAGACATTGGAACAGGCACCACAGTTTCAGCTGAAACCCAGCAATTCATTAAAACATTGTGTCAGTCAGCAGTGCAGATAACAACAGGTTAAACTCCTGTCCCTCTCTGGGCTTGGACCAGCATGAGGTTTGTGTGATTGAGCACAAAGCTGACAAAATGTCTGACTAAATGTGAGAATATTACCAATAAAACCAGTCTGACACAAGGGCTCAAGACATCAATGCCTCTGACATTCAAGTTGCTTTATATCACAGCTGAGTAGGACAGAGAAGAAAAACATAAGAAAACCAGAAATTCTTTAAAGTCTTTTAACTGAAAATAGATAAATGCTTAAAGATACAACCAAAGCAAGTTTAACAGAACAAGTTTTTTTCAGTGAACAATCTCCCCCTCCTTATTTCTAATATAATTTTACATCTTTGTGTTACTAAAAAGACAATAAGCAGTGCAATTATGGAAAAAAGTCTGTTTTTATCTAATAGATTATTTTTATCAGAGAGAAACTTAGGTCTGAAGCAAGCAAATGCTGTCAGCTGCAAACCACTTAAAGGATTATTAAGTTCCACAGCATGTTTGGGTAACTGGAACAATGGCAGATACTAGGGGACAATTTAGTACTCCTCTGTCTAAGAAACATGGTTATATTTTGAGTATACACTGATTTTTTGTTTTTTAAAGTGCAAAGAGGACTGTGAAATTGAAGTATCTTCAGCCATTTACAGTCAGCAGCTAATTAACAAAAAAAATACAAAAATTAATACATTTTTCCATTTTTTTTTGTAAGCAATCTGACTATTTCCTTTTCAAGGTGCCTCTAAGAGATGAGGCCATCTCTCTTACTCCACAGAAAGGGCTTTGTGTAGCTGCAGTGCAGTGGTTACAAGAAGGCAAAGTATGCCTTTGGAGTTCTTTTCCTAGCATGTTTTAGACTATGAATTAGTATAAATGAGAATAGTATTCAGCCACCTTGAAAATATCTCAGCATTCAGACCTTTTCTTGTGTAAAAGAAATATTAGCGTTTAATATTACAATTAACTTAAGACTATAACTGTGATTCAGTTTTATGTAAAAATCAATGCTTTTTAAGAAGTTAACATGTAAAAGACTAATTCTGTAAAACAAGCAAGAAAGACTCTCAGTTTACTTGAACCAGCAGAATTTGACCCAAATTATTATTTGCCTCTAGCATGGATCTTGTATTGCTGAAGTGTATGAAAAGAATTTCCAAATCAGCAACCCACAACTATAATTTGTCAGTATGTGGCTTCATATCAGAGGTTGCAATGAAATGTTTGTTTTTATTCTGTGAAATATGGATGTCTCCCACAAAACTCAGAACTGCACACTAATATAAACTTGGAGTAAAATAATCAAAAGGGGCATACTTACTAGTGCCAGAAAATGAAACAAAACAGAAAATCTGAAGAACTTTTCTTAGATATATTACTCTTAAACTTCATAATATTTAGTAGCTGAAAGCTATTAAAATAGCATTAAATCATCTAATTTGATCTTACCTATGGAGGTAAGGGGCCATTAGATTTTACCCAGTTACCTGTACATAAATCTGTTCATAAAATATCTCCATTCTCAGATGATTGAAGTGTATGTCCCAAGCATAGACAAAGGCTTGGCTCTCAGTAGTGACAGATACTAACTAAGCCAAGATGAATGATATCAGCAGGCAAACCATACCGGTAACTACCGAAGGAAGAAAACGTTCTTGTCTACCCAGAGACAAAACTCTTTCAGTTCTGAAAGTATTAGTATGAGCCTAGTAAGCATCTCAGCCTTGAAAGTACCTCAGCACAAGTACCTCCGCACAACTTTATTTCTAATAAAAAATATTAGTCCTACCTTGTAACTCCTCTGCAGTTCTGCTTTTGTGATCCTCCTTTGAACCATCTTGAGGAACTTCAAGGCTGAGCAAGAACAAATATAAAAGCACAGGGGAAAGATTAAAAGTGTTTGGAAGTTACCTAACCATCGGTTCAGCAGCAGCTCCTATTAAAAAAGAAAACCAAATCATGGAATGAATAATCAAACCACTGCATGACTGAAACAGCACTCATCATAATTGTGTTGAAAATAAATTGGGCCAGATCATAGTTTCTTTCTGTGCAAAGAGTAACATGATTTGAGAGGGTAACACTTTGTGCATAAGGAAGAGACAGCAGATGCCATACATCCATCTTTTGTAGAGTTTTTGACACTTTTTCACATACCCCTAGTTTGCTTATGCAAATGTTACCTACTCTAGAGGAAATATGCACATTGAAGGTATAAAACTGGTGGAAAACCTATCGAGAAGTAGCTATCATTAATTCAGTACCAATGTGACATTTGCAGGAATCTGCCCTGCGGCTGATACCGTTTGATGCATTGGTTCTTGAAGTGCGGTGTAAAGTAAAGAGGAAGCTTTTTAACCTGGCAGTTACACCAGCCTGTGAGGAACTGCAAGTGCTTTGGGCAGGAGGGCTGTAATTCAAAGTGATCTTGACAAACAGGAAATAAATCTGAAAAAGGAGACGGCAATTCAGTAAGGACATGTGCAAGATGTAGATGCAGAGCAACAAGCATACATACAAGTTGGGGAATGTTTAGCCGGCAGCTGTGCTGAAAAGGATCTGAAACTACAGGATTGACACGCTGCTAATGAGTCAACAGTATCAACACTATTGGTAAAAAGCACACATGACTACCATGCAGGAGATTATAAAGTTGTTATTTTACCTTTTTCAACTCTAAGGGCTTACCTGCAATAATGTGTTTAATTCAGGCATATTTTAAGAGAGATTTGGACAAATTCCAGAGTCTAACAAAAAGCAACAGGCACGGCTGAAGTCTCTATCACATCATATCTGAGGACAGACCAAAAGCACTGAGATTGTTCAGGCTGAAGAAGAGACCAAGGGGAAAAATTGTTTTAGTGTTCAAATTCTGAAGAATGCTCCTCCTGACTGACACATAGAGGAAGGCAATAATCTACTCTCTTTGCAGGTAATAGGAGTAATACACATATGCATGGCAGCAAAAAAGGCATTATTAGCTGAGACAGAGATGCAATTGTCCCACTCTACTCAGCCCTTGACAGGCCACACCTGCAGTACAGCTCTGATCCCAACAAAAAAAGATGCAGACAGCCCAGAAAGGGTCCAAAGAAGGGCCACAAAGATGACCAAAGACTGAAGGAGTTAGGTCTTTTCTCCCTGGAGGAAAGAGGGCTCGGAGGGACCTCATCACAGTATCACAGTACTTGAAGGGTGTCTACAAGGAGGCCAGAGGCTCTCTCTTCAAAAAGAGCTACATGGAAAAGACAAAGGGCAATCGGTACAGGTTGCACTGGGAGAGGTTTCATCTCTGTATGGAACAGAAATTGTGAAAGCAGTCAATAATTGGAACAGCCTCCCCAGGGACATGGTAGAGGCCCCATCACTGGAGGTTTACAAGACGTGACTGGACAGGGTGCTAGATATGCCCATCTAGGTAGGCTTCCTTTCACATGAAAAGTTGGACCAGATTATCTTTTGAGTCTTCTCCAACACATGTTGTTCTATGAACTTTTTCAGATCACAAGTGAAAACATAGCTGGAAACAGTGGGTGAAGAGGCTGTGTAAACTCCAGCTCTGGAAGATTTTTAAGAACAGTCTGTGATAATATATGTATGATTTGCCTTGCCTTAGAGAGGCCAAAGAAACTGCAGGTCACCTCAGGGTCCTGTGTTCTATGATTCTGGGGAAAGCATATCAAATGGACTTTTCTCCCCACAGCTCATTTGATTAGTACTAATTGCTGCAACTACTATAAGTGGCAAGTAGAATTAATACAATGAGCTAGCCTGAGAAAGGCAGGCTCTACCAGCTTATTAAAAAAGAAATAGGTTTTGGTAGTGCAAACAAAAGATGAGAGCTATGAAACATCAAAATTACATAATAATGCAAAGTACAGTAAAAAGCACAGTGAGAACTCTAAGTCATTTCATAACCATTCACTAGTAACTGGACTTCTATATGTATATAAGAATGAGGATTCAAGTGTGCTCCAGCTTTATCCAATAATGCAGAGAAGTGAGCTGCAGTGGGGAAACAGCAAACCAAAACCATTTAGACAAGGTGATTCAATAAGTTATACATGAAACTTGAGAGAGTTGGGGTAATACAAAAATAATCTTAAATTCTTTGAGCATCTGTGGGCCCAAGTGAGAGAAACGATCAAGAGTCCAGAGATCTACCATGTAAAAGTAGAATAATTGAACCAAGAGCTGAAATAGAGAATGATAGAAAATTACTGAATTTGATAGAGCCAGACTACCTATGATCTAGGGAAAAGACTGCTAGTAATATGACCTTAGCCATGAAACAGTTTGCAAAATCATAAAAACACCTAGCAAGAAACCTTGCTCATCAAAATACCAAAGAGATAAGTAAAAGTATCTAGTAAGTATTTCAGGAGTAAATCAATTAACCTCAATCCTGCTATTTTCCAATATATTGGTATTATGTGATAGGTTTTCCATTTGAGTGATTTATGTACCTGCATCTGAGATCTTTGTCCCTGATGTGGTCAGGTTGCTATGCCCTCACTTTAAAAAGCCTTTTTGCAGTGACAAGAAACCAGTAGCAAAACACATGGGTATTAAATTCTGCACCCTGAGGCGAATAACTGATCTCTATTCTCTTGCAGCAACAAGAAGGAGTAGCTGCCTTTAGATTACCTCGCTAAACAGCAAGAAGATATAGAGAGGCTATAAGAAGTTGTATCAGGAAAGAAAAAAATGCTACAAACACAGAAAAAAAGAGGCAATAATATGTTAAGTACAAATTCTGTTTGTGTTCCAAGAGTAGACAAAGCCAGACAGAAACATCCCACAGAAGGAAAAGAAGGACCAAGGGCAATTCCTAGATTTCTGCTTTCAGAAACAAAATAACTAAGTTAATAAATGGACAATAAAATGAGAAACAGAGAAAAGGAAAACTTTTTACCAATATTTTTTTTATAAATGAAGTCATGCCTGTACTCAGAAGGTAACAGAATCAAGACAGGCATGTAAGTAGGAGTTAGAAAATGTAGAATTGATAATATGTACATAGAAACAATAGCTAAAATAGATACTCATTATGAATTGTGACAGGGTAAAGATATATTAAAAACCCCTGACAAGATGGGATTCTTAAAGATCTCTGGAGATGGCAATAGAAGGTTGTAAGGTTAGTCAGCGCTGAAAACCAGTGGAAAAGTATCTTCAGTCAATTTCTCGTCTCTTGCTCAACAGAACAGGCAGAACAAAGACTTAGATGTTGTCTATGTTGCGTATCTGAATTGCAGGATTTTTTTAAAACTACAAGCATCTTTACAAGCAGTTTGTGTTCTTGCTGTGCACAGTAGTTAAGGAAAAACATTTTATGAAAAATAGTGTTCTGTTCATTTTGCTTTCAATCATCAAACCATTTAGATGTTTAATTAGTAATTCACTAAGTTTCATTTTGAGTTCATATTACTCAGAAATTAACCTGAATGTCAACTTACACTGAATTCTAAAGCATCTTTATAAACCTCATATGTAACTTTGACGGAACAGTACATTTAAGTAAGACAAATTAAAGCTGAAGCTTTCATTTTTGCTGGGCAGATACCAAAACTGACTATAGCACAGTACCAGCACATCAACCTTGCAGAGGCAGAATACCACATAACTCAGTGCCCCTCACTGCAGAAACAAACTGCATGTTAGGTTGAATACAGAATTTCAGTACAAAACAAAGATGAGATTTTTCATGTTATTCGGTCCCAGTCAAAATTTATTCCATCTTTCTTGGAGACTGAATAAATTTTAAAAGTTACTGCGAGCTACCTTTCCTTTGACTGCTATTCAGACATGCTCAAGCACAAAGTGCTCTCTACAAAAACCAGCTCCATCTTATGCATTGGCCAAGTGCAACACATTCAAGTGGATCACCTTGTGTTCACCTAAAAAGAACTTGGATTTCAGTACAAGTCCAAAATTGTGTTGCCCCTTGGCTAATCACAAAAGGAAGAAAAACTTTAATAGCTTTGATATAAAAACATAAATTGCGCAAAACCGTAATGCTTTTGATAAATAAGGCTGGAAAATTTGTCATGAAGGTAAACAAATTTACACCGGTTCACTTACCTCTCAGATATCTTCAGTGAAGGTCTACCAAGACTCCACAACAGATTGATTAGAAACAGGTAACAGCAAGGATTCACAACACCATATTTGCAAGAGAACTATGAAAGCATTTCTCAAGTTAAAAAATGGCCCCTCTCTTGCTGACAATAGTGATTCTTACTCAAAAAAGCAGTGGAAACATGGAAAGAACCAAACATTAGTAAAATACTGAAGAATAAAATATCCCCGCAAAATAAACAATAATGTTTAAAATACAGACTTGAAGACTGAAAAAAAAAAGAGTTATGAGAACTTACCAAAGGACTACAAACTAAAGCCTCCAAACTGATTTCATAAAAAACCCCAATCCTTTAAAAAAAGAAAAGATACCAGATGAACCACATCAACAATTACATTCTGAAACAAAACAAGTATATTTTAAAGAATAAATTACTTCTCTGGAAAAAAAGATGGTGGGAAGTAGTCTACAAATAAAATACTATTAACCATAGGATACAATAGGGATAGTCAGGAGATTCATTACTCTTTATTAAAGCTTATTGTATATCTAATAGCCAGCACAAAAGGAAAGCAATTTAATTAAAACATATGCAAAGATGCATTAACCAAACAAGGAGAACAATGGTATTTTGAGAAGTTAAAAAGCAACACTGCTGCACTTAGTTACAGACAAATTCGAGCTCCAATATCCAATGTTTTCAGAACACCAGAAAAATTAGACTTAACGACATGTGCTATTGCACTGCCATCCTGTGGCAAAGTACCCGAAGTTTTCTGTGAACATAAGAGTTTTCCAAATCACACCTCCTTTCAAAAAGACTTAGCATTCCAGTTCCGAAGACAGGAAAACATCAGTAGAGATTTATCTATACCTCAGGAAATGCTTCTCAAGAAGCACTAACTGTAGTGAAAACAAAATAAAATTTTTCGTTAGAGGGTTCGTGACCTCATTGTCCGGACACAAAATATGCCTATGGCTTCTGAAACCTGGTTTTCTGGCAGTGAAATAAAATGAGTTTACCTTCTTTTCCTCATGTTGCAAAATAAACAGATATTCTAGTATATTTAAAGTATTGGTACACAATCTGAGATACAAGGGAGTGTTCATGTGACTCTCCTAATAACTTTAGACAATTTAAAATGAAAAATAAAATTATTTATTAAAAATTCAGGAGTCTTACATTTCCTGTTAATATCAGATCCTAGGATTGTGCCACTTTGTAGTTCCAGCCTTGCTTCAAGTCTCTGCAGTAATAAGATGACTAAGACTTGATTTCCTTAAAACATTCCAAAATTCTAAACTGGAAATATGTTCAAATAGGGGGGAAAAAAAAAAAAAAAAGTAGGTTTCTATAAATGTTTTGCTTCTGGCCTACAAGTAAAAACTGTAGTAGAGTGTGAAATAAGTTTTCTGCATTACAGAATTTTAGTTTTGTGAGAACAGCACTCACCAGAAGGTGATAAAACACAAGGAAAAGAAAACCCATGGTCATAATTGGTCTCGTACCTACTCTGGGAAATACACTGAGATGGTAGCTATGGTTCAAAAAAGTCAATGAGGATAAAGGACATTCATAAACACATGCAAAACTGTTTTCTGAGAAATGACTGCTTACGTGCCCCCCTGAACTAAGGACACTCACTTCAGGAGCAGGAAACGAGTCAAGGATTGAACTAACATGGAAATCTTCTCCGTTCGAAGACTTACAGATCTCTGAGAAGCTGCCACAGACACTTAGATTGCCAAAGAAAACGACGTACAGACATTTCTACTGCCAATATCCACATATTTGGGGCACAGCAGCTTTCCAGCATAGTTAGTCCTTAAGACTTGCTTTCAAAGCACTAGAAATCTAGAACACAAGACACAATAATCGCAGGATGCAGAACATGTTGCACAACTGGTCTCTAATTATTAAATTGGTGATCAACTTTTTGACACTTTTTCTTATCAATATCATATATTTAAAATTCTTCTTTTGGTATCCCCACAAATGACTCAAGCTTCAACTTATGTCAAACAATCAGATGGTTTGCTTGGAATACCAAACACCAGAAACTCGATTATATTTTCTTATGATAAGAAAATAACCCACTGATCAGTTAAACAATTAACTTCTGCCGAAATAGCATTGTACCTTTAACACTCTTCGGTTATCCAACCCCAAATCTTGTTTCTACTTTGTATACTCAAGTGACACCTAGAGGCTGTCCCTGCATGTGACAGATTTTACTTTTTGTTGAAAGCTAGGCTGAAAAAAACCTTGATCCATTATTCATCATTCTAGAATTCCAGCAAGATTTTCAGAATACATCTGATAGCTACAGACTTTGTACCTGTACACTATAATATGGCCTCTTTGTTCATGTCCCTTTCCACACACACCAAATGTAAGATAATGGGAAGCCCCTGCAACTGAAAAATCAGGTAAACACAGTGAGCATGTGCTCCGGAATCCATTGAAATTCTCCATGCATCCATAATTACTGTTCTCTCTTTTTCAAAAGTCTTGCTTTTCTCCTTCTGGCAGAATAGGAATTGCAAACTTGTCTCTGCTTTTGGGCAGGATGGGTTGTGTTTGGAGTATGCTTTCTTTTCTTTGGTCTGTTCCACAGCCATCAAAGTACAGACAAAACTCATCCTATTATTTTGGGGCTGTACAGGGTCCCAGGCTGGATTCCTTAGCTGCTCCTGACATCCATTGCCTTTGCAATAATGAGTAAAGTCCAAATATTGTTAAAAAAATTTCACTATCAGGAAACAGAACAAAATGGATTTGTGACACTGAGACTGGAATACATATTACCACATCTTTAGCTGTAATGAGAGTGTGATTATCAACCTCAAGAATTGCTTAATGTCAGCAGATCATATTATGCACTATGAGAAGTAGCTCAGAAGAACTGAAAGACATTAAGACCTCATAAGAAGTAACATGGGGCAAAAAAGTCTTCTTTAGACCAGCATATCAAACCTTGCCTTACAGTAGCTTTCTATATGGAACATTCTTAACTCCAGAGCAGTGACTTTTAACTGTCCCTTTATCTGAGCAATTTCCATATCACACCTAAACTATGACACAATCAAAGGTTGGTATTTTTTTAAACAATCTCTTAGTGACACGTATCAGGTATGGCTGTTACTAAGAAGGCAGCAAATGCATCATATTAAAATCTCCAAAAGTTCTTATCAGCAAAAGCAGGTAAAAGAGAAAGCACAACAGAGTTCATAGGCAAGGTTCAGTCTACTGGTTACTAGGTAGTAAAAGCGTATGGAGAAAAAGAAAACTGAAATCTGAAACCTGAAATCAATCAGTACAGAAGCGAACTCAACCCAAACATTATCTATGCGGCAACAGGGGGAAGGGTAAGGATAGGAAATGGTGAGGATTAAAGGGAATAAGGGAGACACTCCCGTTGAGTCACAGGGTTCAAAGTGGACTCCCTTGCCAAACTTTGCTGCAGACTCAACCAAAGAGGGTGTAAAAGGTACCTACATGTGAATGCAATGCAAAGCAAAGCAAAGCAAATGCCCTGTCCTTGCTCAGGCTCCTGGAGGCTTGGCTGAGCTCAGTCCAGGCACAGGGGATTTTGGAATGGGATGGGTGGGGACAGGACAGGTGTGCCCGGGATGGAGGCCCCGAAGGCCTCGTTACTCACCTTGGCAGGGAGGGCATGAGCAGACCCGAGCCTCCCTCCTGGCCTTTCCTGAGTGCTGCTGCCCTTGCATTGCCAGGCAGTGCTCAGGACTAAAGGCAAAAACAAACCCACTGGCCTGCTGTCCCTCAGAACTAAAAAAGCAAAAGCTTAGGTGCTTGACTGTAGTGAAATAAGACAACTCCAACTCCCCACATGACTGAGGAGTCTCTCAATGCAAGTAATACATAAATTAATGATGTCTTCAGTCCTAAATCTTTGTCATGCCTTTATTCTGAGGAAGAACATAGAAATTGGATGAACAAATGGATGGTCAAACCGGGAACAAAATGTTTTCCCAAGGCAAAGGAGCAGATGAATGTGCCCAGTATGAGAGCTTGTGCTCTGTCTAAATTCCTATATTTTAAAGGTACAAGTAAAGTAAATAAATAATGAATATCAGTTCCAGAAATCCACAGAGATGATTTACATGTACGACAACTAGTCTAGAGTTTACTCCTTGCTGAGCTATGTTTGGCTGCAAAGCCATCTTGACAGCTGAAGTAAAAGTTGGATGTTGTTTTTGCTATCCTAAGAGGGAAGCCCAGAAACCCTGAATGCTTTTGTTTCGTGTATATGTTTTGTCCTGCCTTGAAAATACCTAAGTGTTAGGGTATTTGCAGAACTAAACTTGAGATTGTGCCATTTTCAAATTTCAGAGTAAAATTCTCTCCAACTTACTGAGCACACTCATATTTCATCCTCCTCAAGCATCTGAAACAGCTCTTCGATCTGGAATGTACGCATTTCCCATAAGGGGCAAAAAAAGGTCTCTTACCATTATGTGATTTTGAGTTGGAGTTAACACATTAAAAAGAAGAAAGCTGTTCACGAGATATAAGAGGTGTCCCTTGGCAGTAGATCTTTTCATTTGACATTTTTGGTTTTATACAGTGCTTCTGTTCACACAGATACAGGGAGACCCACAGATGGTCACAGTGCTGTTGGAATACACCCTGCTGCTTTGGCTGCCATCCCCTGTGCTTTGGGACCCAGTCACAGGGCTCTGGTAAATTCCCTGCAACCCTTTGCTCTCCAGTCTGTAGAGGCACTCCTACCCTTCCACAGGAGAGACTTACCCTGACTTACTGCAACTGGTTCCCTTCATGGCTCAAAGACATGGGAGTTACAGCCAGGGAAATCAG
>VZRS01015438.1:84018-114754 GCA_013398055.1 Ifrita kowaldi
ACAGACAAAACTCATCCTATTATTTTGGGGCTGTACAGGGTCCCAGGCTGGATTCCTTAGCTGCTCCTGACATCCATTGCCTTTGCAATAATGAGTAAAGTCCAAATATTGTTAAAAAAATTTCACTATCAGGAAACAGAACAAAATGGATTTGTGACACTGAGACTGGAATACATATTACCACATCTTTAGCTGTAATGAGAGTGTGATTATCAACCTCAAGAATTGCTTAATGTCAGCAGATCATATTATGCACTATGAGAAGTAGCTCAGAAGAACTGAAAGACATTAAGACCTCATAAGAAGTAACATGGGGCAAAAAAGTCTTCTTTAGACCAGCATATCAAACCTTGCCTTACAGTAGCTTTCTATATGGAACATTCTTAACTCCAGAGCAGTGACTTTTAACTGTCCCTTTATCTGAGCAATTTCCATATCACACCTAAACTATGACACAATCAAAGGTTGGTATTTTTTTAAACAATCTCTTAGTGACACGTATCAGGTATGGCTGTTACTAAGAAGGCAGCAAATGCATCATATTAAAATCTCCAAAAGTTCTTATCAGCAAAAGCAGGTAAAAGAGAAAGCACAACAGAGTTCATAGGCAAGGTTCAGTCTACTGGTTACTAGGTAGTCAAAGCGTATGGAGAAAAAGAAAACTGAAATCTGAAACCTGAAATCAATCAGTACAGAAGCGAACTCAACCCAAACATTATCTATGCGGCAACAGGGGGAAGGGTAAGGATAGGAAATGGTGAGGATTAAAGGGAATAAGGGAGACACTCCCGTTGAGTCACAGGGTTCAAAGTGGACTCCCTTGCCAAACTTTGCTGCAGACTCAACCAAAGAGGGTGTAAAAGGTACCTACATGTGAATGCAATGCAAAGCAAAGCAAAGCAAATGCCCTGTCCTTGCTCAGGCTCCTGGAGGCTTGGCTGAGCTCAGTCCAGGCACAGGGGATTTTGGAATGGGATGGGTGGGGACAGGACAGGTGTGCCCGGGATGGAGGCCCCAAAGGCCTCGTTACTCACCTTGGCAGGGAGGGCATGAGCAGACCCGAGCCTCCCTCCTGGCCTTTCCTGAGTGCTGCTGCCCTTGCATTGCCAGGCAGTGCTCAGGACTAAAGGCAAAAACAAACCCACTGGCCTGCTGTCCCTCAGAACTAAAAAAGCAAAAGCTTAGGTGCTTGACTGTAGTGAAATAAGACAACTCCAACTCCCCACATGACTGAGGAGTCTCTCAATGCAAGTAATACATAAATTAATGATGTCTTCAGTCCTAAATCTTTGTCATGCCTTTATTCTGAGGAAGAACATAGAAATTGGATGAACAAATGGATGGTCAAACCGGGAACAAAATGTTTTCCCAAGGCAAAGGAGCAGATGAATGTGCCCAGTATGAGAGCTTGTGCTCTGTCTAAATTCCTATATTTTAAAGGTACAAGTAAAGTAAATAAATAATGAATATCAGTTCCAGAAATCCACAGAGATGATTTACATGTACGACAACTAGTCTAGAGTTTACTCCTTGCTGAGCTATGTTTGGCTGCAAAGCCATCTTGACAGCTGAAGTAAAAGTTGGATGTTGTTTTTGCTATCCTAAGAGGGAAGCCCAGAAACCCTGAATGCTTTTGTTTCGTGTATATGTTTTGTCCTGCCTTGAAAATACCTAAGTGTTAGGGTATTTGCAGAACTAAACTTGAGATTGTGCCATTTTCAAATTTCAGAGTAAAATTCTCTCCAACTTACTGAGCACACTCATATTTCATCCTCCTCAAGCATCTGAAACAGCTCTTCGATCTGGAATGTACGCATTTCCCATAAGGGGCAAAAAAAGGTCTCTTACCATTATGTGATTTTGAGTTGGAGTTAACACATTAAAAAGAAGAAAGCTGTTCACGAGATATAAGAGGTGTCCCTTGGCAGTAGATCTTTTCATTTGACATTTTTGGTTTTATACAGTGCTTCTGTTCACACAGATACAGGGAGACCCACAGATGGTCACAGTGCTGTTGGAATACACCCTGCTGCTTTGGCTGCCATCCCCTGTGCTTTGGGACCCAGTCACAGGGCTCTGGTAAATTCCCTGCAACCCTTTGCTCTCCAGTCTGTAGAGGCACTCCTACCCTTCCACAGGAGAGACTTACCCTGACTTACTGCAACTGGTTCCCTTCATGGCTCAAAGACATGGGAGTTACAGCCAGGGAAATCAGGGTTTGAACTTGCAGCACACTGTAATTACCTACTTTGGGGCAGCTGCCTGAAGGAGTTTTTTCTGCCCTGTTTTTTTCCTTGTAGGGTCTCAGTGATGCAAAGAAAGTTTCTCCAAGAAAGAGGCAGAAGATCCCATATTCGACACTAAAGAAAGGATGTGCAATGGTCACTAGCTACAGAGCAGCAGGTATGACACAGTTTACCACAGGTAACTTGTTCTTGAGCCCTTATCTTCAGTTTAAGTTACCGTTATTGCAGGAAAAGAGCACCCCCACAGAGCGATAGCCAGGAACAGGCATTTACCTCCCTTATTTTCTTTTTGTAGACAACACCTGAAGCTCCTTGCTCAGCTTTGCCAAGAAAAATGCTTTGTTCTTGCTCATGACATTAGCTTTTCTGGTAACGTACTTGGAGAAGTGGGGGGGGAAATAAGCTTTCAGGAAAAGGCTTACAGCAAACTGCCATAAGAGCAGCATGAAGAATGAAATCTCCTCCTCTAAGAATTATTAAGAACTGTGATCCCTCAACCCTGCTGCCTCATCTCCTAGAAAACATACATCGTGGTCAACAGATAATACTGTCCCTGTACATTGCTGACTTCAGCCCACCTTTCTGCCAGTGCTGGCAGTCTCACCAGTGCATGTGTTAGGAGTGTTGCTTCAATTAGTTTTCAATGTTTTAAGTTTGGCTTTTCCCTGTCCCATCTGCACCACGCTTCATATTCTGAGAGCCAAGAAGCAGCTCAGAGCGATAGCCTTGGAAGAATAAGGCCCATGTTCTGGAGCTCACAGCCACAAAACTTTGGTATGAAGTTCATGCAGCTGATGATTCCATCAGCTTTCCTAGGGATCCACTTTTCCACTGGGCTTCACACACACATTTCTTCTGACTAGATTGCAGGCCCTATTGGAGCTTCTCCCTTGCTTGCAAAGCACCTGGCAGGGTACAAGCCTTCAACAGCAGAGAAGAAAAATCACCTAAAGTCCTGACCCAGAGAGACACCCAAGTGCTTGGACACTGTGATTCAATGAGAATCTCCAGATGAGATCAAGAAAGCTGGATAAGATCCAGGCCTGGATGACTAATAGACTGAATGTCCAAGTGCCCTGCTCAGCAGGTTGATAAATCCTAGCCTGCAGGGGAGCAAAGCCTGTGGGCCTGCACTGCCCACAAAGTCTTCAATTTCCACCCTGACAGTCATCCTGCTGCTGAGATCCTAAAGGCCTACTTGCTTCCTGTGACTTGTTTGATGAGTTTATGGATTGTCTCTTTCCCACAGCCTCATCATAAACAAGCAATCAAAATACTGGGAATAAAATCACAAAGTGGAGCGTTGGAGGAGCTGTTTGCCAAAGCCTTCATTCACAGCAACTTTCCAGGGTCATCCCAGGACAGCTGCAGTGCTCACAGATTTGTATGCAAATAGCTGATTCAGAATCAGTGTCTGAAGGAAAACATTTTAACAAGCAATGCAAAGCAGAACATAGCTCCTTAAACACTTGTATGAAGGCCCATTGCAGCTCCTTAGCAAAGTCCCGAAGCTCTGGTGTGGGTACAGGACGCTTTCCCAGCCTGTGGATGGGTCTGCCACAGTCTCAGGACAGCCCATGGAGGCCCTGTTCCACCAAGTCTGACCCAGTGATACCTTGCAGAGTCCAGTCCCATGAGTGGAAAGGTGCCCCAAAAGGCACTGTGGAGCAGTTGAAACAGTGAGCTTAGCTGTCCCAGTTATTGTCATCTCTTAAACCACCACAGTGGTCTGGTAATGCCAAAGACACTCTTAGGCTTTTAAAATATGAAGTACTGAATCTGCATGCATGTCAGTCAAGATGTCCAAGTGGGAAGTGACTTACGCCAGTCAGCTTTATACTCTGTCATCAGTGAACAGAAAACACAAGCATTTACTATTTTCCATTAATCAGCATCATATATTTGGGTTTTTAAGTATTTATTTATTTATGCCCAATGGGACATAAAATAGGAATGCTGCAAAGTTCAGAAAATTCCTGCACCAGTCTCAGCTCAGCCTCATCTGCAATCATCAGTGTGTCAGGAAAACACAGTGTCATGCTAAGAGAGCAGAAATGAGCTTATTTTGGTTTTCACCAGACTGGTGCTTTACAGACATACCAGAAAGACGAAAGGAATTCTAAAGAAATACGTTTCCTTCTAGTTCTCATTGGGTTTGCTACTCCATAGATGAACAAGAGCTTTCAATGTCTTATAATGTGAAGACTATTTTCACAAAAGAGGTAAGGAGAGGCAGGTGCCACATATTCTTACATCCTCAATCTCTTTTAACTTGTTTAGTTTCACGCTATGGTTTTTCTATGAAATGGACATCAGAGAAGTAACAGCTAAAGGCCTGAATGTTTTAGATGCAATGTTGCCTTGACAGTGATCTAGAGGAAGGACATTTGAAAAAAAAGCTGTATCCTTCAGCACAATGACATGAAAGCCCGTGGGTTTTACAGTTAAAAAGTATCACTGTCACATGCCCTGCACTGGGAAAGACATGAGAGAGATACTGAGAGCACTTCCACAACCTTAGCAACAGCTTTGATTCTTTCCAGAGCAAAACAAAGTACTCTTTATTTCACTCAGCGTGAAAGGCACCAACACTTTGGTATGACATTTTGATAGATGAGATTTTTCCCACTCACATTAGAATCATAGAATCAGAAAATGGTTTGGGTTGGAAGGGACCTTTAAAGGTCGTCTAGTCCAACCCCCCTGCACTGAGCAGGTACATCATCACCTCCACCAGGCTGCTCAGAGCCCCATCCAGCCTGGCCTTGAACACTTCCAGGGACAGAGCATCTACAACCCCTCTGAGCAATCTGTTCCAGTGTTTTGCCATTCTCATAGCAAAAAAATTTCTTCCTTAAACCTAGTCTCAAACTACCCTCTTTCAGTTTAAAACCATTACCCCTTGTTCTATCACAACAAACCCTGATTTTCAGTCTGTCCCTATCTGTCTTGTAAGCCCCCTTTAGCTTCTCTTCCCCCACAAACATGGACTGGCACAGGATGAAAGAGGCTGCTTTATTTTCTTCCTTGACTTTCCATACCAATGTTATTAGGACTGTAACTGTTCATGTCACCAGTTTCCTAATGTTTCCTGTTCCTCCAGGAAATCTTACCAGAACAGTAAGATTAAGTTGAATACTTAAACACTGGGGCCATGCTATCACTGGAAATGGTAGTATGTGAAGAAATATGCTTCAAATTTAACTAATTTTATCTTTGTCCTGAACATAACATTGGAAGCTCACTGCTTGTTTTTGGAAAACTACATTTAACAAAAAACATTCCACCTCCTCTAAATATCCTTCTCTGTTAATTCTGTATCTCAGACAGCCATCAAAATAATAAATTTTCAGTCTGTGACACATACTAAAAATCTGAGGATCAAGTGTAGCTGATGATACATGACAGGAAAATTGCTAGGCTAGTAACTATCAGAATTTGCCTTTTAAAAAACCAGAAAGCAGATCCAATTTCTTTTAATGCTATATGAAAAGAACATTACTTACATGCTACTCAAACATGAGGAAACGCAAAACTTGTTTGTTTGTGCCATCTGATGTCTGCTCTGCTGTGCGCTGTGGTCATGTTTAATTCCGATTCTCTGGGCTTTACACGTGTGCTCAGCTGTGCATGTACCAAATCCCACAGCAGCCTGCAGGTTATTACCCCACAGTTTCTGCACAGATTGTAATGACTTCTGGCTCAGAATATAAAACATGCAGGTTTCTTAGCAAAGGCCACTTTAAGATATTTTCACACCCAGTTATTTATTCCCAGTCTGTCCACAGCAGCTCACTGCTCAGTTATGCCAGTGCCATGTGTAGTCAAGCTATAAACCTGATGGCAGAAGAGAAACATTAAATATAACCTCAGGGCTTTGTAGGAAGTTTACAAACCCTAACTTTGCAAATTTAATCTTAACTCCACTTCAGCAACGTGATTTACATTGCAGCCCCACAAGCACTGATATCAGCGTTACCTGCGAGGCACTGGACTCTCAGAGCTTCTAAGCCAGCTGTCCAGCAGACAAAAACATGGGGCAACCATGCCTCTCTTGAACCTGAGTAAATGCTGTTGTAATTCACCTGCTTAAAAACTCTAATTTCACATGTATCACCTCAAAATGGATTTATTTTTTTGCAACTTACAAGAAGTTTGAACTGTCATTCATCCATGATCAGAGTGTCAATTATTTGTACTTAAGTTCTTTTTCATAAAAAACAAGGAGTCTGCATAGACATATCTGAGGTGGACTACTCCAGCCATTTGATGTGGGTTTCAAAGTAAATTCCAGTTGTGAACTATTTGTGGCAAAGACTACTCTGGTACGTGTTACAAGGGGAAGTCCAACATATTTGGTGATTTTTGCAATAAAAACTAATTACCAAGTAGGTATGAAAATGAGAAAGAAAAACGGTGAAGTTCTGAACCCAAGAAAAATGTTACTCTAGTTCTATTTTTAGAGCAGTCAGAAGGTTTCAGGTATGTCAGCATCCTTACACATTTCTTCATGGTAGCGTAGAATGATGGCACAGTTTCAAAAGGCAACAAAGAATACACTGAACTGTATTACATTCACTGGGGTTTTTTTTTCAAATCAAATATGATTGAAATTAACAAAGAGATGAATATAGAAGGAAAATGGCAAATGGACAAGGAATAAAGGAACATTAATGGGATTTTCAAACAAGACTGTCTAACTTGCAGCAATGTGCCACACTTTAATCGATTTTAAAAGTAATTAAGTTCTTTGGGGCAATTAAGCTAGCACCAGGGCAGTAGAAAGTGGATAGAGCATGCATTTATGGACGTATTATAACAACAGTACTAAAATGAAATACTGCATGATTAAATTCTAATGACCAAGAAACAACCCCTTTGTGTACCATGAAACCAAACAGGTCTTGTGGGGGGGAAGGGGAAGGATGATGTTTGTGGGGATTTTTTCATTTTGCTACAAAAAAACTAGAGGTAGTGATGCAACATCACAGAACCAAAGGAGCGCTATGAGGATTTAGAAACCAGTATTGCTTAAAATAGCTCAGCTTTAAAAAGGAATTATCTGATGTGCTGAAGTAAAATCCTGATGCTAAAACAGACTACAAATGTTATCATCTATGAAAGTTTAATATATGCAAATAATCTTAAAAACCACTACGTTTTATGCTGGACATGACTAAAATGAAAGAATTGGCCCAAGTTTTACAGTTTGCAGAAAACAGCTCACTAATGTAACTGCTGCACTGTGCAAATGTTAACTAATGTCCTGCTATCATTCTGATAAATCAGAAAATAAAAAAAAGATCAACGTATTCCAAGCAATAGAGTGATGGTATTGTGCTAGGACTCCCATACTGTTCTATTCACCGATTGTAGAAAAAGGTATAATACACACTTGGAACCTTGGGACCACCCCACTGAAAAAAGCTAATGACTTTTTCCTATTGGGTAGCTTTAGCAGTTTTTTTAAGTATCCACCTATTTTTTCACGAAAAGCCATATTGCTTGGATGTAAAAAGAACATAATTCAAACATCAAACCAATTTATAAACAAACAGTATCTGTCATCTTTCAGTCAGGAGAGAGATCAAAATCCCAATAGGACACGTAATTAACTCTGTTATTTGTAGGCTTTACCCTTTTCAGTAATAAAATGTAAAAGAATTCACTGCCTCTGTTGGTTTTTAAAATGCTTTGGGATTTAGGAAAAATACCACAGTCCAGAAACAAACTCTTCAGTGTCTCGCAATTCATTTCAAGTTTATCTTGAATTCTTAGGAATTATAGCTTCCCTTTGGTTTTCTCGATTTCTTAAGGAAGTGTTAATAATGTTTCATAATCATTACTTACTACAGATGCTTCAAAAACATCTTTCCAACCATGCTAAAACAGAGGTATGTGCCTAACTGAGATCCAACCAAGTATACCTGGAAGAACCAGCAAGTTCATTCACCATGAAAACCTTTTGTCCCTGAGGGCTGTTTGGCCTTTGTAGTGAAGAGCTGACCTGCAAAAGAGCATTAATCTTTACCTATGTGTCACATATTTGTTGCTCACATTTTAAAATGTACTGAGAATACCCACAGATAGAGCTAATTGTTAGTTAATCCTAAGAGAAATCTCCTGTGAAATAGTTTTAAGTTCTAATTTATGCAGGAGTGATTAAATTGCATGGCTTCTGTTTCTCCTTACTGTAGGAGATCCAAGACTTCACAAAACATTGCAAGTTCAGCTTGCACACCATCACAAAAGCACCTGTTATCCTCACTCCAGCCTTTCCAGTTGCCAAGGCCCAGCACTAAGGCTCAAGCTCCTTTGCCACCCCCTGCTGCACACACCAACTGCCCACTGGCTGCCAGCAGAGGAGACGCCTTATGGAAGGCAAGTGTCTAAGATTTGGTAACAGAGCAGACTTGTAACAAGAACTGTTAAACCGAACAGGAAACTTGCTTTATTTACATGCAAATTTTGCCCAATTTTTGCAAGACTGCCTTGCATACCTGTGCCTAAGCGCTTGGACTTAACTTATGGAAAAACTTTCAGCCATGTTCCTCAGTATGTGAGGAACAGATGCTCTTCAAATTACCTGCACCAGCTTGCAGGCAAACTGAAAACCACTTTTCTACATATTCCCCTTGTTTATGGGAAAATTAAGTAGTTCCCCACAAAACTCGCAGGTAACATTTCTTTCAGTCCACTTCACCCATGCCCTCGTCCTATTAAGTGCAACGAAGTATGAAAAATGCCATCTTCAAATTCTTCAGAGGATGGATGTACTGACTAGAAATCACCAATTTCAGAAAATAATCAATAAGCTTGCATAGTGTCTTAATAGGACCACAAAACACCGCACTTGCCCCTCCAACGTTAATACAAACAAACATGTCAGAAATGAGAGCATTTTATTTCTCCAAGCAACATATCTCACAGTTTTGGTCAGAGGTCTTTCCATCCATTGGAACTCAAAATTTATTATTACTGTAAGTGAATAGAAAGCCTATTTTAAAGAACAAATCAGAAGCCACGTCAGTTCAGTAAGCAATCTGATCTAAGACTGTATCGCCTTGAACCATTTTACTTCTAAGTGGGACTAACCCTTACATTCTTATTCCACATTAACAGAGGCCAGCCCAATATTAATCTTTGCTTGATGTAACGTAGAAAAAATTAAAATGCTAGGTTACTAGAAAGCATTGGGGGAAAAAATGTAGTTAAGTTGTATCAGAAAGAATCAAGGTTTGAAAAATTCTGAAGTACAAGAAAGATGAAGATGAGGCAAGAAAACGGTGTTCAAGGAAATGCCAATCTGGAGTTTTAAAGTACTAGAGGAACTGACTTTATGCTATACCACAAACCATTACATACAATAATGCCACCGAGAAATCAAACCCTTTGAGTACCAACAAACTTCCCCTCTCTCCCCTCAAAACTGAGTTTTGCAAGCAAGCATCAATCCATCATGCCGAGAAAATGCTGTCTGGGAGTATCCGAGACTTGGACCTCGGATAGTTACAAGGAAACGCTCAATACCGAGTACCAGCACCCCTTTGGGAACAAAAAGCTCTTACGAGGAGACTACCAAACCAAACATTAGGAATGCCCAGTAAGCTTTATTATTTTCCACTTGAAAAAATGCGAACGACTGCACAGTCAGAGTCCAGAAGCAGGCATTTTGCGAGAGTTCTCCCGGCCAGTCCTTCGCGGGAACCACACAGGATAGAGGGCCGGGACCAGGAGGACGGAGGGTCAGGACTCGTCGGGCTTGTCGGCGGGCGGCCCGCAGGGCTGCAGCATCTTCTCCATCAGGTTGAAGCGGACGCGCGCCTTGCTCTCGTTCTCAGCGATGGCGAAGTAGTTGAGCAGGTCGAAGTGGCCCATGTAGGAGCAGTACGAGTCGCGGTGCTGGTTCACCAGCCACTCCCACTTGGTGGTATCGGCGTGCCCCGTGCCGATGTACTTGGACTGCAGGTGTTCCAGCTGGCTGTGGATGGTGTAGCGGTCCGTCATGGCGCGGGATGGCGGGCGGCGCGGAAGGGCCTGGGCGCTGGGGCCGGGTCTGGGCGGCGCGGAGGAGCCGGGTCGGAGCGCAGGGGCCTGGCGGCGAGGCCGGGT
The DNA here is from genome assembly GCA_013398055.1 of Ifrita kowaldi. Lineage (NCBI taxonomy): Eukaryota > Metazoa > Chordata > Aves > Passeriformes > Cinclosomatidae > Ifrita > Ifrita kowaldi. Next base: position 94,377 of record VZRS01015438.1, read on the forward strand.
CTGGGCTGCGCGGAGGAGCCGGGGCGGAGCGGAGGGGCCTGGCGGCGAGGCCGGGTCTGGGCTGCGCGGAGGAGCCCGGGCGGAGAGGCCTGGGAGGCGCCGGGACCTTTTCCGGCGGGTGCAGCACCGCTTCCCGCCGCTTTTCCTGCCGCGGTGCCCGACGGGAGCGCGCCGGGAAGGGCCTCCCGGGAGTTGTAGTCTCCTCTCCGCCCCGCCCGGGGGGGTGGGCTCCGGCATGATTAGTTATTGATATCGTAATAAAATGATTTACTCCCGGTCCGATCACGTCAGCTGGCTAATCCATAGTAAGACAAATGGTAGTTACAAGGGCGGGCCGGCATCTGTAGCACAGGGTTATTTTAAAGCTCGTACGTGAGGGTTGAGGACTGGCTCCAGATCAGATCTCGTATTCTGAGCATGGGTACGGGGCTGCGCCTCAGATTGAGCCAGGTGCTCAGCTGAGCCTCGGTCTAAAGCCTCGAGCCTCCCGTTAATTCGTAAAGCAAAGGTACGGCTTTGATACTGCTCAATTCACCTGGAATCCAAGGGGCATACACTGTCAAATCTGGCTACGAAATACCCACGTAGTGGATCATGGGGAACAACACCAGAAAGTCTCTCCTGCCAGAAGGCATCAGAAAACAGGAAAGCAAAGCCCCGAGGCTCACGCTTCAGGGCACAGCTTAATCCCAGCTCCTGGCACTGTCTCTGTATAAACCGCAACTCAGAGTTGCTTCCCAAATAAGTGACATGGGAAGCCTGGCTCTGGAGAAAGAAAAAGCTACCACAAAAACATCCAGGAGGTGCCAAGAGCAGCACAACACCCCTTTTTCGTTAGCCCTTTGCTTGGCGAGAGGGCAATACAGCACCTTCTGTATTGGTCACTCTCATACAAATCCACGTAGAGAAGGGCTGAAGAGGGCACAGCCTTTGCAGGTCCTCCCAAAATAAAAAGCTTGGTGAGGTTACTTCTGCTATATACGACTGAGGAAAGTCCTGTAGGTCCCATCCCTGTTCCTTTGTAAGGTGAAGAGCTCTGAGTTACTCTTCCCCAGGCAGTCTGTGCAGCTGAGCAGGGTCAGCGGGGTTAAGTCAAAATTAAATATTGATGTTGAAAATGATTTTTTGACAGTGCAGGTAGTATTTTGTCTGAATGTTAAACTCATGAGCAGATATAAAACCCACAAAAAATATAACTTGTGTTGCCTATCTTCTTTTGGTCAAAGTCAAGCTTAAAATAAATTTTATCATCCACCAAAACAGAAGTTTTTTTCAGCTCTATTCAAGAGCTTACATAATGTTAAGTTTAAAATGCATAAAATGATTCATGCTTTCATATGATAGTAGTGTTTTTAATAATTTGTTTTAAAATAGGAAAGACACATTGCCAGAAATTTTTCAATAGGACACTGAGCTATTTCTTCCTGTCCTTGTAAATGCCCTGTAGCCAAAAAGAAATCCACAGAAATGTTGTGTGAAAACCCAGATGATTCTATGCCCGTTGTTTAAAAGTGAGTGTCTTATAAAACCAAGGCCATATAAAGCAATGTAAAAACAATGTTCTGAAGTGTCCTTACCCTTCAGTGCAAAGAGCTAAATGAGGACTATAAATTTTTATTTTTGTTATTTTTATGAGGATCTGTTGAGTCATTGCTACCAAGGCTTACTTAGCTGGAAGCAGATTACACAGCTGGATACAGCAGTTGCATTCTGTGGTTGCTTTCAGAGAGACCAAGAGTGGAAAAATAAACATGACACTTTAAGAGTTTCTATGTATGCTGGTATAGAGAAAGACAAAAAAAAGACATATTCTCAACATGGGAAAGCTTTCATTTCTTTTTTAAATGGCATCTTTCTAAAGAGTGGGATGGCAAGAAGAATGCTAGCTTTTAATCGATGTTCCATGCCAACACAGTGACACATAGGGCTGCCCTCACAGCTGTTTCGAAGCTGTTTTGTATCCCCTTGGAAACTCTAAACCAGGAGATATATTGATTAAAATAATCAGTCTTTGGAGCAGAAAAGATTCCCAGAAGCTTATCCAGCTCTTGTAGATGTTGCAGTTTCTAGGAGAAGTAGCTACATTAAATTAAACAGGTACAAGAGTTCTAGATTAAAAAAAAAAAAAAAAGAAAAAAGAAAAGAGAGAAGAAAACCCCCAACCAACCAAAACAAAAAACCAATGAAACAAGAACAATAAAAAGCAACCAAACAAAAGTAAACAAACCTAAACAAAACAAAAAAAACCTCCAAACCTAAATGGCAAGTGTAAATCTGAAATTTTCAGCAAATTTGTTAGTGGGCCAGATTAAAATGCTTCATTCAGACATCCAAAGTTCTGCAAAAACACACCAAGACTGCACTCTATACACTCTGTATTGGCTTTGATCGAAAACCTCTGAGACTGCAAGACAAGCTTACCAACAAGGAAGAAAAAACAGGTAGTAAAATTACTAGCTGACAGGCAAATGACAATTATTTACAAGTAATTACTTAACTTCAATTTCACTCAAAAGAGAAAAAGTTTAATCTGCTACCTTTGAAGAATTATATTCAATTATATTCACTTTTTCTTCTTTTCTTCTTCTATATAAAAAATAAAATCTGTTGTTGGGCCTTGTTTTTCTTGTTAGGTCCATACAAAGTGAATGGCTGCACTTGGGCACTTTCATTTCAAGTTTAGGAATACTAAATGAGTGGGGGAAAGCAGATGCAGCTATATATAGAGAGAATTATTGCTCAGTGGTAATATGCTTGTGTGGCTAGGATTCCTGAATAAGATGCATTTTGGGTTATGTCAAGGTTTTTGTACCGAATACCAATAAATATCATTATCATAATATGCAAAAATGGATGCTTACTTATGGAAATTGCATAAATGTGTTGATTTAAGTGCTGAAATTCTTTATTTGGAGAATAAAGCTCTATCTTTTCCATCCAGGTTTCAAAAGGTGTGTGTTGGTTTGGCTGAAATTTAGCAATATATCTTTTGAGAAAAAACTAGGTTACAACTACTCTTCTTTCTACCAGGTTTGGGAAAAAAGGAAATTTTCTTCGAAGGAAAGTGAAAGAGATAAAAANATTTATCCTACAAATACAGAGAGGTAAAAATGTTTGAGATTGCATTAGTCTGAAAGGAATGGTGCTGGAAATTAAATAATGATAAAAACCCCATGTCTATGTGGCATGTGAATTTTTTTTTTAAGCATATATTTCATTAGAAATATATTGCTTCTGCTAAAACAGGGTTCTTAAATCATTATTTGCAGAGGTCACATTGCCACTTAGCAATTTTAGGATGGAAAATTACCTTTCTCTAATTGCATGTTTTGGGGTTTTTTCNAGTTCAGCTTTCCGTCTCACGCCGGAGAGAGGAAAAAAACCCTAAAAAAAACTAGGCGAAGAAGCAAGCCGGATGCTCCCCCCGTGCTACCGCAGCCAGGGCACACAGAGGAGTGTAATCTCCGTGTCCTTGAGACACTGCTTTGAAAAGTTTGCTTGGTCCTTTTTTTTTTTCTTCCCTCTCAAGCTCAGTTTAAAGGCACAGAAAAGGCACAAAATCAATTGTTTGGCATAAAGCCGTGATAGGGGATACACGTGATAGAATCACTCTAAGACATTGTGGAGATACCGGGAGGATGTAAGGAAATGCGGAGGCCACTGGGTGTCAGGGTTGGACCTGCAAAAATTCTTCTTCCATAAACACGGAGTAGTTGGTTGCTCCTCCGAAATGTGGAGAAAGAGGGTAGAGGGGGCTGCTGGACCAAGAAAGACGGTGTCAGTGGCTGCCCACTGCAAGATATAAACAAATTTTTGAATTCCCTACTGACTCTTTGGGTAGAAGAATGGAGGCATAAACACCCTGCAAACAAGAGGATGTGACAATAATAATAGATAAATCCAACACACATCCAGAAAGATAATAAGATGGGAATGCATGCCTCCNATGGAAAATTACCTTTCTCTAATTGCATGTTTTGGGGTTTTTTCACATTTCCCATGCTATCGCATGAACTGTGATGCAGTTTCTCAAATGTTGTTATAGCTTATGAACATTATAAGCCTCAGAAAGCCCTTATTTTGGCCCTTTAAGAGGTGGAACACATTTTTGCTGCTTTTGTCAAAGATCCTATGAAAAACATTTTTCACAAGCAAGTCTCTTTTTCCACCTCGTTTTGTGTAAACTCCCCTGATTTCTTTGCCTTGCAGTCAGAATCATGATTTTGCTACAGGGTAAGAATATGCCTCCACACTGCAGCCACCTGCAGCCTTTGGGATGCTTCTGGGACAGAGGAAACACTGTCCTTGCAAGCACGGTTAAGTTTCAAAGTTTCTTCCACTACTAGAAACTATGTTTTGTTATTGCTTTGAGTTTATAGTGCATAAATACTCCAACATCTGGAAGCTTCTTTTAGGGTTGTATGGCTGATTCTCTGCCACAGCTGTAGATTGGAAGAATGTGGAATTAAAAAATCAAGAAAGAAGAAGTACTGTGTATTGTACCATTGAAGGCATACACTTCAGGCTGCTCTGTATCAACGTAATCAATCATATTATCTTAAATCAGACTGCAGCTGGAGAAATTCACTGCTGAAGAATTATCAGACTGAGTAGACCTGTGACCTGCACTAGCGGTGCCTTGCCTAGGAGCAGCTTAGGGATCACAAAGACTGGGCCTTGTAACTTCCATCATCTGCTTGTGAATATCACTGTGATGCTCTACGCCTTCTGTATGGGTTTGAATAACAGCTGCGTGCCTTAGGTGCGCAGCACAATTGAATCAGCTTCATTCAGATGCCCCTGAGAATTTCCTAACAAGGTGTAGGAGCGCGCTAAAAGCAGAGAGGCAGTAGGGGTCACTAGCACAGCGCTTACAGGTGAGACTCGGAAATAATGTGGTGATCTGAGGAACGCGGTGTGGAGGGAGATGGGGCTCAACGGAGGCCTGGTAGAGGCAGCTCTCACTTGCTGTTTAGAGGGAAGTTCTTTATTCCAAAGCCATCACTTTGAAAATAAAAGCCTGTCCACTAATGTGATTAGTTACCTCTTCAGGCTAAAAATAGAGCCAGTAATAGTCTGTGGGGTGAATTGGGAGGACTTGGGTCCATATAAGTTTTTATAATGGGAAAGGTTTGTTCTTGTCATGCATTTGGAAATAAAATGAAGTAACAATAGTAAACACAACAAAACGGGGGAAGACTACAGGACTATCCAAGAAGCAGCTGTATTCTGTCCATTTTCTTTGGGTGTCTTTTCTTCATTCTCTCCAGATAAACTGCCACAACTTAATAAGGCTATTAATTGTGTTCAGTGAGGTATACAAAAGTAGCAGTGATGAAAGGTACATCTTTAAATAGGCCCTAGAGAAGATATTAGAAATGTACACAAACTTACATTAGAAGAAATTGATTTGGCCATTGAGTAGTTCTGTGTATCATATCACTGTACTCTTTCTATATGCAAGGAAGGGTAAGAACAGAGGAGGCAACTTTCCTTTTTTAAAGTCTGACTTGAAGCTGCTTAATGCAGCTGTTTCTTTTTTTATCTGCCATGTAATCATCATGTTTTAAAAATACTGATTTCTTCAGAACAGTATTTAAAAGTGTTCTGTACAGAGGAAGCCTATCTGTAGCCAGCCTTTTCTCTCTCCAGCTTTCCACTACACACATAGTGCACAAGTATTCGTCATTTCACCTCCTTCTCTGCAGTAAGCACAGAGGACATTGGTGTCATCACCCTTATCTAGACAAAAAAAATCCATCATCTGTGTTGTGCACAAGGGCAGCTCATCTGTTAGTGCACAGCAAGTCAGTTCATAAAAGTAGGAAATAAGAGCAGGAGAAGCATGGAGCCACTGATAACAGTCAGTCATCAGCTTGCCTATTTGGCGTGTGTTGTACTAATTCATGTTGTGAAATTTCAGACTGATTGCTCGTGGGACAAACAGCAAAGGAGAGAGGAGGCAGCAATGGATATTTAGGATATAAATATCATTGCAGGTGGAAGAATGTAACTGTCCCTTCCATGTGTCTCTAGGAAATGGCACACCAGTCACCACCAGTTCACCACAGAATTATAGAATCAAGTCTAAGTCTACCCTCCTTCATTTTAAGGCCTTTTTCCCTTGTCCTATCATTACACATCCTGCTGAAAAGTCCCTCTCCAACCTTCTTGTAAGTCCCCTTTAGGTACTGGAAGGCTGCTGTAAGGCTGCTNCAGCAATGGATATTTAGGATATAAATATCATTGCAGGTGGAAGAATGTAACTGTCCCTTCCATGTGTCTCTAGGAAATGGCACACCAGTCACCACCAGTTCACCACAGAATTATAGAATCAAGTCTAAGTCTACCCTCCTTCATTTTAAGGCCTTTTTCCCTTGTCCTATCATTACACATCCTGCTGAAAAGTCCCTCTCCAACCTTCTTGTAAGTCCCCTTTAGGTACTGGAAGGCTGCTGTAAGGCTGCTATATAAACCAGTTGTTTCTCAGCCTGGGTTGGGAACTTCCTCATGTACATAAGCCTCTTGCATTTACTGTGAAAGTAAAGCTCTCACGAATAAGATGATGAAGCGTATCTCACCTTCAGCTTTTTCAAAGTATTGCTGTTTATTACTTTTAAGGCGAACAGAACATAATTTTTCACAACACCAAGCACCGTAGACAAATTAATATGTTCAAATCACAACTCTTAGTAACTCATAATAAATGTCTTTTTGATTGTTGGTTTCGGTGTTGGGAATGCCTTATTCGTCACAAGTTGAAAACTGCTTAATTGACTAGATCCTCAAAATAAAAAAATAAACCCAGAGTATAGAAACTTGGCAAGGAATAAGCCACTGGAAGCAAGGTATTGATAGTCAGGATTGGGTAATGTTAGTAATGTATGATGATAACCATCCCATCTATACATCTTGGAATGTGATTTAAGAGCTTGAAAGAGAATTGCTGATTTTGGAAAGCAAACATTCAAGGAGTACAGCAAAAAGATGTTATCTCTTTTAGACTGTAATATTTCTTCCCACCTCCTCAGCACAATGCAGACTAAGAAACCTTGAAACCAACAGAAGCCAATGACAAAAACATCCCCCAAACCAGGACATTTTTAAGTAAGCTTTCAAAGATGTGGGGTTATTTTTTGCCATTGTTTTTAAGTAGCGTGTATTGTTTGCTCTCTTTTTTTTCTTTTTGCATTATGAGCTTCCATATTTCACTTTGTATTTGATTTTCTCCATGAATGTTTGAAAGGATTTATTTTTATGATGTTTGAAGGTACTTAATTTTAGAAGATTAGAGCTGAAATGTTCACATACTCGATTGCAGGGAATGGGGCTTTAAGAAAAGCACCAGTCATTGTGAAAACTTCTGGCTCTGGGGTTGTAATCTAGAGCCTCAACAGGATGTGCGTAGATCGTGTTGATGACGGCTTATGCGACTCTCAGAATAGCTGCTGTGAAGCACAGATGATTTGGTATTCACATACAGCTGTGAATTGCAGCCCATTTTTGGCAAAGCCTTCAGTATGAAATGAAAACATTTGAAAACTCTCTGTTCCCTTTTCTCTAACTTTTTCAGCCTTGTGTACCTTAACAACAGCTCCTCTTGGCTATGACGTTCTCCTACAGTGTTTGCACTCACCCAGTGGGGTCTCGTTCACAGCCTCATGGTGTATCAACTATCGTGGCTGTCTGTGATATTCACCTCTGGGCATAAAGACACCTGGTTTTGAACAGGATTAATGGGACATATTTTTAACAGGCAGAGAAAGAGAAGCGCAGTCTAACCTGTGGGTTCTTCACTTTAAGTTCCAAATACTGTTTAGAGGTTCTGCCAGTAGACTTAAGAACTTAGGTTAGGTATTTCAAGTGCCAGGACCATTGACAGCAGTTGTTCATACTTGGCACCTCAAAAGGATCAAGCCTGAAGGGTAAGGAAACTTTATTGTTGGTGCCAGCAAAAAGTCAGTCTTCAAGGAACAGGTTGGGGCAGAGATTCCCAAGCCAATGTGTGCATGAATCTGTGACTATCTGTAGCTGTCATGACACCTTGTCACACTCAGACATGTAGGAAATTATTTGCAAACCTTGAAAGAGAAGTCAAAGACAATTAAAGAAATTAATTCTCAACTACATTTGCAATTACAGCAAGTTGCCAGGTGATTTTTATTAGTAAGGGGTGAACACACAACAGAAAACACTATCAGAAAAAAAAATATAGTCTCTTTTAGTTGAAGGACCATGAACATTGGTCAGTGTAATCCCATGACAGCTTTTCTCTCCCCTATTCAATGAATTCCTTGTGTGCAGATTATTCTCCTATAAAATATATTTATTCTAACTCACATAGGTAATAAAGGCTCCACAATCTTTTCCGTACTGTGGCTGATTGCTGAATTTATCAGTGTGAAAAGGGCTGCTCTGAGTGACTCATCTGCAGAACTGATTTGTCTTGCCATTGGAGAACAGACTTGTGTAGCTGCTGAGTCACAAACTGGCTTCCATAATTGGAAGGCTAAAACAAGCTTGTCGAGTGACTCAGTTTGTAATTTGATCCTCCTCTCATTCCCAAATGCACATGCACCTGTATTTTAAGACGGCAGGGGTAGTTAATTACAGTTTGAATCATTTCAGTGGTACCCATGGAATGTCTCCTTCCAATACACTCTGCTTAGTTCTTCTCCCAGAATCTTTGGGAGGAGGCCAAGTGCTTCTTCCTTCACACAGCGCGTAAAAATTATCTGTGTTTTCCTTCACTATTAAAACCAGTCACCATTATGATCCTGACAGATCTTCCCATGGAGCTTAAATCAAAAAAACAGCACCTGTACTTTTCACCTTTTTTTGAGGGACTATTATTACTCTATTTAAAAGACAATTTTCAATAGTAAGTTAGGTTTCGGAAATAAGGTGGATCTTTTATGTGTGTGTAGAATTCCAAAATGGTGGCATAGAAATCATAAGCCAAAATCTTTCTGCAAGTGTAGGTACATTATTTTGACTGCTGTTTGTGGAAGAAGAAAATGGCCTTTTAGCTAAGAATATTTTATGCTCAAGAGGAATTAGAAAAACCTTTGCATTGAGAGTTGTTTGTCAGATGCTCTATCAGCTAAAGAAACAGAAGCATGCTTTAGGAAAAAGCTAGCCATAAATCTAGAGAGAAAAGAAAACAAAACATTGAGGGCAGTCATCTACTTTATGGATGTCATTGTTTCCTTTATAAAACATATTAGAAAGTGCAGTAGCCTTTCTTCTGAGGACTGTATAGTATCCTACAAGCACTAACTCTTGACGGCCATACTAAGAAAAGAAAATACTGCCCTAATCAAATAGATGAGGATGTTGACACAGACAATGAAATCCCTTGCCAGAAGCCCCATGCTGACCTGGTGTCAGAGCAGGCTGCTTGCTGGTACTGCACTGTGCCCATCACCCAGCTCTGCTCCAGCTCTCCATGAAGGTTTTTCACTGACTCAGCTCAGCACAGCACAGCACCTCTAGGTGAGCCTTGTTTATGACTGTAATGGTTTGATTTAGGTAAATGAGCCCTTTGGAAAATTTTATTGTCAGTTAAGTTTCTGTTTCCTCCTACATCCTCAAGCAGAGTCTGAACTGAGCCCACACGCACACTGACACATTTCTCGTCCTTCTCACACTGTGCCGAGGAGCTCCTCTGAGAGCTGCATTTTGATTGGTATGCAGCGACAGTCATATCAATAACTATGATGAGCTCCACCATTTTTGTAGCAAATCTGAAAATTTCCACTTTTTTACCCAAAATGAAATTCTGTTTGCGCAGGATGAGCTGGAGGAAGGGGGGTGGGGGTGAATCTGAATACGCTTTTAAATTGCTTCAACCAATATGTTCCATGTAAACAACAACTTGTGCATTGGCCCTGACGACACCTTTTCAGCTGTTTGAATGCTTGAATGCAACCTTCATTGCAGAAATCGTACAGCTATTGGTTATTGGGGAGCTGTCTGAAGACACAGGTCACCTTCAACCTCTTTTTTAGTTTTCTCCTGAATGGTATTAATGGCTTGTGAAAGAAACAGCCTTTGGGCTTTGACAGACCTTTGGTAGTAGGTTTTATTTCTAAGAAGGGTACTCTAATAAAGGTATACAAGCACAAAACTATTCTTACAGATGTGTGGTACTATTTGGTTTGAATTACTCTGCCTGTATCTGGGTGTGAATGCCTTCTTCCCCAAGGTTTGGGGCATTAGAGTTGGGATTCTTGAATCAGCTCATTAGGAAGATGGAACACTAACAAATTTGGTTGTGATTTGCAGTTGTGTAAGTATCTGAGTTCTGGGGGCTAGTTTGTGCTTGTTTCTAGGATCTGGGAAGCATTTCATTTAAAATAAATGTTTTAAGTGCCAAAGGCAGCTGCCAGAGCATTTATATAATTAATTTCATTTTGCTTTCTGTCTTGTCTTAAAGGCATTGGCTAGAGAACATATTTGGTCTATTCACTCACCTGGATACATGATCCTTATCACTGATTCATAGGATGGTTTGGATTGGAAGGGACCTTAAAGATCATTCAGTTCCAACCCATCAACCATGGGCAGGGACTGCTTCCACTACACCAGGTTGCTCAAAGACCCATCCAATCAGGCCTGGAACACTTCCAGGGATGGGACATCCACAACTTCTCTGGGCAACCTGTTCCAGTGCCTCACCACCCTCACAGTAAATAATTTCTTCCTAATATCTAATCTAAACCTATGCTCTTTCAGATTACAGCCATTTCCCCTTTTCCTCTCACTACATATCCTTATAAAAACTTTGATTCTCCTCTACACCAGTAACAGAACAACCCGCTGCCTGTCCTCCATGTTGTGCTTCCTGTAGTTTTTAATATTGAGCTTGTCTCATTTGATACCATGTTCAAACTTCCACTGACTTCACTGAGAGCAGAATCTGGCAATTAATTTTAACTGGTATAGACTCATTAAGTAGCACACTGTTTTTTCTGTGTCATCTGAATAGCATTCACACCTAAGAAATTACTGAGGGTAGAGAATAATTTAAGTAGAAAGATGGCTGTACAGATGCATAAGCCTTTAGAGAAACAAAATATCTGTAAGAAAAAAGCCGAGACATGAAAAGACATGTAGTCTTTTCATGAAAAGAGAGAGCTAGCACTCAGGGGATTTGGATGCAACTTCTAGTTAGATCAAGACTTGCTGTACACCTCTAGGCATTTTGACACTTTCTGTGATTTCTTTCCCATCTATAATACATGGGTAGCAATACACACAGCAGTATTTTAAAGTAATTGCTTGCAAATTGGTTTAGAGAGCCTGAAGTGGAGCATAGTTTATAAATGTAATGCAATATTATTATTGTTGTCACATAAAAACCTAGCTTAGTCCATCAATTTAATTGTCACCAAAGCCACATGTATGTCAGGGTTTCTAATGTTACTTGGAAAATCATCTTTCAAGTCTAATGTTGTCCTTCAACAACTGGCACATCTATCTCCTTTCATCTTCAGGCAATAAGATTCTGAAAATTTCCATGTAGTCCAGGTTTGAAGACTGATGGGCATATCACTGGGTGTGTAAGAGAATTTGGAGAGTGCTTGTCAGCTTCTAATCAATCCCTCTTATCACTTGAAATACACTGCAAACGTGTTACACTGTGACACTGCCTGCTACAGTTCTTTGACCGAGCCACAAAGAGCCGGGACACACCTCAGCACCTACTAATCCCGTAAGAGTTTGGCAGTGCTCCCTGCCAGGCCCCCAGCTGGCGCCCGGGGAGCACTTGCACTGACAGACAGCATGGGGAGATTGCTCTACCCAGACACCTGAACGAAGGCTGAGTTGTTTCCAAAGAAAGCTGCAAACGGTATAACCGCAGATATGTATCCTTAGAAATAACAAATCTCGGGAGAATAAGCGCAGTAGATCAGTAGCCAAGAAATGTAGGGGTGTTGCTGTGAGAACGTTGCCTGTGAAGAGCTGGCTTTGCTGCAGCAGCTAATGAGCCTTCCTTAGACACTGTTCGTGCACTAACAGGCACTGCATGAGCAGCCAGACTGTTCTTGCACTGTGGTGTGTAGGATGCGGGATTTAAGGGCTTCCTGTTTACAGGGATCTTTCAGCACCAAGATCTGGCCTCTACAGCTGTGGATTTTGGACTACACTAGAATCACACATTAGGAGACATCGGAGTAATTTTGTCCAATCTGCTGCTCCAATCTCTCAGAGCCAACATTGATCTCTGTGCTTTGTCCAGCTGGGTCTTGAAAATCTCCAAGAACAGAGATTCAACAACTTCTTCGGGCAATCTCCTGTTCCAGTGCTTCACTACCCTCACAATGTGGATTTTTCCTTTATTTCCTATTGGAACTTTATCCCAGCTTATGAGCATTGTTTCTCATTCTCCTGCCATACGCTTGGGTTGTGTCAGTAATCTCTTCAGTACATTAAGGCTGCTGTTAGATCCTCTAAATCTTTTCTTTTCTGGCTAAACAAACCCGGTTCCTTCAGCCTCTCCCTATAGGTCACACACTCCAACCCTATGACAATCTTGGTGACTCTTTGCTGGACTCACTCAAGTTCATCAACATCCTCCTCACACTGGGAATCTCAGAACTGCTGACTTTCTTAGAAAAATCAAGGAAAGGGAGCAAGAACTCTTCCTATGCCTATAACATATTTTCAGCCCATGCAGTTTTACAGCTATAGGGAGGGTCCTTTCTAAGAGTAAGCAAAGTGGAAGGCAGCAGAGAGAACATTATTGAGGTTTCCAAACCTCACATAATACATTCTCACTGACCATAGTATCCCCACAGATTGGCTGTGATTTTGAATTGCAAAAGTAGTTATGTTCTTCTCTCTGAACAACAAGGGGCTAGGTGCTATGTGGAGAATCCAGTCAGAGGGAGACAGAGGAATGGCACCATATGGGTAACAGAATAACCTTAAGAAAACTGTATATTCCAAGATGGGTGGAGATGGAAATTTAGAGAATCTGTCTCTTTTGTGTGTGAGAATTTGTCTCTGGTATGTCTTTTGCCCACCGCTCCTCCATGTTTCCTACAGGGTGTAAAGGACTGCATGGCATCAATTGAATGGGTGACCTGACCCCTCTGAGCAATGAAGGGGGAGAAAAAGTCTCTAAAGAAGGATTATGTTAGATGTAATTAATTTAACTGTCACTAAAGCTGCAGATATGGCAAGATTTCAAACATCACTTGGAAAATTTTCTTGCTGTGTCATAAAATAGAAACATTTTTCATCATAAATTGATGTGTCTATCTCCTGTCATCTTCATGTAGTGGGCATGTGGAAATTTGATATGCAGGTATTCAGTGCTATTTGGAATGAAGTAAAGACTCACTTCTCTAGATGGATTCTAGATGTAGTACTGATATTGGTCAACTTTAAATTTGCTGCTTTATATTAATTAAATTTTTAAAAATTATTTTTAACTAGACATTGTATTAAATGTGCTTCAGTATATTATTTCATTTATCTGTTATTGAATTGTTTTGTTAAGTTATACTTCATTTTAAATTCACACCCTGTTGGTATTCACAGCAATTGTATATGTTGTAATTAAAATTAAATACGAACAGTTCTTTAAATTATTATTCATGTTGAATCTTCTCTTGCATAATTAAATGTTAGTTGGGTTTTCCTTCATTTATCATGTTGTAGAAATTTTCTTCTTCTGTAAGATGGAAGCTGTGTTTAACATCCTCGCAACATACAGGTGTAACACTGCCAGTGTGAGCTACCAGGTTTGAGTGAAACCAATGGTTCCAAGCCATGTAGAGTAAGAAGTGTGAAGCATTTTCTTCTCTGCTTGTTCCCTGTCTGAGTGGTATTTCGGGGGGGTACTGCCTGCTGACCTTAGCCAGGAAGCAAGGTTTATGTTGGTAGGCATGGTACAAAGGTATAGTAGATGATGGATATTTCCAGAAGCCATTTTCTTCCAGTAAAAAAAAAGGGTGAATTAACTTCTCAGGATTAAAAGAACAGCTATCAGATTTACCTTACAATATTTTTTAGTATGATATTAATAGATTATCTGTAATCTGTCAAAAATCTTACTATATCCTTGCAGCTGCTTATTATCTTAATAAAAAATACCCACTTTCAACATTTGGCTTGTATTTTGGAGAGCTGATTTACCCCTTTGAAGCTGTAGTCTTATGTTTTAATATTTGTATTTCTACAAATATACAGAGTATATATAGAATATAGAATATATAAATATTCTATAAATATCTTTGACATGTTAATATCTTTAATAAGATTTAGAAAATTAGGCTAAAATAAGTTTCAGAAAGTCATCTAACCCACTCTATACCTCAATTTAAAATCAGCCATACTTGAATTATTCCTAGTAGATACTTATCCAGCTTAAAAAAGAGGCATAGCCAGGCTAGGTTGCATTGCTGAAGCTTCTCGAGAGCACAAGGAAGAAATAAGAACTGAGCCTGTAAGCACAGTGCAGTACTCCTTCTCTGCCACACTTGTAAAGTGTATGTGTGTATATATTTTTCTAAATTTTTTTTAAAATATATGTGAAACACATTTTCAGACCAAATAATTCTGTAGATTGACAAATTCGAAGAGAGGCTGTGTGCTCTGGTTTTGGTTCATCTGTTGGGACTTCCATATCATTTTGCATACTCAGTTATGAACTTGGCAAATGCAAAGGCCAGAATCTAAAGTTTTCAGAGATCCAGAAGTTAAAGGATATGTTTAACAGTGCCAGTGGCCAGCTTCATCCTAATGGATGCACATTAAACTAATTGGAAGCTAATAGTTGCTTCTCATGGAAAGATGACTGCACCCCTTGGCTGCTGCAGAGCCCCTCTCACCCATTGCAACCTCTGAGCACAGGGTGAGCTGGGGGGAGCTGAGAGCGCCTGGGACTCACCCAGGAATCCAGAAGATTTGGGCAGGTTTGATCTTTCTGTGACTAATCACCAAGGCAGCTGCATCCTTCAAAAGCTGGCAGCTTTATAAAAGCAGTGCAGGTACTCAGCTGCCCCTCTGCCTTACTCACTCTCACGTACCGACGCTTCATGTACAGAGATGCTCCCTGGCTGGGGTAAATGGGAAGAGACCTTGTGGCGTTACTGGGCAGCTGCTCAGTGCCCCCGGTACTTCCTGTCCTTGCATTTCTTAACTGCGAGGCTTGAAGTGTGGCAGTAGCAGCTGCCTCTCGGAATCCCGGGATACTTGCCGCAGCCATCAGACAGGTTTCAAAGATAAAATATAAGCCTTCACTCTTCTCAGATAAGTTTTGCAAGGTGTTTGACAAATACCCTTCTACTTTGACAAGTACCAGTAACTTTTCGGGCTTTTTTTAGCTAAAACATGCAAACATCAGCAGTGACTTTGTTTCATTCCAAGGAAATCTTTCATGCTGTTACTGTGTCACGCACAACTTGCTTCGATACCGTCTGCCTTGCCATTCACAGAAGATTCCAGGCAGCAATCGGTCATGACTGGGCTGTAAAACGTATTACTCCCTGGCTGTGTATTCTCAGCTAAATGATCCCAAATAATTCTTCCCTTGCCTTCAACTAGACAAAAAGCTTTTCTTTTTCTTCTCAGATCTGTAGTACGTCACTACCATGGTACCCTTGGCAAGGTCTACCGCAAGGTATTTAGATCTAGCCACAAAGCCACCTAAAAGGTTTCCACATGTGAAGCATGCCTTCAGAAGAAGGAAGTCTGCATGGTACAGGAACACCTTGTGCAGTTTAGGCAGGCTCCCCACCACTTTCTGGATGTTTTATTGCTTATTGAAAAGCACTGGCAGCTTGAATAAGGCGAGCCATCAACATGGCAGTATAAAATTTATGTTCACACAATTCTAGGATAGAATTGGTTTATTTCATTGAAACGTGGTGAGTTTTAGAAAATAACACCTTTTCTCTGAATGACTAATGTGAAAAGGATGCTCCAAAAAAGCTGTGGAAATGTCCTCATTTTGCAATAGCTCTCTTTGTGAAGGTCTGTTTACTCTTTGCCTCACCCTTCTAAGCCATCTAAGGCTTTTAACCTCTGGGGAAAAAAAACCTCTTTTTATTACTCCCCAGGTACTTCTCCCTTCATACGTAATATACAGCCTCAGAGAGTAGTGATGAGGCAAAAACAGCACATGTAGTTTTTGGCAATATGAACTTGCCCTAGAATCTGCTGTTACTGGGACTATACCCAAATCTGAGTGCCTGCTATGTGCCTTCCTGCCCTGGCTTTTTGATCCCTCTTGAATGACATAAAGATGTCCTTGTCTCTGCTCTGACAGGTTGCCAAGTGCTCCCCATACTGCAGAAGTTAACTGATCTCAGTCTATGGGCATGCAAATGTGCAGGAGAAATACCTCACTCCTGCCTGGTAACAGGAGTTAGAACACACACCTTTACTGAAGTATAGGAACAGGGTTAGGTAACACTTCTCATCAGGCCAGCTGATGTGACAGGACCTTTGTCATGTTGTACATGTGGGCTATGCTCTTGCATCCAAAAGCTGCGACAGCAGCAGAGAAATCCAGTGGCTTACCTGATAATCAACCAAGACTTCGGTTCCCAGAATCAGTATTGTTCCATTGGCTCCAGTTAACCATGCTTGTTTACACCCATCATGTGAAAACAGTTTGAACTTGTTCATTTATTGGTTACTAGCTTAATAAAACATGCTGGCACCTGCCATCATCTCTGAAGTCAACAGAAGTCCCAGGGCTATTTCCCGTGCATCCAGTCTGGCATTTGATACAGCCCTAACTAGATTTGCAGCTCTTTAAGAACTCGTGTATGGGTAATGAACCTTCGGAGCCATACAGGAGTGCCAAGTTGTGGTTCACAAGGAATTCAGGGGCAATACACCCAGGGCTGGCTTCGCATGCCTTTCGGGCGTAATTGGAGAAGAATGTTAAATCCTTTCCTAAATAAGCAAGCAAGAGGGCCCTGGCACAGGGCATCCTCTGACTCCACAGCAATTACATCTGCACAGCTTTCAGCACTCCATCCTTTTGTAATGCTCTTCTTCCTTCCTAATGAAGGAGAGAAAAGGAGAGCGAAAAGAAAAACATCTGCAGGGCTCACTACCTAGAGCACTATATTATCCCTATGGAAATCCAAATATCTCCATGGGCTTCAACAAAGAATTAAAGTGGATTTAGCTACCTGTGGAGATACTTGGCTTCTGAATTCTTTTCAGCACTCTATTCCTCATGCAGCCAAGGAGAATCTCTTCACATCAGCAACATTTATTGATGAAGCTGTTCTGTAACATCAGTAGCTTTTGTGAGAGGTTACAATGAAATGTGAAAAGACAGAGCAGGAATGTTGGACCTTTCTCAAGCTGGAGGTATCACAGATGAAGGCTCAGTTTCTCTGGTAAATGAATATAGTGAAAGAATTTTCTAGCATCAGTCTTTTGGCATCTCCCTTCAACTCACCTGGCAATTGATAAATCATATACTGCCAGAATGACTCTACTGATCCATGAGGTTTAAAAGAAAAAAGTTATTTGTCCAGGACCATGAATCATTACTTTAATTGAATCAATGTGAGCTAGATGACATCAGACCTGATTCTAGCTTAGAAGAGGCTCATGTGTACTGCACATCCAGAAAAGTGTATGTGAATTTTATATGTGTCTCAGAACTGGCTCCAGGATACACAACTGAACTGGTAGCAATTTGTCCTATTTTTAGCTAAAAGTTTCACAAGTGTCAATTATTACAGACTGACACTACTGTAACTTCACACTGAAACCAGTACAGATGTTATGGGTACAAACTGCTTTGTAGAGATGGGTAAGCTCCAGACAAACAGGGGCCTGTATGTCACCTGTACGTAAGTCGCCCGATGAAACTGCTCTTGAGATTCCCCAGAACTCCCAGATGCCCTGAGATGTTGGTAAGTGGCAGCAAAGAGAAATCTACATTTCCACATAATTTCTAATTTCTTAGGCTTTGGCAGAAACTCAATTTCCTGGTTGTAAATGTCTTTAGAAGCATCATGCACCAGAGCAGGGAGATGATGAGTCTCCCTCATGCAGTGAATTGTCCTTGAAATGCTGCACATCCTCAAGGTATTTTCAGACACATGAGACTCCAATTTATTTATATGTTACTTTTCAATACATACTTATGAGAACTGAGAGTAATTATGCCTGTCTTCTTTCTAGAGATGAGAGAACTGGAAGAAGAACCTGGCTCATTCAAAGCAATCACTCAAGACCTAGGTCAGGATTAGAAGTCTTTAAGGAAAAAAAAATGCAACAGCTCTTCAGGAAAAAAAAAAGAACTAAAAGAGAGGCTTACTGTCTGCAGATGTATTGTGCATTTATATTGCCCAAACTCTAAACAAAGGTTGGAAACATATTGGCATCTGTGATCCCTATCCTAACAAGTTCTGCCTTTATCTATGTAAATTGAGTATTTACTTACACTGGTAAACTACAAAGTGTTTCTCTTATAATAAGAGGTAGTAGAAAGTGAAAAAAAAATTAGTGTGTTACTTTGGTAGCTTGGTATGTAATGCTGCTTAGGACTCACAAAAGAATAAAATTACAAGACTGAAAATTCTTTATCCCTTATTTTGGAAAATCCCTTTCCTTTGTCTAATCATTTCCGTTATCAATCTACACTGCTCATGTTATTTCAGAAGTAATTGAAGTGAGCATAATAATCCAAAACAAGTGTCTTTGGTACATATGATGACACAACAGCCTTCTCATATGACTCATCTGGTTTTGTTTCTCGTAACACCATGCAAATGGGCACCTTTTGTAATACCTAGCAACATAATACACACAAGAACTTCACGATACTTGTTTGGCAATGCTGATTTTTTTTTTAGCTACCTATTTGTGTAGCTTAATTAGCGAGCTTTTTATAAGAGTTTTGAACATTCTTTAACCTCATCTAATCTAGGTGGCAAAATTTGTAGAAATAATAAATTTCTCTCACTCTCCATGCCTTTCTTAGAAGGTTAATATTTTAACAATATTGCTACCTTGCCTGCTACTCAGCTACTGACATTTTAACTGAAGTCTCTCCCAATGCAGGGGAGACTTGACAGTCATCTCTTTGGCCTTCCATACCCTCCACATGAATTATACGGAAGATACCAGATGTTTCTAGAGGAGCGTTTTGCTCTTGACTGGATCATCAGACACATCAATCAATGCACCCCCAACTTTGCCTGTGCTGAGACAACAGCAGGTTAATTTGTAATTGTTGTTCCGTGCCACGCAAAGCAGCCTGTACCTTTGATTACCCGTGACATTACATTAACGCCCTGCTCTATTTTCAGCTCCGCTTGCATTAACAACACCAAACAACACTAAAGGCCCATTTGCTTTCTGCGGTCCAGTGGCAAGGAGAAAACCGCCTGCCCACGTGTGGGGATGCTGCAGCTGGTCTCACAAAGCAACAGCAAAGTGCCCAGTGCAGTCCCGGATTTTTCAAAGTAAAAGATCCTTTCTGACAGATATATTTTTATCTGACAGTTAACCATAAAACCTCAAGTATTTACCTACTGCTTACATTTTTTTCCTGACACAAAACCAGAAGAGAAAATAAGGAGGGAGGAAGCTTCCTACGTCTCTGCAATTGTCTCCATCATGACAGAATTTGTTCTCGGTCATCCAGGGTGGGATGCAACGTAAGAAATTTTGGAGCCTCATATTTGATGACTGCTCAGGAAAGCACACTTGCTCTTTCAGCTACTTCTTGGCACCAACAAAAAAGTAACTTCTGTATTTTAAAATTCCTGGATTCAAATTATATTGAATTTTTGTGATGAAAAAGAGAAAAAAGTACATGTCCAAGATTTTCAAGAAAAGCAAAAACTTCCCATCTCAGAAAGACTTTATAACTACTTGTGTGGCTAATAAATGTGTATTATTGCCATGTATCAAACATTGTGACACCAGAGTTTTGTTAGGTTTTTTTTTCAGGTAGAATGATGGGGAAGGTGTTGGGGTTTTTTCCTCAAGAATGGTCAAGGTTATCAGAGTTGAAGTCACAACGCAAAAGTGGACCTAATTTGACACATACTCTAAAGCATGAAGCGAAGAGCACATCTTCCTTACACTAAGCAGCAGCAATCCGAATTATAGAATCGCAGAGTCGGAAATCCCCCGCTTGCCGGCGGGCAGGCGAGGGAAAGAAAGGTCAGGAGACATCCACGGGGACGACGGCGAAGAAACGGGCCAGCTCACCGTGCCCACGCTTGCCGGCACCCACGGGGCGGACTTTCCCCGAGCTGGGAAGCGACGCGAGCCGAGCATCTTCCCACAGGGCTGGGAGGGGGCGGCCCGGGGGAGGTGGCCAAGAGCCCGTGCGCCCGCCCCGCCCCTCCCGGCCCGCTCCGTTCAACACACCCCCGAGG
>VZRS01015438.1:115273-133952 GCA_013398055.1 Ifrita kowaldi
CGCCGTCCAACACCCCCCCGAGGGGGCGGGGCCCCGCCATGCAAATCACCCCCTCGCAGCCAATAGGCGGGCGGGCCGGGCGGAGGGGCGGGGCGCTCCGCAGGGATGAACGCCCGCCTCGACGGCGCGGGCGCTGCGGCGGCATCGGCACCTCGGGATCGGCGCCGGCACCTCGGGGAGCGGCGCGGGCGGAGTGACACGGGACCGGCCGGACTGCCCTGCCCGGGGGTGAGTATCTGCCGGGACGGGATAGGACGAGACAGCGCTTTCCTCGGGGGCCGGGCAGGGTTTGGCTTCTTCAACCCGGGCACAGCCGGTGTCGGCTCCCGGGACGGGAGTACAGCCGTATTGCCGAGCTCCCCTGAGCATCAGCTGGAGTTCCCGGCCGCCGACGCGCCCGGAGCTGCTGCCGGAGGGAGGGCAGTGCTGGGCAGTGCCGGAGCCCGGGCTGGCCGCCCCTTCCCCTGCTGTTGGGGTGCGCTCCGGGGCGTGCCCGGTGCTCGGCAGCCAGCCCAGCCGGTGGGGCGCAGGGGCCGCGAGGCGTGCGGAGCGCTCGGCACCTCGGTTTTGCACAAGAGTAGACGAAACTGCCCCTTTTGAGTCGAGAGGCGAAGTCTGAAACCTGGAGGCAGAAGAGATGATAGGAAATGCGGACTGGGCTTTTTGGTCCGAATGTGCCTTAAGCTAGCCCTGCTCCTCATGGAAGGCAAAAGGGACGGCTGGGTTTTCACAGGATGAGAGAAAAGCAGAGGCACTTTCAAATATGTGTCTTCTCATCTAGTCACAACGGATGTCTGCATTTCCACTGCCTTGTTTGTCTGGCTTAACGAGTATTAACATTTTATTCGTAGTGCTCATACATGCTTATGAATAGCTCCAGAGCAGATTTTACAGAACATTTGGTTTATATGCAAAATATAATAGCTTTTCCTTCGTTCTTGAGTGTCCTCATGGCCAGATCTGGAAGTGGGTGCAAAAGTTAGCGTTCTTTGATTGCTTCCTATTAAATTGATACTCATTTCCTTCCTACCAAGAAGAACTGGCACTCGTGTATGCCTGAGATAACTACATGTCACTCTGTGATACCGAGAAAGGAAATGACTAGAATAACAGCACTGGCCAAAAACGGACGCTTGCACTTTGTGTTCCGATTCTTTAGATGGTATTTTAGGAACTGTCTTTTAAGCTGTCAGGGATCAAAACGGACTTTTTAGGATGAGAATACAATTTGAAGGATCATGCTTTCTTACCAGTGCTGATACTCACTATTTAAATAGTGGTGAGACTACAAGATGACCATAGCTTTTTTTATTCAAAACAGACCTGAGGTCTAACAGATGAACAGAATAAAAGGTCATCGTTAGGAAAGGATGGTTTAGGTGCCCAGCTCCTAAAATGACCTTTTCCTCACACTTTTTCTCTGACTGCCTTGTACGACCACTGCTCTGAAACCAAAACTGCGTGTTCAGTCATATGGTATCTGGTGTTTTGGCTGAGGCTGAAATTGCAAGTTAAACTCTGTTGTTGAAAGACATCTCCATGAAGAAAGTAAGCATGGTACAGAAGATGTCTTGAGACATAAAAATGAGTAAAACATAGTACCTTCTGGGCTCTGCAGATAAACATGATGCTATGAATGCAACTGCATATTGTATCAGTCCTGGGGAATTTGGGTGCTGTGGGATTAGGCTCCATGTCCAACATCTTCCACTATTATAACAGTAACCAAGACCTGCTTCAGAAGGAGAAATGTTAGTTGCCACTGGTGCATAAGTAATAGAGAAGGAAGAGAATCTGCTGAGTGAAAAGAGTCACCTAAATTTGTCCCCAGCACAGGCAGCGTGAACATGTATGCTGTGCTGGACACACAGTGACACCAGGAGCGAGAGCACTGAGCAAATCATGGGAATGCAGGACCACTGCAGGACTGTAAGACATTGCTTAATCCATTTGGTGCACCATAGCTGTGCACCTAAACCAGGCCTGAGAGGGGTTTATCTTTCTTCTCTCTCTTTGTCAAGGAAGAAGGTCCCACAGTGCTTCCAGAGAGAAATGGTCCAATTTTCAGCAAGTCACAGCTAGTTCAACATAGGTCTTGTGGGAAACAAATTGATTACTTTGCATGTTTCCAATGTCAACACAGGGATCAAACTGACCATTTCCCTTTTCATAGAAAACTCCATTTATGTATTGGAGTGCTGTGTCTCTTTCCCTGGTCTTCTGAATTAAATGAAGACAATTCCTTCAGTTCCTCTTTCTCCAGGATTGTATTTTCTGAACTGTTTGGAGACAATGCCAAATATGCTCCCTTTGACTTTCCTAATGTGATAATTGGTGCAGGATGTACTATTCCAACTGAGGCCTTATCTATGCCAAGCAGAGTAAAACCAGTCCTTCCCAAGCCATCTCTCATACAAGACATGCGATTTTGTTGGTTTTTTTTGCAATGGCATTATATTGTGAACTTGTTTTGTAGCTTGCAATCAGCTATAACCCCACCAATGCTTTCCCGCTGCCAAACTAGGTGTTTCCTACTTTCTATTTGTGTGAATAATTTTATCTAAATGTGCCAGGCTTGTCTCTATTGAATATTCCTTTTATTTTTGTTAATTCTTTTTTTACTGTTAAAATCACTGTAAATTCTCATAATTTCTCCTCCCCTGCCCCCACCAAACACTTGTTTCTACTCCCTTCCAGTTCAGTGTCACACGGAGACTGTATAAGCCCATGTTTGGTTCCACTCTCCAAGTTACTAATGGAAAATATGGATAACCTCTGAGTGTGAGAGATACCCATCCTAATGCTGATATGTTCAAAACCAGTTCTGATGGTGAGAAGACAACTGCGGTGTCAAGTATGAAGGTGCTGGACCAGATACACTTTCTATTATCTTTTATCTGGCCCATCAATTTTCTTTGACTCTGGTCATCCCTGTAGTTCAAGGATGACAAAGCATGGTACAGAAATTACTGAGACAATGTTAACTTGATGCAATAAACTCGTCTCAACACCAAATGCGGGGTTACTGCTTTTCGCAGTGAAGCTATTTTTGATTACGTTTGCATTTTGGGTTATTCCCCAAGATGTGGCCATGAACCAGCTCTGGTGAGGAGCATCATTCCCAGGGAGCGGTCTAGGGCTGGCTCCCGGGAACCCGCTCTTGGGTAGTGGGGGGGCTCTGCATGAGGGGAGCAAGGCAGTTTGGTTTCTACTTCTGCTTTGATAGGCTAGATGAGATACCAGGACACTCTACACAGTCAGCAAGAGCTCTTGAACAGTGTTTGGCACTTAACGTCTGGGCCATATTTATGTCATTTTACCAGAGAGAGAATGATGTCTCCTATCTTGACTTCAGACACGCTTACCATGTGTGAAGCTTTTGCTTAATCTGCTGTGGCAGTTAACCCATTAGTTGCCACAGTTATTCTCAACAAGGCTCTAGTTCACAAAAGTCAAGGAATTACTGCATGCTGCAGCTTTTCCTGCTATGCCTTTTCTCTGTGCTGTGTTCGTGGTAGTGATAACTCACTTATTTCTAAAAGCAAGAATAAAGCTTGCTTGAGCTTTGGATGTGCCCAGTCAGATGTGTCCCTAATTACATCTATATCTTGTCTTAACCTCACTGGTGCCTTGAATGGGCCTGTAAACACCCAGGGGCTGCTAAGTAGTGTAACTGCAATAAAGCCTGACATGTCCTGGGGCTGAGGCTGTGGGTATGCATATGTGGCTGGAGGGGTTATTTCCTGGCTGGAACTAGTTTGGTGCAGGTACAGTTGTGTAGATTTTGCAATAGGTCCCAAACTGAACCTCACGTGTACTGGCCCACATGAACAAATACCAAGAAAACACCCTGTATTTAGCCTTAAAGGAATTTTTTTAAAGTCAAGAGTACTTGGTCTCAGATCATAACACTTTATCACAAGCCTTAAATACATGTGTTTTTTTAAAAATAATGCAGTTGTGCTAATTTAAAAATGTCAGTAGAACATGTTGCTTCTGACTGACGATCACGTGCAACCTCATATTTCTGTTTGCATGCCAACATAATGTCTTAATCACGTATAAATACCACTGTGTGGTAGCAATAGTAGTTATATACATGTGGTATGTACGCAGATATTTCGCTGAGCCAATGTGTTTCAGGGAAGCCGAGGTGATTAATTAGATAATGTATATACTCACGGTGCCATAGTGCCAGCACTGCCTGTGAGGGTGTTGGCTAATTGCCCTGCACAGTGACTTGTAATGATGCTGAGCTGTAGTAATTGCCAAGAAATGCATGGATGGCTGTCTCACTGTTTATGTTAGTGGTATGGATCTGTCTTAACCATTTGCCAGTCCCTTGGAAGTACAGTTCACACTCGCCTTGTCTCCATCCAGACCAATTTAACCTGAAGACCTTGGTGTTGCAAACCAGTGAAGATGGAGAAACTTTTTTTGTCTACAGCCCTGTTACAACTGCTCCCCACCCAACCCAACACCTAGTTCCATAAATTGCTCATTTATGTGACTTGTGAGAAAAATGTCAAGAGGACATACTGAGAATCCATTTTATCTATCCAGTATTGAAAATTTGTCAGTGGTGATCCATAGCTCTCCAGTGAAAATTTAGACAGCCTAGTAAATAGTAACAGTCCACCTATGTAAAAGAAGCTGTCCTCTCCAATGCAGGAATAATGTTTACTCTCATGGCTACTGAGTAATAGCAAGTTAAAACTTCAGACTTTTTGGCAGTCTTATCATAAATATGTGAAAAATGCAATGCATTTTTGCATTGCATTTTATGCACACCAGCATCTTCTCCTAGTTTTGATACTAATGTCTGGGAAACCTGATAACCAGTCTAACCAGGGTGGTGAACCTTATTCAGTACATCTGAGAAGTATGAGAGGCATCTTAGATCCTTGAATTTATAATTATTGCTGTCATACAAAAATTGAGAGTTCCTTTCTGTTGAAGAGATTGAATATTGGTAAAGAAACTGAGATAAGTCAAAGAAGAACCTCCAAAACTATCAGTATTCTAGTAGTTATCGCCTCATTTCTTTGAGTCAGAGGCAACAATCTGAATTTTAATTCCCCCCCCTCACTTTTTCCTAGCCTTTATGGTAGGAAAGGAACCCCTGAAGTCTTGGAGATTCTGCCAACTGCAGAAGTAGCCTGAAAAGAATGGAGTCATCCCTACTTCTCTGAGTATATCAGGTTGTAATAAATAACTTGTCTTGGCACGAACAGAGAAGTTGACACTTCATGCAAGCTTTTGGGAAAAAATAATACCTGAGGCATTTGCAAGTGCAGATGTTTGTCACTAGGGCGATGGAAAGTGTAAAGGTGGTATTCTGCTGCACACAGGCTTTGATGAGCATATGTGCTGGGTAGTGTAGTCTTCAGATACACTTGCAACTTCTTGATGGATTTCTGTAGCTTTATAACTGGCATTCAGTGTTAACTGATGGACTTTAATTCCTGAATACATTTTGTCTAATCTTAAACACTGTGAAATCCAAGAAATGCCAGAGAGGATAAGTTCCTTTCAGTGAGGTCACAAAAAGATTGTGAACTGCTGATCTCTGTCATAGTTGTTAATACTGGAGTTAGTACACAGATGTGACCTTAGAACTGCTTGAGAAGGCAAACTGTCCTGATCATTAGATTATAATTTTTGTTGTTTCAGGCTCTTACAGAGGAGAAGAGAGAAAAAAAGATGAGTGATTTGAAAAATCCAAGCCTGCTGTGCCACCTGTGATGGGCATGGTTGGAAAGACAGGGAATTTGGACTGAAAAGATGACTAGTACTCTGCTGTAAGCCAATTACTCTTTTGGAAAGAGAAAAACCTACTGTTAAAAAAAAAGAGTCTTTTTTCCAAGTAAATTAATATTGTCAAATCTATCGTTAGACAACAGATACCAAGCAAAAATATTAAATCTGGTCTAAGACAATTGTTTCTAAAACAGAAAGTTACTAGAAAATTATTATTAAATCTGAGACTCGAACTCTTAAACAAAAGGCTTCAGCTAAACGTAACACTTTTTTTTACCTATGCATGACTTGCATTTTAGTGCAACAGCAGCACACTATTTGTCTTGGAATGGAGTGTGTTCAATTCAGCAAGTCCATCTGAGTAGATTTCCATCACTACTACATCCTCTACAAGACATATGGGAAGTCACTGAAATGTGCTGACACACACTTAGCTATGAAGCAATTTTGCCTAGGAGCGGGTTATTATTGTTCACCACTTGTTTTTTGGGTCACGTCTACTATGTGTCATGCAATCAAAATCACATGCCATTCAGAGCCAGGATGAGCCACGTGGGTTCCTTTTACCTTCCAAGGTTGAGAAGAATTACTGACAGAAATTATTTTTAACTGGCTTGTTTTGAAATATCTGTTGTTCCTCAAACAACTGAAGTAAAAGCTTCATCTTGTAAGGCCCTACTCAAGGCTGAAAAGATTACTGACTAGACTTTTGGTAACCCACAAGCTGGTATTAAGTAACAGCTGCCATTTATGAATGCTGCAAGAAGAAAAAATGTACACTGTCTTCCTTCCCAGCTGCTGGCCATGAAATATGGATGCTGTGCCGAAACTGCTTAATTATTTCACCATTTGTCCCCAAACTCTGATTACAGAATCACAGAATATTCTGAGCTGGAAGGGACCCAACAGGATCATTGAGCCCAGCTCTTAAATGAATGGCCCATATGGGGATTGAGTGTGGATATATAAATGTTAAAGCTGAAATAAACATAGGTGTACAACTCGTTTGTTTCTACAGAAATAACTTTTTATCCTTAAGTTATTTCTACATAGTTAACATGCTTCAGAACATTAGCATGGCAATGGAAATATGCTTTGTAGGACTCCCTTTTGTATGGATATGGGGCTAACAGAAAGGGGGTATATGCATATGCGTAGTTTTTGATTTTCAGAGTGGATTTTCTTTCTTGTCTGAAATCCCATGTCATACACCATTGTGTGGGGCTGCAGTCTTATTGCACCAGGACAATTTGTATCTTTCTCATGCATCATGGGAAAGCCAGTCACTGTGGTGATTAATACCAATAAGTAGCACAGTAACATAAAGAGATGAGCACTGAACATGCCCTCAGCTGACTGTACTTGCTGGGTATCTGCCTTCAAAGTTGTAACCTCTGCAGTCATCACCTGGCCTGTATTTCCTGTGTGTGTGTTTGGGTGTACACATCATGATGGACTGCAGAAGGAACTTCATTTTTACAAGGACAGATTTATCTAGCCCAGAAATACAAACATGGAAGTACATGTTCCAGTTTGAATATATGCAGTGTTTTAAAATAAAATAAAACTGACAGCTAATCTATTAAACTTCACACTCTTAGAATTAAGGCAGTTATACCCTTGCAGCTGTTACTCCAGAGTAGTTGCTGTCTTGATATTCTAATGTATTAGATGTCTCTTATACAGACTTGAGCAAGTAGTTGAATGTTCATGTTCGAATTAGCAAACTTTTTATCTGAGGCTGAGTACCAGAACAATTTAGGCTGGACCTTTGGACATTGTCTAATCCAGGCCCACTCAAAACGCACACAGGCAGTTTAGGTTGCTGAGTGCTGCATCAAGTAGAGTTTTAAATATCTTCAAGGATGCAGATTCCCATACTTTTCTGGGCACCTTTTCCATTGTTTCTAAATGTTTGGGTTGGGTTTTTTTTCCCTTCCTTTTTCCCCCATCTCCTATCCGTCTGGCTCTTCCCTTGTTTCCACTGTTGCCTCTTGTGCTATCGCTGCACATTTCCATGAAGGGTGTAGCCTTGCATTAAGCAGTTAGTGATGGCAACAAGATCTCCCTTGAGCTTCCTGTTTCGCAGGCTGAACATTCCCAACTCTCTCAGCCTCTCTTCATATGTCAGGTGCTCCAGCACCTCAGACCACCTCTGTGGCCTCCCCTGGACTCATCCCGCTGTGTCTATGATGAGTAACACTCCAGATGTGGCCTCTCAAGTGTCAGACAGGAGGCATCCCGTTTCTTCCTCACTTTTGCTATTCCAGCCTGGATGCATGGCACATGTTCCAGTTCCAGCACACCAAGGTCCTGCAGAGCTGCTTCCCAGTCAGAGAGCCCAACTCATACTGCTGCACCAGGCACTGTATGAAGGGAGAGACTGATGCTCATTTTACAGATTGAGGTCTGAGGCTATCCCTAACAACCAGTAATGTACTATGTGTTAATTCTGTTCTAATTACAAACAATACTATCAACATATATGAAGATGCAAATTTCACTCAGTAACAACAGCATCTGATAAAGGAGGTCAACTTTTCTAAACATTGATTTGCTAAGTTGAAATGTTTCAAATTGCTGTTCCGCCTTGCGCTCTCTGCTTATTTGTTTCAGATCTTTAGTGTCAGTTCTGTCCCTGACACCATCCAAAGAATGCTAGGAAGTTATTGTCCTCTCTTGGGAAGATCTGGTTCCTCTTTGTTTGAAATGAGAATTGGAAATAGGAAAAGACTTCTTTGGTGATGTTACATTCCACCCTGCTATTTTTCTTTATGTAAAAAATCCTGAAAATCTGCCAAATTGTGAGTTTCCCAGAGCAACAGTTTCCAAATACACCAAATAAATTTACTGTGTTCCTTGAGCAAAAGGTGCTCAAGAAAGCTGAAATCTAAACATTTTCTTGAACCTTACAAATCTCTTCAGCCAAACATTGCAAATGCTGACCTATGGAGTACTTGAACATGTTCAGCATAAAGCTGAACAGGTGTCCTCTGTAATTTGTGGTGTTTGTGGCCTAATACGATGCTGACATACAGGCATAAAGTTTCTTGCTGTCCTTCCATCCTGTCCAGGTACTGTGTGTAGATAAGGACGAGCATCTTGAAAATGTGAAGATGAAGAGGGAAGCAGGCTAGGTGATGCACTTTAGAAGCAGAGCGTAAAAGACAGGACTTGGGGAGAATGAAAGAAGGTGCCAACAAGTCTCTGATTTTGCAGGACTCTGAAGTCAGGCTTAAAGAGGTGGCATCCATTTGTTAGGACAAAAGTGTGAATACTTTAGCTGTGGAGCCAGATCCCAGACAGGTACAGGTCCTCATGCAGACTTAAAAGATACTAATGTTGACTACCTTGAATGTAAGTTTTGGTACGTAGATACAAATAATGTAGGCTTTTAGAACTAAATACTGGGAAGCTGGGAAAACCCAGGCTGACGATTGTCAGTGCAACTGCAGCTTGATCCCTCTGTTCCGCTTACAGCTAGACTCTGCTGGATCTGCTGGATCACGGAGATCGTGTGTGATGCTGTCCGTGTCACGGGAGAGGAGCTCTTCACAAGTGGCCTTGATCCATGTGTTCATTCATTGATGTCCAGCTTGTTCCTTCGCGATCTTACCCAGGAAACTGCTCGAGGCTTGCAGCAGTGACTGAAGTCAGAAGGACCTGACTTCTAAACATTGCAGGTACAAAGAATTGTGCTTGAAGTGTCTCAAGTGGGCATCATAAATCATCAAGAGTCTATCATTCTTACACTTAATGACTCTGGGCTGAAACCTGGCTGTTAGATCTGCCTTTCCCCAAAAGACTGGTATGAGTTTATGGAACTTTCCAAAGATTTTGCAGGGGAAATCCCTGAGGAAATGAACAGTAGCAACATAGTCAATGAGATAGCATGAACTGAATGATGAATATTAAATTTTATGTTGTACAACTTTTATTCAGCACGTACAGACTGTAGGCAGAGACTTGGTGGAAGTGATAGTACAGAGGCCAGTGTTTAATTGCGTGATCTTCCTGTGTGCAGGCAACATTGTGGTGCAATCCAAGACCACACTTGACAGCTCCTTACTCTTCTCTTAATGATTGACTTTTTAACCTTT
Organism: Ifrita kowaldi; assembly: GCA_013398055.1. Lineage (NCBI taxonomy): Eukaryota > Metazoa > Chordata > Aves > Passeriformes > Cinclosomatidae > Ifrita > Ifrita kowaldi. Next base: position 125,134 of record VZRS01015438.1, read on the forward strand.
CCTGTTGCATTAAAAGAAAAAAAAAAGCATTATTTTTAGAGATGCTGCAGAATTAGTATACACATGAATTTACTACAGCATTAGTATTTTCATGTTGTGAATTACTGTGTATTTGCTTCTCCATTTCTTCCTGGGGAAGGAAGAGTAGACCTACTCTTACAAAATTATGAGTTTATTACACAGGAGCTTCACTTAGTCTTTGCTTGACAAAGAGAACACAAACAGAAAATGAAATCATGGTTGAGCCAGTTGTTACTATGCTCTTTGTGGATGGCTGATGAAATTTGATTTTTCTTAAGTTTAAGGGATAGTGAAGTACAAAGTTCACAGTATGGCAAAATTGTTAAGGTTGGAAGGGACCTTGGAAATTATTTAGTTCAAATCCCCTGCCAAGACAGGGTCGCCTAAATTAGGTGACACAGGAATATGTCCTGTAGGTTTTGAATGCCTCCCAAGAGGGAGACTCCACAACCTTCCTGGGCGGCCTCTTCCAGTGCTCTGCCGCCCTCAATGTGAAGAAGTTCTTCCTCATGTTGAGGTGAAACTTCTTGTGTTTTAGCTTATGGACATTTTTCTTTGTCCTGTTGCTGGGTACCACTGAAAAGAGTCTGGCACCATCCTCCTGGCACCCACCTTTGACGTATTTATATGTGCTGATGAGTATATGTGCTCTCAGTATTCTCTTCTCTAGACTAAACAGGCCCAACTCCAGCAGTGTCTCCTTGTAAGAGAGATGCTCCACACCCCTAACCCTGATGCCTGATACTCTACGGTCAATGATAGCATTTTTGAAACTTTTCTTTTCCAACTGTATTGGTTCAATTTCTGAGAGGCTTCTTAGTATTCTCCCGGGAAAAGCAAACTCAAAATGAGGGGAAACCCTGTGACATTTTGGGCAGTTGATGTAATGAAGGCCTAGGAGCTAGAGGAGATTTCTCTAGTGAGCAGCAGTGGGAGGTGTTCGGTTATTAACACGTCTACAGATGCTGATAGCTGAAGGCTTTCTATCACGAGTCTGTTTTTTTCTCTCCAAGTAAAAGACTGGCATTTTGTGGGGAGTTTGGGATTGTCCTACTATTCTTTTTGATTTGTCTTCAGGATTTGTTGTCTTCTTTCTTGCAGTTTTTGTTTCTAATCTTTGTACTTTCTAGAACAGTGTTCTAGCAGAGTTTTGGGCGTGAAATCCATCACTGTATAAAACACTGTGAACTAATTTAAAATCTGGTATTTGGGTTATCTTTGATGTAGTTATGTTTGTTATCTATGATTTAGTAATCACCATGATGTAGTTATTAGTTACAAATCTTCAACTCTTATAAACCAATATTTTAGTTACTTTAAACTCATTCCTTCTGTTCCTGTTTTACAGGCAGGATGAAAGACCGTCTGAGTGAGCTGCGTGAATTTGCGAGGTTACACAACCAACAGTTTTCTGATAGTGATGATGATGAAAATTCACCCCAGGATATTCTCCTTTATGAGACGGATTATGCCTTGGAAATTCTCCATAAGGATATACAGAACATCCGGACAGAAAATGACCACCTAAAAGCCGATGTCAACCGTCTCAGAAAGCAAAACACCCGCTTCCTGACTTCCATGCGCCGTCTTAGTAGCATCAAACGAGATACTAATTGTATTGCCAGAGACATTAAAGCCCGTGGAGAAAACATCCACAGGAAACTGCAGATAATGAGAGATTTTTGTGAAGATGCAGTAACAAAATATGGAGCTATGTCTGTCATTGCCAGGGTGGCGAAGAACCACTACGTTGACCTCATGCACACATTTCAGGACGCTATGTTTGATTACAATGCAACGGAGATGAACCAGCGGGAGAACTGCAAGATTCGAATTCAGCGGCAGCTGGAGATCATGGGCAAAGATGTTTCTGGCAACCAGATTGAGGAGATGATAGAGCAAGGCAAATGGGATGTCTTCTCCGAGAATCTCTTGTCAGATGTTAAGGGGGCTCGCTCAGCCTTGAATGAGATAGAGACACGACATAAGGAGCTGGTGAAGTTAGAAGGTCGCATTAAGGAAGTTCACGAGCTCTTTCTGCAGGTGGCCCTGCTGGTGGAGGAACAGGCAGACACCTTTGATGTTATTGAGATAAATATGCAAAATGTTGAGGACTATGTAGGAGATGCTAAAGACCAAGTGAAAAAAGCTTTGGAATACAGGAGAAAACATCCCCTCAGAACAATCCTCTGCTGCTGCTTATCATGTTGCAGAAAGCGATGATCCCACTGGAGCTATCACAGACTGACTTAAATGTCTTCCAAATCAGGTGTTCTTTCCTGAGACTTTTTTGTAATGACAAGCCCTGGAAATAGGGGCGATATTTTGCAGTTGGTTTTGTTCATTGCCTTTCTACTAAATGTGCTGAAGGCTGTTTCTACTTGTGAACTCTTAGAATGTTCATAAAACTATTTTTAATCTAATTTTTATTGAAAGGTCCCGTTACTGTAACTAGAGGCGCAAGATCTCTGCAGTGATAGTCATTTCAGATAGGCAAGAAAGAGGAATGAATAACTTAGCCTAGGGAAGATGAATACTTTCAAAAAGCAACTTTGTTCTTATTTGTCCAGGTGAGGCTGCAGGTGCTGAAGCCTTACTGCCTGGGGCGACGCAGTACACCATAGAATCAGGAGGTTTCAGTTTTAACTAGTTTGGAGCCTGCTTGATGCTAATTGGACAGAATACGGAGCCTGCTAGCAGGAGCAGGACACAGAACTAGTTTCTTTCAACTTGACTTCCAGCTGTCCTGAATCTTAACAGAAGTGGCTGCACCTTAAATTATACCATGCACATTTTGCTCTATCTGTGTGCAAGTGACTGCTTTTTTCCATTTTGAGTACCCAGCTCTCTCAAGGTGGCTAAAAGCACTGCAGCACTGAGGCATCTCACTCACTTTTAACTTGGGCCACTTTCTGGACTCTCAATTTCAAACCTGCCATGCTTTCACGTTTTGATACATTTTTCTGCCAATTAACACTTCAGCCAGAAGAGAAACATGGAGTGGCCTTCTGCAGAAACACCCATAAGAAGACAACAGTTGTAGGATTGAGAAAGCATTTTAGGGACTCCTGTACTGGGACATACATACAGTCAGTTTTAGTGGAATGACTGGCCTGTCAGTATATTTTTATTTTTTATAAGCGTTGATCAAATTGTTTTATATCTATTTTAAATAAAATGAAGGATTAATTTTTTTTAATGTGCAGTTTTACTGGTATACAAAAATTTTTACTTTTCTCCAATTGTTGGGAAATCTCCACCTGGGAAAGCAAACAGAACTATTTCTTCAGTACACCTGCAGAAGAAAGAAAACAGTTTCATGTCATTTTAGTCCTCTTTTCAGGCTTAAAAGGAAACTCTCCTTTTGTGTAATGGGAGTTTGCCCTTACACAAGGGCGAACCAGTAGGTTTGGAGTATGGCAAGGAAATAAAAAATGTGCAGCCCTGGTAAGCACTGAACATTCTCAGCGAAACTTATTCATAAAATCTGGTGAGTGATCATAGCTCCTATTTCTGAAGGTTTTCCAACTATATTTCTAGGTGGCTTCCTGATACACTGTGATCTATTGCTGTCCTTTGAAATAATGCAGGACATTTTTTCAGAAGTTATTTTTTTTTAACTGATGATCCTATTTGTACCTATTTTAATAAATATATTTCAACATTTCAAATATTTTGTATTTGGGGGTTTTCCTCAGATGTGCATAGATGTGCAGCTTCCTACACCAGTCGCAATGAAACTTCTCCCTTCTAACCTTTTGCACCCTAAATTCAGACGTGAAAAAAACTCCAAGCATTTCTTACTATTTTTGTTAATATAACAAAACAGCAAAATAAATCCAACTTCCAAGCTTTCATATCTAACTGGGAAACACTTTTTAGTCAGACAGGCTTTTTTACACAAATAGAAACTAAACGGGTAACTCTTCACAGAAACTGAGTGTCCCTTTTGCTGTAGCACCTGTCTCTGATAACATGGAAGAGTGAGGAACACCGATCTTCTAAACTGTAAGATATTTTGATATTCAGTGATGTACTGGTGATATCAGTGTTATGCTTGTCTGAGGACCTCTCCAACAACGGTGTTCAAACTTGAAGTGGCAGAAAGGAGGGTGATGAGCTGGCACCACAGCCAGTGGCTTTGGCGCTACTCAAGAAGACAAAAGTTGTTTATTCTGTAGGTAGTGCCATTAAGTCAGTGGAACTGTGCATTTGTAGAGAAATACCCTAAACCTCCGAGAGTCAGCATGTGGGGATAAATCAATGAAGCATGAAATAATGTATTTCCTTTCGCATGCATATTCCTAGCACTTGCCAATGTTTTTGATAAAAAAGATGTACTTTTTTTTTTTTTTTGGTGCTGGTTCCTTTTTTGCATCTACAAATGGAATAAAAGATTTAATAAGAAAAACTGAAAGTGCGGAGTGGTGTACATTGAATCAGCAGCTCTGAATAGTTTTTTGCATTGTCAAAGTTTATTTTAAAAGTTGCTGCACTAAATTCTGAATTGGTAAAAGGAGATTAAACAAGGCCTAGAAAAAACCAGTCCTCCTAATATTTGTTGCCAGGGTAAATGAGATGTGTTGCATATTGAGATAGATAATATTACTATTATCTAATCTAATATTTATTAGATAAAATAGTACTAATTTTTTTTCCTAAAAAACCCACGAAAAATGCGTTTCATGCATTCTAAGATGATTCTCTAGTGCAAAAAAAAATTTATTCTGGCAGTTCTGAGAGATCTTGATGATTTCACTAGTAGATATACAAAACTAGTATTCAAATTTTTAGTTTGATTGAGGCACAGGGAAAGAGAGCAGAAAGAAAAGGTAATTGTAGACTCCTGACTTAGGGCTGTTGCTGCAAGGAAAAAAAAAACAACCTGAGACCCTTTAAAACTATTTTTAAGATGCACTGTGAGTTAAGAGACACTTAAAAATGACTTCCAGTAACTGATGCAATCATTCTCTTTGTTGCAAACATGTCCATTGCTTAATATTAAGGGGTTTTTTCTACCCTTCAGTTGTGTAAGAACTCAAATTTAGTCAGCCCATGAACTTGCCTAATCACAGTTAAACAGACTTTTGAAAAAAAACCTGATCACACTATAGCTGCAAGGGCTCATGCCACACCGGATGAGTGGAAGAAGATGATAAAAGTTGCTTGATAATATGCTGGCATACTAATAACAGAAGCTGCAGAATGGACATCTTCTAAGGAAAGCTGCCTTTTCTTCTGAAAGTCAGCACAACTCTGTGGAGATGTGTGTAGCATATTCTGTGGGTTGGTGGCATTTTTCCCCTCCTATGGCAAACACTTCCACTGGGTGTGAGGGTTAAAAAGGGGTGAGAAGTTAAAATCTGACAGTGGATGGTTTAGCTTTTAGGGTTGCTGTTACTTTGGTTTTGTTTCCTACTGACGCTGAAGCTTCACAACCCACACCACCAACCACCCACTCATGAATCTCAGCCCTTTCTGAGGAGAACAAAGAGGAAATGGCAACCAGCGGCACTTTGCTCCTTCTCAAAAATGTAAGACAGCAATGCATAAATATAAAAGAGACAAAAAAGTCCCCTATTACAAAACATAATGTTTAGTATGTAATGGATATGTGTATGAGTCTCCATTTCACATTGAGAGAGGGGTTTTTTTTGGTTTGGTTTTTTTTTTTTTTTGGGGGGGGGGGGGTTTGTGTGTTTTTTTTTTTTGGGGTTTTTTGGGGGGGGTTTTTTGGGTTTGTTTTTTTTTATTTTTAGATAATTTCTATTTTGCAACTTNCATGGGTTTCATTTTAGCAAAATGGCAGTGAGACAATTGCTTCCTCAAAATGAAGGACCAGACTGTGGACACACTTGCACACATGAGCAGGTACCTCTAGCATGTCTCTTGGGAGAAACTTTTTGAAGTAAAGGGGTAGCTCTTAAGATCCAGATACCTTTTTTCCCTGAGGGCTGAACTGAGTAGCTACGCGAAAGTGCTGCTTTTCTAATTTAACCTGCATTAAGGATGTTTTGAATGCACAGCCCAAGCTGTATTTTATTATTTCTTGAAAACAAAACATGTTCTCTAGATTTTTGAGCCATGGTAGCTATATGGAATTGAAGAGCTACATAGGGTTGTGTTTCTATCTCTTGTAAAGTGTCACAGATATCACACAGGAAACAGTGTAATTTAATAGATACTGTATGTGGTGATTCTGGTTAATAAATTTCCAATGCAATGGGATTTTCACATGGAGCCGGGATGTTTGTTTCTCTAATATGTAAGAAGGCAACAGCAGATCTATCTTCTTCCACATTTTTAGCAAATTATATAGTGTCTTCATAATGATTCAGCCAAAGCAAGTAAGAGCCAGTGGAAGACAGCTTCACCATCACACCTTACAGTGCACACATTGTTAGGGCATCAAGTCTGAACAAGAAAAAGTAACATTTTACTGTGTTTCTTAGAAACAGTGTTAGATGTGAACAGACAAGTAGAAAACCTAACTGATGGTATTTCTCTACTAAATACTTTGCTGAAAGGCACAACCCTACTGAATAGAGAACTATGGCATGCCACCCATTTCAAGCCAATGATACAGCATGGCAAGTGCCATTGCAAGTTTCATTCATGAGCTCCAGCATGTGAATAAAATGAAGGAAAAAGATGTGAGTTTCACGTCTTTTTTTCATGTATGTAAAATGTTTACAGTTCACTTGTACGGTATGTGAGAAGTATTTTCCCTCACAAGCATGCCTGGTGTCCCCGGGATTTCTGAGCATTAAGAGCCGAGGAGGTCAGGCACCACCTGCACCTCCAAATTCGAGCCCCAGACCCCTCGCAGAGGGGCAGGGACAGCCAGAGTGTCCAACACCCGAGCAGGGAGTGTGCTGCTGCTCTGCTTATGGGGAAGCAGACGGCCTCTGCCTGCCTCCTCGTGTGCTGGAGGCTGGCACAGGCCCGTGTCCTCAGCCTGTGCTGTGTGGAGTATGTTTCTCACACCTCAAAGGTGCCAAAGTTTGGTGGCATGCAGGATGTCCATTTTCTCCGCTGAAAAACAGCAGCGAGAGTGGGAGCCAGCGCCAGGGCTAAAACCAGCGAAGCGACACTTTCCCATTCCCCCTCTGATGTAGGGAAGGAGGAGGAGGTCGCAGGGCAGGCAGTAACCAGGAATATTGCGATAGGTGCTTCCGTACACCCGGAATATAGTGGAGACCAGCAAAAAAAAATCTTTCCCCTGCGGTATTTTTCTCCTTATTAAGCATAACTGATAGCTTTGGACTTTGTTGGTTTTGGTTCTTCNTTGAATGCACAGCCCAAGCTGTATTTTATTATTTCTTGAAAACAAAACATGTTCTCTAGATTTTTGAGCCATGGTAGCTATATGGAATTGAAGAGCTACATAGGGTTGTGTTTCTATCTCTTGTAAAGTGTCACAGATATCACACAGGAAACAGTGTAATTTAATAGATACTGTATGTGGTGATTCTGGTTAATAAATTTCCAATGCAATGGGATTTTCACATGGAGCCGGGATGTTTGTTTCTCTAATATGTAAGAAGGCAACAGCAGATCTATCTTCTTCCACATTTTTAGCAAATTATATAGTGTCTTCATAATGATTCAGCCAAAGCAAGTAAGAGCCAGTGGAAGACAGCTTCACCATCACACCTTACAGTGCACACATTGTTAGGGCATCAAGTCTGAACAAGAAAAAGTAACATTTTACTGTGTTTCTTAGAAACAGTGTTAGATGTGAACAGACAAGTAGAAAACCTAACTGATGGTATTTCTCTACTAAATACTTTGCTGAAAGGCACAACCCTACTGAATAGAGAACTATGGCATGCCACCCATTTCAAGCCAATGATACAGCATGGCAAGTGCCATTGCAAGTTTCATTCATGAGCTCCAGCATGTGAATAAAATGAAGGAAAAAGATGTGAGTTTCACGTCTTTTTTTCATGTATGTAAAATGTTTACAGTTCACTTGTACGGTATGTGAGAAGTATTTTCCCTCACAAGCATGCCTGGTGTCCCCGGGATTTCTGAGCATTAAGAGCCGAGGAGGTCAGGCACCACCTGCACCTCCAAATTCGAGCCCCAGACCCCTCGCAGAGGGGCAGGGACAGCCAGAGTGTCCAACACCCGAGCAGGGAGTGTGCTGCTGCTCTGCTTATGGGGAAGCAGACGGCCTCTGCCTGCCTCCTCGTGTGCTGGAGGCTGGCACAGGCCCGTGTCCTCAGCCTGTGCTGTGTGGAGTATGTTTCTCACACCTCAAAGGTGCCAAAGTTTGGTGGCATGCAGGATGTCCATTTTCTCCGCTGAAAAACAGCAGCGAGAGTGGGAGCCAGCGCCAGGGCTAAAACCAGAGAAGCGACACTTTCCCATTCCCCCTCTGATGTAGGGAAGGAGGAGGAGGTTGCAGGGCAGGCAGTAACCAGGAATATTGCGATAGGTGCTTCCGTACACCCGGAATATAGTGGAGACCAGCAAAAAAAAATCTTTCCCCTGCGGTATTTTTCTCCTTATTAAGCATAACTGATAGCTTTGGACTTTGTTGGTTTTGGTTCTTCTACGAGCGAGAGAAGACACATTCCAGGAAACACTTGGACGGAAATAATAAAGTGTCGGTGCCTTATCGGCACAACCTCTCCGCTGCCCTCCCAGGCCCGACGAGCCCGCCGGCACCGCGGCCCTGCCCGCTCTGAGGGGGCTGAGCCCGCACTGCCCCGAGCCCGCAGTGCCGGCAGCCCTCGCACCCCGCCGCCCCCGGCTCAGCGCCGCCCGCCCCGCTCTCCCCCAGGGGCGGG
>VZRS01015440.1:255-33339 GCA_013398055.1 Ifrita kowaldi
GGAGATGGGCCCGGCACCGCCGCCAAGGTGTCCTCAAGGAGATGAGCCCGGCACCGTCGCCAAGGTGTCCTCAGGGAGATGAGCCCGGCACCGTCGCCAAGGTGTCCTCAGGGAGATGGGCCCGGCACCGCCGTCCCCGGCCCGGCTCCCCGCGCCCCGCTGTCCCCGAGCCCACCGCGGGGCGTGCGGGACCCCAGAGGTTTTACGCCGGGTTGCCACCGTGACTTTAGGGCCCCAGCGTGGCCCAGTGTTGCTCTCCACGAGCCCCTCGGTGCCCTGTGAGCAGTCCCGGGGTGGGGGTGCTGTGAGCAGGCTGGGCTTTGTGGGGCACAGCCGCATCGTGCTGTCAACAAACTCCCTGCTGCCTGTTTCCATGGCCGGCCTCGCAGGGCAGTGCCGGGGCACCCTCTTCTTCTGCAGCTTCTTTGTGCCCTGGGGCATATTCACAGCCTCACATCCTGCTCTCCAATGACCCACCACTTGCATCAGAGGTTCCCTTTGGTGGGGAAAGCCAGGAGAAGGAGCTGAGTAACTCCCTGGTATTTGCTGGCAGAGGCAGGAAGTGAGGTCTGCTTGGGGGTTTGATATAAGGAGAGGAAAAGCCCCTTTTTTTTTTTGTTTGTTTCTGGGGCCTCCGAGGATCACCTGGGACTGAATGTGTTGGTCGTTTCCAGCTGGATCTGGGATTTCCCACTGTAGGGACCAGGACAATAGCTTTACTGGCACAGCTGCGGGACGAGTGACTGAGCGGAAGCAGTGGCTGCGCACAGCCCCACAGCTTCCCTCTCCCCCCGGGGCAGGTGTGGATCATGCCTGTAGTGCACCACGAAACAGCCCGGGAGGTAGTGAGCTGGGGCAATCGCTGCTTTCCTATCCGCTCTGCCCATTCTGTCACGGGGGAAATAAAATTTCCTTCAGACGCAGCTTTGCCTGCCTGCAGTGGTGAGGTCTCCTTCTGGGGAGCGTTGGAGGTGCAGAGCTACTCAGGGGGAGCTCTGGATGAGACCCCGAGAGAGGCGCTTCTCCAGGAGAGAAGGTCTAATATGCCTTTTCCAAATAGCACATTGACCCAGTTCCTGCTGGGGTTACCTACCCCTGTGCCACCCCCATGCCACTATGCAGGAGCAGAGCAGTCCTGCAGTGTGGGCCAGGGACCCCGCAGAAAGTGCCAGCACAGTGCTTAGGCCCCATTTTTCAGCAGCACCCACATTACTTAGGGGATGGGCAAGGATGGTGCTGCAGCACTGACCCCTTCAACGTGGCCAGCTGTGCCCCAGGAATGGTGTTGTGGCGATCTGGTGGTGCCTTTGGAACTATTTGGGCACCAGTTCAGGCCCACTGGTCCTGCTCTAGCCTGGACGATCCCACCTGCCTGCCCTAAATCCCACAGTGCTTTCAGCAGGACACAGCGTTTTTCATCACCCCTTGCCTGAACCAGTTAGGAGGATTGCTGTGTGCTGGGACATGGTTACTCTAAAGGAGTCCTTGCCTCAGCAGCATCCTGGATCCTGCAGGACCCTTCATCCAGAGGGCAGGCAAGAGGAGAACTCTCCATCCAGTAGAGTGAGGTGCCCCTGGGGCCAGGAGGGGATGCAGGGGGAGGACAGGAGAGCCTGTACTGACATAGATGCTTCCACAGTGTGGTGGGCAGGCGGTCCCTGCCTAGTTTTGCACTTTGCAGCACTTTCCATCCGCTGGCATCACAGGCTTTGATGGGGTTCAAGTCCAGGGAGGACAAGGGCGCACCTTGCCACCCCGTGTTAGCCTGGCTCGAGGAAAGAAGAGCATCTAAACTCCAGATGAAGCATGGAGCAGAGCCCAGCTGCTTGGCTGGGCCCGCAGTTTCTCACCTCCACCCTGTGACCAGCATTAGTTCTCACTGCTCGGCTGCCAGGAACTCAAACGGTGCCTTGCTTGGACAAGCTGTCAATCCAGGGATTTTTGTTTTCATATTAAACCAGCTGAGTATTCAGAATCAGTTCCAGCTACCACCACGGGGAAAGCAACTCCAAGATACATAAATCCCTGCCAAGCCTGCCTGTGCTACCTCTGAGGCAGCAGTGCCACTGCTCTCTGGTGCTGCCGGGAGTGGGTGTGTGGCAGGGCTCTGACCCAGTGTCTGGCTGAGCTCACGGGGAGAGGATCTCTCTGCAAACCTGCCAGCCGGTACAACAGGGAGCTTGCCCTGATACCACTTTGCTGAGGGGCATCCAAAAGCATGCTCAGGTCTCTGTCCTCAGGAAGCGGTTGGAAAGGAGTGGATAATGCCTGCCTGCAGCCTCAGCTGGAGGAGAGCAGGATGGGGGAGCTGGTGTGCAACCCACCATATCCTGTGCTCAGGTCCCTGTGGCTGTGGCTTAGAGAGATCCACTCCACATCCATGTGTGGTGCAAGATGAGACCTCATCACCATGTAGGACAGCCACGCTCAGGCCATTTGCTGCGTGCCTGGCACTTTGTCTCGCTGGGTTTTCCCCATGTGGTTTGCGGGACCTGGAGCTTGTTGGCCTGCCGGGCACACCACACAGCGTGTCCCTTTTCCAGGGTGAGCTAGTCTGGCTCTCCCAGTCCTGTTTTGGGAAGTAGGGAGCAGGGGAGTACGCCCTGCCGGGCACGTAGGCCATCCTTGGGTAATGACTCTGAGTGTTTGGCTGTCTGATGCAATGGACTAATTAGGAATTTGCTGTCACCACAGCTGGACTCACCTGGCTTGTACGCTACAGCCGGGTGATTCTCACTCCGTGTGACAGTCCTCCAGCCTCACTGGGCACCAGGAATAGCAGCGAAGGGATCACATGGCCATTCTGGCTGTCCTCCCCTGCACTATGACAGCTTTCTGGCAGCCATGTGTGCAAGCATCATGAGGTGGCTTCAGTGGCCGTGGAGGAACATGCTCCACCTTACCAGCCCCTGGGACAGGCAGGTGACACGTCTCCTGATGTGCCAGCAGCCCACGAGGCTGGGGCACGGCCCTGGCAGCAGGGAGAGGTGGTCATGGCACCCCTCCTCTCTGGGATTAAACGAAGATAGCCAAGGGCACTGAGGTGACTGAATGCCTTTGGAAATTTCCCCCTGGTGCTTTGCAAGGACCCTTGTGCTAGGTAAAGAGCTGCGCAGGGCAAACCTGTGCTCCTTGCAGCAGGGAAGCATCCTGCTGCCTGTCCAGGCATGGCACTCTGCCTGTACTGCCCCTGTGGTGGGTGCCCAGCAGCTGTGAGGTGGGGTAGGCACAAGACTCCACTTCCCAAGTAACACACAATACAGAGAATCCTTCAATGCTGATGCATAATTTTCGTACCTGTCCAGGTGCACAGGTTGCATACTGGGCCTTCAGTGCTGATGCTAGCTCAGGGCATGTGAGCATCACTGGGTTTTCCCACAGGGAACCCCTGGAAAGAGCCCACTCCCAGCATGTGCCAAGGGCTGGTGTCAGTGAGTGGACATGCTGAGAACCACCGTGGTGACCGTGAAGGTGGGGGGTCCTGGGGAAGACATGCTGGGCATAAGCAGAAATCAGCCACAGCTGCTGGAAGAGCCTCGGAGAGGAAAAGTATTCAGCCCACGAAAAATGAATTAGTGTTGATGTTCACTGAATATTTGTTTAGATTAAGCAATACGGCTCCAAGTTTCTCAGCTGTGGGGAGCCGGTCACCACAGCACCACCAGCACTTACTGGATGTCTTTTGGTGTTGCTCTTCATGGCACTGGCCAAGGGACTGAGTGGTGGTGGGGAGAGCTGGCCCCACCCTCGGGAGCATCCTCCTCCGCACCATATCTTCTCTCCCTGGTTTCTTCTCAGCCAGAGAGCTGAGGCAATGGTGGTTTTCCTTTCCAGAAGTGGATGCTCTGGGCGATGCCCTCTCCCAAAAGGTACTTGCAGCATTTGCAAGGAGGCCGTGGTGGAGCATCTCGTGCAAGGACCTGCTGAACTTTGCTATGGGTGCTGGAGATATGGAGGTGACAAGCAACCTTGCTCCAGCTCTGTCCCAGCTCTGCTGGGATGGTGCCACTGGGGTCCCTGCAGTCATCAGGACATCAACTGTTCCACCAGCTTCCAAATGCAGAGTTTAGGAAAAGCTGTGGCTGGGGACTGTGGGCTACTCTGCTGGCACCAACACCTCCTCGCAGCTGTATGTGTGGCTCTGCCAGCTGGGCATGCAAAAATACCTTAGAGGCATGGAATAAAACGTATTTATTTCTTAGAAATCTGTATAAATTGGAACCATCTCCCAACAAGAAGTGCTGAGTTTGGTTTCCCAATGCAAAGTGGCAGCTACAATGAAGAAAAAGACAAAAAAAGGCTGGACCACCCACTGTCTGGGGAGAGAGTGCCCTGGGCCCCCGGGGTGTTTGGAGGGGGAACCATCTGGGCCCTGGGGTCTCTGCAGGTGGGACGCTTGCTGCCTGCAAATGCGGGGAAGCCTTCCCGCAATCCTCCACAAACCCAAGGGAGCCACCTTAAGAGCTCTCCCTCCATAGGACCAAACGGGATCCGCCAGGCGTTTCATATACCATATTCTATAGCCAAGGAAGCCTTAACAAAGAGCCGTACGCTCTCACGTTTCGCTTCAGGCTTCTCCCTGCTGCAGCTGGAGCTGAGTTTTTAAAAATCTTTGTGTCATTATTTCGTTCCTCTTTTGATTCAGCCATCGAGGGACAAGGAGATGCCAAACGAAAAGAATGGGCATTTGAACAGAACTAGATTGAAGAGGCAGTGTGTGCGCTGAACAACAAGTCTTTTTACATTTCTTATGATCTTATACATGGGGTCCATTCAGTATATTTCCCCTCTGTTTCATTTGAATGTACAGAATTAGCCATTCACATCCTCTGGAATTATGGCTCTTTAACATTTCCATTCTGAGCTGCCTCCATATTTTGGGGGTTGGGAGTGTTATTAGCTCAGCTGGGGAAGCACAAGCTGAGGTCAGAGTTGGTCTTGCAGGCTGGAAATAAGCTTTTTCTTTTTTTGGAAAGTGCAAGATTTGATGCATGATGACTCTGGTCAGAAAAATACACGAGCATACACAACAATGTGTATGTGCTAGAACATGTGTGGATCTGGTTTCAGCAGAGGGGGGCTTTGTCACATTAATCCCAGTGAAGTTATTTCTTTAGACAGTAAAGCGAGCCTCAGTTTTCGGATGCGGGGTGAGCTCCGTGATCGCCTGAGGTCGCACGCGTGGCTGCGTCCTTGTGCGTGGCTTCTGCCTCATTGTCTTTTTGAAAGACAAATATCAAAACCAAATATTTGCTGTGCTATTTACTAAAGCTCCCTGGATACTGATACAAATTTAGAAGAGTTGGCCCAGAAAACTCATTCAAACTGAGCTTAGAGTCACAAGAGGAAAACCATGAGGGATGTGTGCGTGCAGCTAATTTTGCTGAAAAGCTCAGGACCTGGCACTGCTGCCCTGAGTATGGATGGGACTGTGCAGAGGCATTGGTGCATCCTGCAGCCTATGCTGCCTTCCCTGAGAGTTTTGCAGCATTCCTGTGGTGTTACTTGCACACATCATCAGAAGGAAGAAGGCTGTCTTGGGAATGTTTCTCTTGTGAATCTGCCTTTTTTCTAGCTTTATTTGTCTGCTGGCACACCTAAGCCAGTGTTCTCTTTGGGGGTGTTCCCCCTTTCCCCAGCATCTACATGCAGGAGGGTTTATTGCCAGCCAGCTGGGATGTGAAAGTGGGAACAATCTGCAGAGAGGAGAGAGCAGAACCCGCCGTGTCTCTGCTGGCCGCTTTGCGATGCCTATGTGCTGCAGAGAGGGGCTTCCCTTGGGGGACCCACAGACTGTGGACCGAGTGGTCTGCAAGAACCAACATCCCAGAAGGAAGTCTCTGCCTCCTCTGCCACTCTTTCTTTGCTATATATTTAACTTTTTCTGTCTATGGCTTCTGCATCATCATTTCCTCAGGCCACTTCATCTGGTTGTTGTGGAAATGAGGACAAGGTGGTAAACAACAAACACAGGCCCCCAGCAGGGCAAATAAACCCAGCAAGGTCGAGTGTGACTCAGAAGACAGCAAGGCTCCCATTTTTCCCCTCACCTGGCTTTCTGTAGGGCAAGGTTTAGCTGCTTCTCAAGGGCAGGAGCACAGACCTGGGGGCTGGAACACCGTGCTCTGCAGGTGATTGTTGCCAGCTGACTTCCCTTTAATACACAGCATCTGCCAGAGAGGGCTTACCTGAGCCAGGCACAAATCCCAAGTCCCCGGTCGACCACCCCTGAACCAGTCAGACACAACCAGGTTGCAGGCTTTCCCGGAGATCCCTTCAATCACAGCCCCCTGCCTTAATTTAACCTGGTTATTTATACCTTTTCCTGTGTGTATTTAATTATAGCAAAACCTGGCAATACCGCTGTGCTTAACGGTCTGTTGGCGTTTCCATTATGAGCCCAGACTGGAAGGGATTATATAGCCTGAGTGTTTGAACTGAGCCTCAGACAGAGACTTGGCATAGACTTGCAACCCAAATACAGAGATTTTCAATTGGCTAATGGCAGTTTTGAAAAGGGAACATTTTTCACATGCTTAGGCCCTTCCATTTGCTTAAGCTGCCTTCCTCTGTTTTAAACTCAGCAAGCAAGGAATCATAATTCAGCTTGTTACAGCAGTGACTCATGTTTGCTGCACAGTGATGCCATAACCAGCCAAGGCAAGGCCTTCTGCCTTAAGAGGAATTACACACCGGGAGATGACTGGGGAAAGTCAGCTCTTCCACTCACCGGAGTCACACCATCTGTGCATCCTAACTGCAGCTGCCATGGCCAGCATGAGTTGTCTGACCACGTCTCAGGCTCTGCAGTGGAGACATCTAATGTCACCAAGATGTCCTAGACTTCATGAGCAGCCTGTAGCATTTATAGGGCATCGGTTGTTTCATCCTCAAGTAGATGAATCAAACAGGATAGCTTGATCCAGTCCTAAAAATGCTTTTCCTTCCCATCAGCTCCATGGGGTGCCAGGGGTAATAGGCTCAGGCAGCAGTGTCCACACTGGGGATAGTCTGCTGGGGCCAGTCACACTTGCTGGGAATCTAGAGTAGCTCCCATGGTGGGATGTGGTCCATCCATCTATCTCCACAAGATTTTTCTCTAACAGCATGGAAGGCAGAGCAAGAGCAGGTGAAAAGCTATATCTTCTTTTAACGCACAGGAGTCTTTGACACAGAAGAACCAAGTGATTTACCCATGGTCTCCCAGTAGGTCAAAACAAACCTAGATCTGGGAGCAAACCTAGATCTGCACTGCACACTGATGGCTCTGCAGTGGGCCTTTCCCCATTCTGAATGCATTAAGCAAGCAAGTTGATATAACAAGCAAGAGAATATCGTGTTTTGGGAAGAGTTATAAGTCAAGTTGGCCAGACACCAGCTAGTGAATGAAGAGAAGCTTATAGCAAAGACCATGTGTTCCAAACAGCCTTTCTCTCCGGAACGCTTGCTTTTGACCTTGGTGGAAGGTGCTCTGTGCCTGTGTCCAATGGAGAGCTGATGCATCCATTGCTGTCTCCAATCTCTTGCCTTTTGGAGCCTGAGGGGAGGGAGGGGAATACCAAACCCTGTACTCAGCTGGAGGAGAAGCATCAAGCCCCAAAGCCGCTGCATTTGCAGCTCATATCTAGAGGGATGCTCTGCAAGGTACCCTGGCTGCTGCTCCCCTGGAGTTGGGGCTGCACTTCGTTCCCTGTCAGGGGGTACCAGCGTTGGGTGAGCTCACCCAGGCCGTGCTAGGCAGCTACACCCCCTGACCTGGGAAGGGCTGGTGGGGACTGGACAGAGGAGACAGCTCTGTTCCCACCAGGGCTGTCACCATGGGAACTTTAGGGACCGAGGCCATTTACGGCTGGTTGTAAACCTTGACTCTGACAGCAAAGCCTTTCTTTGCTTTTCCTCTGGACTTGGCCCTGGCTGTCTCAGAGAAAGCAGGCTCGAATTCTACCTCCGGCTGGCTCTGCACACACATCCCCTGGCACTGAGCGCTGGCCCGCTGCGTGGGAGCTGCTCGAGCTCAGCGAAGTGTCCTGGCTGTCTCTCCCAGAGAAAGTGGAGCAGACGCCTGAGGTTGCTGAGCATCACAGGTCTGACAGCTCTGCAGACACCTGCAGATATGCAGGGGGAGGGAAATGGTGGGTTAGCGGTGCCATTGCCCCTTGGAGGAGCTCTCAGATCAATTTGTGAGGCAAACGATCTCTGCTAAAGTCTAGCTCCCCTCGGCAGGTTCACAGCTTTGAAGCTGGAAAGGCTCATCTTTTGGCTTGGCCAAAGCTGAAAGTGCTGTGGTGAAAAGACGGAGAAACAGCTGGCAGGAGCCAGCCTGTGGACGAGAAGTTGAGGGCAGAAGGACTTCAGCAGCCAAATCTCATCTGGTCCTTCTTCTGATGCCAAATGCTCCTGTGAAAGCCACTTGGGTTGTGCAGTTCCTGAGGACTACCCCAGTTGGGATGCCTGCCTGGCCTTCCTCTAGAGAGAGAGAGGTTAAAACACAGACCTGGTATCGATGTTGCTCTGTCTCCTGGGAGCTACAGTCTGGGTAGCCCATGACCCTTTTGTCCTTTTGCAGGCTCAGCACCGTAGTTGGACCACTGATGCCACTGTGTGCCACGATGCCTTGCTAACAAAATGTGATGGCATGACCATGGTGCTGAATGGGAGCCTCCATGGCAGGGAAATGTCTGGCAGGGCAGGACGTGGGGACCAGGAGGCAGCCCTGGTTCTTCACAGTGAAGGCCTGGGGGAGGGAGGGCATTTGCCAGACTGCCTGGCTTCCAGGAGTTCAGGTTTGTGTTAAAAAGTAAAAGCTCCCTGTAGAATACAGAACCTGCTGTTACAGCAGAATAAAAAATTCAGTACTCAATACTTCGTTGTAATTTGGACTCGATGATCCTTGTGGGTCCCCTCTGACTCAGGATATTCTAATACAAAGAGAAAGCTCCAAGAGATACTCTCCAGCCACTCCATAAAGAAAGCCTTTCAGGGGAGAGCTGCCCACAGATGCTCCCTTTCCCAATGGCTCTCATATGCACAAATAACTCTCCACCTCAGTTTTCCCCACAGCTTGAGGTCCAGCTCTGCCCATCGGGCCTGCCAGGACCTGTGACCCCATCAGCACAGGAAGACATCTCCTGGCAAAGTGATGCACTTGGAATAGCATGGACCACTGCTTTCTCCATTCTTCTGCTTCATGCGCCCTGATTTCCGAGGCGGATGAGTCACTGGCTGGCACCTTGGCTGGAAGATGGACCAGCCACCCCCATGCTGCTGACACAGCCTGAATACAGACTTTCTGCTCTTACCTAGGGATGAGACCAGGAAGAGATGTGCTTCCTAAGAAAAAGTGACTGGATTTGTTCTGGGCTTCCTGTGGGATTCTGGGGGAAAAATGAAAAGGCTTTGCTGCTTTATGAGGGTAAGCGCTGCTTTTTTTTTTTAATGTGTGTTGCTTTTTCATTCTTGTATTTTTAAGAAAGTGGTAGGAAAATTTTCCTCCTTAAGGGAAAAACAAAGCAAAAGCAGAGACTGGTAGTGTTGACTGCTCATCCCTGGAGAACAGTGGCCCCATGAAAGGCTAATGTCTGCTTGCACTGGTTCCTAGAGCTAATGAAGTATGACTGTGAAGGGGGCTCCTAATGCTAGTGCAAAGCAAGGCTCACAAGCTTCAAATGCTTTCCTGGATGGTCTCCAAACCTTCTGCCCTCCTTTGGGCTACAGCTGAGGTTGGAGTCCTCAGAGCTATGAAGACTTCAGTGCAGCTGCTTCCAAGCAAAACCAGAGCCATCACAATGAAAATAAATAAACAAATGGTGCTATTCTGAGCCTCAGACACATTGGAGGGTTTCATTTGCACCACAGCATCCAGGATGTGTCCCTCCCTGTTTGGGAGCAGTGTCCTGATTTACAGTCTATTACTTTCTGATGAATTCCCTCCTCTGTCTTCTGAGAGGGAAGCCTGCACACCCCTGGTAGACTCCCAGCTCACGCTTAAAGGGCTCTGTTGGTTTCCACTAGCAGGGCATCATGGTGCAGGACTGATTCACCCCCTGCCAGGATGAGCACTCACAGTGTATTTCCATGACATGCAGCTACCTCTCCATACCTCATGTTAAAGAAACCTTTTTGCAGATGCGGTCTTGTCCTGACACCCCCAAAGTCAGGCCTTATGCTCCCTGCGCACCTTCTGGCTGTCACCTCTGCCTGCAGTGCCCTCCAAGACCTCTTGGTTTGCTGGTAATACTCAGCAGCTGGCTGCCCCTTCCTCCTGCCCCTCTCCTTGTTTCTTTTGGTTCTTGGGATACCTCAGCTTTCTCCAGGGCTGCAGCTTTGCTGGATCCTCTGCATCATTGTGCTGTGCTCTCAGCTGGTTGCATTTCTTCATGCTGAGTCCTCATGGAGGTTCACCTTCCTTTTCCCTCCTAGATTCAGTCCAGTTTCCCTTCAGTCAAATTCCCATCCCAAATCCTCCCAGCAGTTCCTGTGTTTGTCTCTCGGTCCAGTCAGCCCCTTTGCCCACCTGCCTGTGCATGCATTGCTCATTCTGCCTGAGCCAGGATGGGGCATGTGAGGTGGCAGGAGCTGCCTAGTCTCAGGGATGGACTGGACTTGTGATTGGGATGGCAGCAATCCACAGCTTGCTTATCTGGAAATCCTGCTCAGCCCCTGGCTGGAGCTCATCCTGAAAAGGGAAAGGTTTCAGGGAATTCGGCCGGTAAGCTCTATAAGACTGCCTTAAGGGAGCACATGTGAAACGGAATATTTCAAAGACTTGGCTAAGTTTGGCGGCAGCAAAGGGTGCATCTGGACTAAACCAAAGGCCTTCCCAGCTTCTCCTTTTGCCAAACGTCAAGTCTGCATGCCAAAAACATGCAGCTTGAAGAGCTCTTCAAAGAAAAGGTCATCAGATTTCTCTGTAACAAAAGCAAGAGAAACCAAAGCATTTCCCCTTACAATGTTCTTGGAAGTAGATGAATCATTTTGGCTGAAATTATATATTTTATAACTATAATGGCTTAGATAGTTCAGCATTAGGCAGCTAACCAGCAAGATGAAGTTCAACCCAAACATTTTAGCATGGCCTAGTTAAAACCAGCTGAATAACAGTGCTTGGCATGGGAAGAGTGACTGCAGGTCCACAGTGCTGGGCAGGAGCAGGCTTACCTGCAATGCCTGTCCCTTGTGTCATTGCTTTCATAGAGCTGCTGGAATGGAGATAATGTTTGGTCAGGCTGAGGGAAATTACACTTTGATCTTTTTTTGCCTTCACTTTCTTTTTCCTCCAAGCCAGAATGACAGTGCCCCATCTCTAACCCGTGGCTGGTATGCCTTGGTTTGGAGATGGCACTTGGAGTGGACATAGTATTATTTCTTAGGCATAGTAGAGGTGGTCAGCTTATACCAGTGCTTTCCAGCTACCTCAAACTTACACCTCATGGCAGCTCTGAATGGTGGTGAATCCTGCAACACATCCTGCATCAGCAGGAGGCTGTGTGATCCTTACAGCAGGGTGAGGAGGGGAGGGAAGAGGAGAGCCAGGCATCACAGACCAACGTGTGCTGGGAAGTGCAGATGTGCAAGAGCAAATGGCTGAAGATGGGGGCTTCAGGGACAGGCAGGGCTGGACGAGCCTGTACCACTGCTCAGGGCTGTACAATATCCTCTCCCATTTTTCTGCAGCGTGATGAAATGGTGCTTTACCAGCTTCTCTTCTGGTGGTCTGTGGTGTGTCTGTGTTCTGTCAAGCTGGGGAGTCAGCATCCCAAACAGAAGTGATGCTGCCAAGGACTGGGAGGAACTCATCCTGCAAGGAGCCCAGCACCAGAATGTACAGCTGGGCCATAGCAACTGGCACAGGGCTGCACTGCAGCAGCGGAGGTGTCGCAGAGGATGGGAGAAGCATTAAGTCCTTGTTTGGCACCAGCTCCTGAAACCAGGTACAGATGCTGCCTCAGCTCAGGGCCCTTTTCCCTCCTCTCTATCCCTCCTCTGCTGTCACAGAAGGCAAGGAAGGCAAGAAGCTGACCCTGCTGTGGTGGTGCTGTGTGGGTGCAGGCAGGGCTGAGGAGCAGTACTGCCCTTGGCAAAGGTGCTCTGTGTCCTCAGAGGTGCTGGTTTTGCTCTGCTGATAGTTTCCCATGAGCATTCTTTTTCCTCTCTGGGATACTAAATAGCCTCTGAGCAAGGAAAATCTGGCAGTCATCGCAGGCCCTGCTGTGCCACTAGGGTCTTTGGGGAGGGGAGAGAATAGCCCAAGAGGTGGAGAGCAGGAACTCATGGTGCAGCCACAATTTTCACAACAACCTCCTTGCTCTCCACCTCTGCCAAGGGAAGGGCTCTCCATGTCTCCTAGGTGCTCCACAAGGAGCAAACTACACTTTCCTTTCTGCTCATCTGCTGAGTCTGTGGCATCTCTCTCCCATTTAGGTATTTCTTGCCACTGGTGATATGGATGCTTTTGACAACCGAAGAAGAAAGGAGGGACATGTCAGGGCCTGGACAAGGAAATAAATATTTAGACTAGGATCCACAGAAGATAACGTGGTGCTTTGCATCTGGCTGCCACCAAGATGTGGTGAGCAGCCTCTGAGGTCAGAAGAGTTTGCCCGTCCTTTGCTTGGGTGGCTTGTGGGTGCTCAGCACGGCTCCAGCATTGTGGTATCTCCTGCCAGCCTCGGTCATCTACTGGAGTTGCTCAGTTTGAAGCTGATGGAGGCCAGGGATGTGAGTCACCAGCCTCTGCTGGCCTTCTTCCACGCGCTCCGTTTGGTGCTGCTTTGTGTGTGTGAGAGCGTGCTCCCCTCTCCCAGCTGTGCGTGCCTGCCTGCCAGCACGCCGCTGATCCCATCTGCAGCTGTGCTGGTTTTCTCCTCTCTTCTGGCTCTGAGAGTCTTGTTCATGGATTAGGGGGAAAGAAGGAGGAGGAAGAAGGGCAGGGAGGGAAAATGAAAAATAAATTAATAAACCAACACAGGGAGAGATGCCTAGTAGAAGTGGGTGTTTTCCCCATGGGCAGCATGGTGTGGCATCCTCCCCACTGTGCCTTCAACCACCAGCAAGCAGAAGATGTCGCCGCCCTACACCTTCCTGGAAGATGAACTGGGGTCCCTGTTGGAACTCCCCATGCTTTGCTGGGGGACTGCTAGCTCCTATGGGCACCATGTTAATTCCCAAGGGAAACCAAGCCACTGTCTTATGGCTTTGCACGCAGTTATGCTGGGGCTGCTTCCAAGGTCTGCATGTGGTGAGGGGGTCGCCCATCCTGCAGGCAGATGGACTGGACCTTCCTCAATAGGCACCAGCAGCTCTCGACCACGGTGTACATCCTGTAGAGCACAGAGGTGGTGAATACAGAGCTGGACAGCCCCTCCAGCGAGAGCTGGCTGGCAGCTGCAGAGCTAGGACACACAGCCTCACGGCCTGACAGTCTTCTTCATTGCAGAAGGTGCCCAGGAGGCCTCCAGCTGTGACAGTTTGCAGGGGAACCATGAGACATCCCAATGGGGAGAGTCCCACATGTCAGGAGGTGTTTGGAGGTAAGTTCCGCTCTTTGCAAAAGGCTGGGGAGGGCCTTGGGGTGGACTGCCCAGGATCCCGATTCCTGTGGTATCCTGCAGACAGCATAATTGCCGAAGGTCTTGTGGGTGAGGAGATGAACCGAGTGACATTTTTGAGAACTCAAGTGGCATCTTCCTCTCTCCACTGTGGTGCTGGAGACTTGCGTGTGTCAGTCTGAAGCTTTCCTCTGCATATCACAGAAGGCTTGAAGGCTTTGCCAAATGATCTGTACCCCAGTATGCCCCACAAAAGTCTGCTGTGGGTCTTGGCACTCATCATGTGGGGTCTTCCAAGGACAAGCAGGACTGTGGGAAAAGTGGACCAGCCAAAATGGTATGGGTTGTGCTACACACTGTCTTGCTTGTCTGTGTTTTATGGTTGATGAATTTGAAAAAGACTCCACAGCCATCAAAATATTGTCTTCACCTCCGGAACATTTCCTGTAGCTGACAGTTTCTGAAATGGGCCATTTGGATTTCCCATTACTTGGCCCTGTTAATCCTGTCTTTTCTCAGGAAACAGCAATGGCCTAAAGGTTGATTGTGCTTTACCTGGCATGGATGCAGATCTGTGGATTACAAGGGTCCCCCACCTGTGCAAACGAGATTAGGCAAGGCCCCAGGGACACGGGTCAAACTGGGACAGAGTAGTGGCTTCCCAGAGAAGGGGCTGGGAGAGCTGTAACTTCCTTAGCAGCTGTGATCCTGCAGATATGACGGGGAAGACACTCAAGGGGTCTGGGCTGGTGTTTAAGCAGCCTGGAGCGGAACCAGGCTGACATTACAGTTCACAGCTGAGGTGTTTGCTGCAGGCAGCAGAAGGTATTTTCCCAGCCTTTCTGGTGGTCCCCATTCACAGCTGGAGAAACACTTTGGACGAGAGTCTCCTGAAGTCAAGCCCATGTGTTCTGTGGGCTGTGGTGGACAGCAGCTTGGACATGAGAGCAGTGAGGCCACAGCAAAGACCTCTCTGCTTTTCACTGAGGTGCCCAGGGCAGGGGGGCAGGGCTTCTTGTGCCCTGGTCCCCATGCTGAGCCCCTGCCCTTAACCCAGCCTTGCTCATCTTGCACACCATGGACTTTCCCTGGCTTGTACAGCCCAGGTGTGATTGTGGCAGACCTCTGATCAGAGACTTTGCCCCCTGATCCGAATGCATGAGGTACTGTGGTGCCAGCCCTCAGCCCAAGGCTCTCCCTGCCTCAGCCAGGCTGGCACAAGGAATGGGCCCCACCCTGGTGTTGGGGCAGGCAAGGAGGGGTGGCTTTTGCAGCATGTCTAGCTGTGCTGTGGGACAGGGTGAGGAGCGTGGACCCTGCGGCACCAGCCCAGAAACAAGTCTGTGGATGTAGAAGGGGTAGCTGCTGTGTTGGTGATGATGGTGGAAGTGAGGAAGGAGTGGTTGGAGAAAGGGGACCCCCATCCTCTGCGGTGCTCAGCACCTCACAGGATAAGCCCTCGAAATTCCAGGGGGACTTCAGTTGCCCTCAGGTACTGCATCCTCTGCCAACACCCTGCAAGCAGCAATCGGGGTGTACCTTGGGCAGGAGCATCCTTCCCCCTCTCCTGCCCCAGCAGAAATGGCTGCCAGCTGGGGTGAAGGGTGGGGGCAGCAGCCCCCGGAGGCGGCTGGGCTGGGCAGGAGACCCAGGGAGGGGATAGGGCACAGCAACAGGCAGCTGCCGTGGCACGCTGGCAGCACCCTGGTGGGTGCAGAGGCCAGACGGGCAGTCACGAGAAGGGAGCGGGGGGCACACTGTAGCCTTCGTCCCACTCACCGCACCGTTCAGAGGGACGCAGAGGGGTTGGGAAAATTGTCCTCCCCTCCCCTGGCCCCTGTTGTGAGCGGTGGGGAAATGCAGCCGGTACCACACGGGGAGGGGTGGGTCAGAGCCGGCACCCCAGCTCAAGCAGCAAGACTGGATGCTGGATAAGGAGCCGGTCTCCGCAGCGCCTGGCGCTGGGAGCGTGAGCGGGTGCGGGACCCCCAGGCGGCCTCTGCGAGCGGAGCAGCGCTGGAGCGGGGCGGCCGCACCCCGCGTTGGGCAGCGGGGTCCCCAGGAGCCCCAGCCCGGCGCCCCTGCGGAGGTGCCCCTGCAGCACGGCCGCCGTCGGCACGGCCCCGCCACCTGCAGCTCGCCCGTCGCCCCCGTCCCGCGTGGGTGTGGGAGGCACCTTCCTCCCGGCTGCAGCTCCTCCGGCAGCCCCTCCTCCCCACCTGGGAAACAGGCTCCCTTCTCTTCCCGGCCGCTGTGCTGACACCCGGCTCTGCACGTAGCAAATGGAGGCGATTTCCTCCTTAGCGGCACCACATGGAAAGTATTGAGCCGTCTGTGGTTTCGTATTTTTTTTTTGTTTTTTTTTTTTTTTTTTCTCTTTTCTTTTTTTTTNCTTCTCTTCTCTTCTCTTCTCTTCTCCCCCTTCCCTTGCCTGACATGCTCTCTGTGTGCTGTTGGTTGCGGTATTAGATCTCCCACTCTCCTCTGATTGCTCATATACATCTGCTCCTGGTCACCCTGCACAGTGCTGAATGTCAGGAAATTACCGAAGCCCACAGTGAGTGCAGCTGTGGGCTGACCTGGCAGGCGTAGGGAGAAAGGGAGCTGGGGCAGTGGTAGGGGTATTGGGAAGCAGGCGGGGAAGAAGAAGGTTTTTGGGAGCCATGCCATGGCTCAGATCTCTTGTGCTGCTACTCTCCCCAGCTGTGGGGGTCCCCTTGTGTCTTGCACTCTAGTCTGGTTGGTGTCTTTGGGGTTGGTTTGTTCACAGAGGGGACTCAGGGGTACTTACTCTTTTGCTTTTGCAGTGGGTTAGTATTTCCCAGTGACAAGGAGGGTGAAACCACCAGAGAGACCCTGGAGAAGAGCCCTTTGCTCATCCTGCTGAGGACTTGGGGCTGGACATAGATACACTGTGTTTTGATTGTGTGAGATGCCCATCAGCCAGTGGGACTGGGATGGCCAAGGAAGCCTTGTACTGACTGGGAGAGAGTCTCTTTAAATAACCAAAGTTTGTCATCGTCTGCCATGGCAAGGAAAACAAAATGCTGGAGACCTAGAAAGGAGAGGTGGTGTGGGCCTCAAACTGAGGGTAGCAACCAGCATCAGTGCTCATGCATACTGCATTATGAGGATTTCTGCTGTCATCATTGTCTCGGGACAGAGTCATTGCTTCCACAGACTACAATCCTGTGATTCTGTGACCAGCTGCAGCACCGGGGAGGGAGAGCTCAGGCACCCACAGCACCAACTATGCTGCCCATCAGCACAGCTCTGCTGCCCGCCAGTCAAGGCAGGGGGAGGCAACACAGGGCAGGAGCTGTGCAGGACAGCACTGGTGGCAGAGCCCAAGGGCCCTTTGTGTGTGGGATGACTTTTCTCCAGGAAAGGACAGCAGCTGGGCAGGTATAAAACATATATAGACACCTCTGAGCTAGTGGTGCCAATAGTTAGTCACCACAAGGACATGGTCCAGGCTCCATGCTGGGGGTAAATGACTCATGTTGAAGTCTGTGGGACCAGAGCTTTGTTGCTCTTGGCACTCAAGCCAGCTGGATTTAATGCTAGATTGGGTTCATCCTTCAGGACTGATAGAGAGTCCTTTGC
Source organism: Ifrita kowaldi (assembly GCA_013398055.1). NCBI lineage: Eukaryota > Metazoa > Chordata > Aves > Passeriformes > Cinclosomatidae > Ifrita > Ifrita kowaldi. Next base: position 17,409 of record VZRS01015440.1, read on the forward strand.
AGCATGCTATGCCATTTGCAAGGACAGCACTTACGCTCTCTGGGACAAGCATCCTATGATCCCAAGAGTCATCCTCCCCATCAGTACCCTGCTGTGTGTTTGGGGGAGATGCCAAAGGAGTCAAGAAATTTGCAGTAAATTCTTACAGGGAATTCTTGCACTGGGCAGCTCACCAGCTTGCTGCAGCCCCTGTGCTTGTCTGCGTGCCTCGTACTGCACACCAGCAGGGCTGCCTGCTGTGGCTGCGCTGAGTACACAGATGTCACTGGAGGGCAAGGGACGGGTGGTGGGCAGGGTGTTTTAGAACGTGTTCTCAAGTTGAGTACGTGGGCTGCTGCTGTGTTTTATCAGTCAGCGTGTCAAGGAGCTCCCCCGTTTCTGTTTATTTGAGCTGGGCAGTTGGAGCGAATCCCTTCCCCTAGGAGATGCTGCTGCTTCCTCTTGCAGAAGCCCCTGGGATGTGAGGGCCAAAGCAGTGTTTCAGGAGAGGAGGTGGTGGCCCTTTTCTCCACTTACCTGGCTGGTGTTAGTCCTCTACACCACCTCCTTCCTCTAAGTAAGAGCCCACCTAACTCGTGTTTTAATCCCTTTCCTGCTGCTGCTGCAGGAGCTCACTGCACACAGGAATTGCTGTGTCTGTGCAGACCTTGCACCATGGCATCCCTTGGAGCACACCCCTGTCCTCCCACAAGCTTCCTTCTCTGAGCTGGTTACAAACTTTCTCTCTTCCTTGGATTATTTTACATCCGATCCTGGTCTTTTGTCTCCCCAGATTTTAACATTGTCCAAGTTCTCCTTAAGATCTGAGCCCTCTTCTTCCGCAAGCTGCAGTCCCAGTGTGGCCAGTGCTTGCAGAAGCTTGTAGGGCATGCAGAGCATGAGGGCTTTCAGAAAGCTGTGGGGCTCTTTAGACATTGGGGACACTGTACGTTCTCCTTATTTTGGTACTGACCTAGCCCCTTGGTGGGATGCTAGGAGGATGAACACAGGGTGCTGTCTGCTGAACAAACTTACGGGCTTGTCTGCATCTTCCTTACAAGCCAAAGGGATTTTGCTCTTGAAGCATATGGGGAATCTTTAGGCAGTGGCACAGGGTTTTCTTTGTTGCCAGCTCCTCAGTAACATCCCTGGCTGGATGAGCCTTAGACGGGCTGATGCTAACAACACCAATAGACTCAGCTCTTGGTGGCCAATGGTGGAGGAGGAGACTGTGGGGTGACAGGAGATGCAGCCCATCAGGAGCCAAGGGAGGGCCCAGGAGATGGTGCTGCCTGGGGGAGGAACCCTGCCGTGCAGTAGGACTGGATTCTCCCACCCCTCACCGCCTCCATTTTCGGAGGAGCATAGTCCTGTTAGTGCGGGCAGCCAGTTCTGCTGTGAGCTCAGGGATGCACTGAAGTGGGACTTTGGAAGGAAGAACCTTCCCTCAGTGTGGCTCTGGCAGTTGGAGCAGAGCAAACACGTCCCTGTTTGCACACATCCCTGTGCCTCAGGATGCATCTGCAGGCCTTTCCCAATGCCTGACATGTAATGTAATGCCACACCTTGGTCTTTGGGGTCTCTTCTTGCTTTTCTCTTCATCTGAGAAAGGCTGATCGAGGTCCTCTCTCCCCCACATCAGCTGCCAAGACCCTACTGCCACCCAGGCCCTCCACAAATACCACCCCTCTTCTGGAAGCTGTGCAGCAGTGCCCCAGCACCCCAGCGTCCCCCAGTTCTGCTTGGCCCTGTCAGCCAGTGACTTGCATCCCAGATGGTCACCTGCGGGGAGCTGGCACCAGTTAGGAGCAAGTCCCACGGGAGCAGGGGAAAGGCACAAGTGGGCTGCTGCCACCCTCCTGCCTGGCTTGCCCCACAGCTCTGCCCTGCCTGCCAGGCTCAGGAAGGAGCAGCCAGGGTGTGGAGATGGGGGCACACTGCCTGGGATTCCTAGGCAAGCCTTAGCTAGAGCCCTGCTCCTGTACGTGCAGCCTGGCACTGAGACAGGATGTGAGCCTCCCTGAGAGGCAGGGAGGGAGAGTGCTGATAAATGAGCTGGTAATTAATTCACACTCCTGATACATGTTTGCTCTCCCAAATGTGTGTGTTGGCATGATCCCGGGCAGGGCTTGGGCTGGCATCCGGCAGACATCCCCCTTTATCTGGGTTACTACAGGAAACCTGTTAATTGTATCTATCTCAAGCCCTGAACTCAGTCAGGATGGAGACTTCACATCAAACAGCAGCACTCATAAAGTGGATCTGAGCAGGGCACTGAGCTCGACTCCAATGCTGTGAGGAGGAATAAGAGACCTCCCAGACTGTGGTTTCATCCCAGGCTCTTTGCAAACATCCTCCTCGCTCAGCTGGAGCAGACAGGGTCTGCAGAAGGTTGTCAAACTCAGCCTTTAGCAGGCTACACAGGGAAGTTTTCCCACTCTGATGATCTCTGCTAAAGGACGTCCCAGCCCTGCCTGCAGCAGTTGGGAAAAAGTGTCCACCTGAAGCTTGGAAACATGTCACATCTGCAGTGCTTTGAAATTGGGAGCAAGTAATCTCTGTAAAATCCTTATCTGGAAATCAGGCAGTGAGGCTCATCCCACAACACATATGCTGCCAAAGCTCTGTGTGTAGCACAGACACGAGGGTGTTACAAATGATGTTGCTCTTGCGGGAGCTGGCTGCCCTGCTCCAGGAGTGTCCCAAGGCTTCCTGCCTGTCCTGCACATGCCCTGCAGACAGCTTATTAATTTCCATTCCACAGCCCAATCTCTTCTTCCTCTGAAACAATTACTTAAAAGTTTCTTTGCAGCCCTCCAGGCGTCCCACCCTCTTGCTGGCTTCCATTTCCATAGCACTTTCCAGCTTGTCTCCACAGGACTTTGCCACTAGCCTCCCTCCAGAGCAGCTTCATAGCTGGGGCCCAGGGTGGGGATACATGGAAAGACCGGGGGTGTTTTTTCTTACTTTACAGACCAGACCTGTACCTTCAGACAAAAATGAGAGAAGCCCCTGAAAGGAGCATGGGAGAAAATTTGGGCAGTGCCTTGTTGCCAGGGGAAAACAGGTCTGTTCTTAGAAAGGGCAACATCCTAGAGACCCTCTTGTGGCTGCTTTTGGATGAGGGGCTTCAAAGCAACAAGCTAGGTCAGCAAGCACATCCTTGCTTCTCGTCTGGAGTGATCATGGTGACATAGGTAATAGTAAAAGGCTTTTTTTGCCGTTGGTGTCCTGCACCACTGGGCCATACCTTGTGTCTGTAGTGCAGGAGCTGATTTTTGACCAAGTACTCCTTGTGCAAGCAGAGCCCCTGGGGTGCTGCTGGGTCCTGCAGAGGCACAAGCCTATAAAAGATGTCTCCTTCCAAGGATGTACTTCTCCTGAAGCAGGCAGCCAAGCGACAACCCTGGCACCAGCCACCAGGGATATGAGGAAGACCAGGAAATTGAGTGAGGCAGGTACACAGCTGGGATAAAGCAAGTGGCTGATCTCTGTCTACACTTCCCAGCATCACAGTGGAAAAAGAGGTCTGGATAAGATGTGTGGGAAGCCTCTCCCGGACACAAGCACGTGAGAAGGGAAGGAGCATGCAGGTGCTCGTTGGGGAAGCAGGCCAGCAGGCAGAATTGATCGCCTGGTAGCACTGCTAGAGTGGAGGCAGGACCTGCTCCCTCCCAAGACCTTAAGAAAGTGGGGAGGGGCCATGCAGTTGTTGAAAGTGGAGGTGGTATGTGTGATGGGTGGGAACGGAGACTGGTGTCCAGCAAAGCTGTTAGAGCTCACTATCATGAGATGTCCCACAGCACATCTGTCTGTGTCCTATAAACTCATAAATCACTTCTCAGGTTGAATCACTGCAGCAGCACAGCAATATTCTGCACAGCTTTGTCTCTTCCCTACCTAAACATGGGCTGATCCCTTCCCCCAGCTGCCCTTCCCACACTCACCGAAGGCAAACCCAGCTCTTTAATTCCAATCACAAATTCTGGAAATGATTAGTGGGCTGTCATCACTCAGCCCCACCGGATATTGGGCACGGGGCATTTCCGTCCCCTGTAATTGATCGTGTGCAGGGCTGCCTGACTCTGCGGCGGGCAGGGGAGAAGTGAGTGAGAGCTGGGTGTAGTGTTTCCCTCCGCCTACCTCGCTCACGGCTCGGCTGGGAAAACTGCTGGAGCAAGAACAGGGCAAAGAATAAATTCATTCATGGCTAAAGGTAAGGGGACAAGGCAAAAAGGTTCCCCAAAGAGTTGGGCCTATCCTGTCTAGGACAAGAAATGAAAAACAGTGTGGCTGGGGCAGGGGGGCAACGCTGGGGCAGGCCCTTCACTGATGCGCAGAACTGCACTTTGTGAAACTGCTGTCGCATCCCTCAAGGGGCCTGGGAACTCAGTGGCCCATTCGTCCAGGGTGCCCAGAGGCAGCTGCCAGCTCCAGCCTGACAGAGAGGATGCTGATCAGCATCGCACCCGCAGCCACTCGGCAGCCTTTGTTCCCTGCTCGGCCTGCCCCTTTCCCAGGGCGCTCTCTGGCTCCTGGGAGCTGCCCGTTTGCCAGCTGCCTAGCGAGAGCTGCTATCTGCCCCGTGTGAATGTCTTGCATCCATCCAGCAGACTCCCAGCCTTCCGCTGAAACGTCTCATTGTGCAGCTGGCTGGACTACGTGAGCCTGGCTACGTGGAGCTTTGAAGTTAACTCTTCCTTTTGAGTCAACGGAGCTGTGTGGTGTAATTGTAAAATTTCCCTTCATTGGCTAACCTCCTGATGTTAACAAAAGCTCCCTGCTATGTAAACCAGCCAGATGCTGCAGGATGCTGTCTGCAGGCTCACGTACACTCCTTGTGCCACAGGAGATGCTGGACTTGCACCTGCAGGCTCCCTCAGCCAGGCAGAGAGGTTGGAGCCACGTGCCCCACAGATGGGGCAGAGTCACTGGTTCCCTCATCCTTTTGTCAGTGACCTTAGATGTGTCTCCCTCCCTTTCAGATTACTTGGCCCTGCAGGAATCCTGGCTGAAATGGTCTTAAATGTGGTTATAATTATCTTAAGAAGAAGGGGTGAGGTTCCAGGTGACTCGGGAATAAAGGCAGAAGGATAGTACCTGTTTTTAAAGGAGTAAAGGAAACAGAGTCACAGGACTTCAGAACTTTCAGGCTGCCTTGAGCACCAGCAAGGGCCCTGGAACAGACGCCCTATTTATAAGGCTGACCAAGATAGCAAGGTGAGAAGTAAGAGTCAACGTGGGTTTGGCAACGGCCTAATTTCCTTCTGCAACAGGGTTGGAGGAGATGAGCAAGATGTGTCCTGGCTCTAATGCTGAGAGCTGCTTGCACGATCAGCCTGGTTGTTGGATTCAAAGATGTGTATTACATTACACAGAATCATAGAATGTTAAAGGGTTGGAATGGCTTAAAGATCATCTGGTCCCAACCCCCCCTGCCATGGGCAGGGACACCTCATACTAGACCAGGTTGCTCAAGGCCTTACCCAGCCTGCCTGTGGACACTGCCGGGATTGGGGCATCCACAACCTCCCTGGGCAACCTGTTCCAGTGTCTCACCATGCTCACAGTAAAGAATTTCTTCCTAATATCTAACCTAAATTTCCTCTCTTTCAGTTTGTACCCATCACTCCTTGTCCTATCACTACGGTTCCTGACAAAGGGTCCCTGTTCAGCTTTCCTGTAGGCCCCCTTCAGATACCGGAAGGCTCCTATAAGGTCTCTGTGCAGCCTTCTCTTCGCCAGGCTGAACAGCCCCAAGTTCCTCTGCCTGTCTTTGTTGGGAAGGTGGTCCTTTAATCAACTTTATGGCCTGCATCTGGACTTGCTCCAACAGTTCCATGTCCTTCCTTGTGCTGGGAACCCAGAGCTGGATGCAGCACTCCAGATGGGGTCTCACCAGAGCAGAGTAGCGGGGCAGAATCCCCTCCCTTGCCCTACTGGGCACGCTACCTTTGATGAAGCCCAGGATTCCACTGGCCTTCTGGGCTGTGAGTGCACAGTGCCGGCTTATGTTGAGTTTTTTGATTTGCCATGTGGTGGTTGCAGGCACTTTGGAGCTCAGGATGGGAGTTCAGGCAGGGTGTGACACTGGTGAAATGGATATAAACAGGATGCAATTCATAAGGGCAAATGCAAGCCACACACAGCAGGATAATTTGCTGTATGCATATACGAAGGGGCAACAGGGCCTTCAGAAAAGGACATGGATATCATTGATATCAGTGATGGGTGTCATTACTGAGTGACTTGATGGCACACAGATGTGAAGAAAAACAAAGGTTGCTGCTAGGCTATATAAACAAAAGTGCCACAAGCACCAGGCATGCTGCAATCATTCCACTTTATGAAGTATTAGGAAAGCTGCATACTTTCTGGATATATTCAGTTTAGGTAATACAGTTCAAGAAAAGCTAACACCTATTAGAGTCCGTGAAAGATGATCAGCAGCCCAGTAACCATGACCTATGAGTAAAGTTTCAAAGAACTTAATTTGTTTAGTCTGCTTATGAGAGGAGGAAAGGGAAAACGTGACAACCTTCACATTTGTAAAAAGGGTCTAAAAAAGAAACCAAACAAGTTGTTCTCTATCTTCAGGAGGTTAGACATTAGGTTAGACGTCAGAAAAACTTTTCAGCTCCTTAAGGGCTCCTGTTCTCGTAAGACAGAGTGTTTTGCAGAGACCACACAATCACAGAATCACGGAATGGGTCAGGTTGGAAGGGACCACAGCAGCTCATCTGGTCCCACCTCCCTGCTCGTGCAGAGCCATCCTAGAGCACATGGCACAGGATTGTGTACAGACGGTTCTTGAGTATCTCCAGTGAGGGAGACTCCACAACCTCTCTGTTGTGGCAATCTGTTCCAGTGCTGGGTCAGCCACACAGTAAAGAAGTTCTTCCTCATGTTCAGGTGGAACTTCCTGTGCATTGGTTTCTGCCCATTGCCTCCTGTCCTATTGCTCGGCACCACCGAGCAGAGCCTGGAAACATCCTCTTGGCACCCTCCCTTGAGATACTGACAGACATTGATGAGGTCCCCTCTCAGTGTCTCTTCCTGAGGCTGAACAGGCCCAACTCCCTCAGCCTTTCCTTGTAAGAGAGATGCTCCAGTCCCTTCATCATCTTTTTCACCCACCACTGAACCGACTCTGGAAGCTCCACGTCTCTCTTGTACTGAGGAGCCCAGAACTGGACACAGCACTCCAGATGTGCCTCACTAGGGCTGAGTAGAGGGGCAGGATCACCTCCCTTGACCTGCTGGCAATGCTTTTCCTAATGCACCCCAGGATCCCATTGGCCTTCTTGGCCACAAGGACACACTGCTGGCTCATGGACAGGTCCTTCTCCACAGAGCAGCTTCTCAGCTGGTTGGCCCCCAGCCTGTGCTGGTGCCTGGGGTTCTTCCTTCACCAGGTGCAGGACCCTGCATTTTCCCTTGTTGAGTTTCAGACAGTTCCCCTTTGTCCATCTCTCCAGCCTGTCGAGATCCCTCTGAAGGGCTGCACAGCCTCTGGGGCATTGGCCGCTCCTGCCAGCTTTGTGTCATCAGTGAACTTGCTGAGGAGGCATCTGCCCCTTCATCTAAGGATAAGTTAAACAATACTGGGCCCCGTATTGAACCGTGGGGGACACCACGAGTGACAGGCCTCCAACCAGACGCTCCAACTTCAACAATACAATCTCCTTATTGAGAAATTTTCAAAACCAAGATGCTACAAATACTCGTCAGGCCTGCTTGGATAGTGGTACCTGTCCTTGGCAGAGATACATCTAGATGATGTCTCAGGGGCCCTGTTTTAGATCATGCACCGTTACATGGTAAGGCACAGCTGGTCTTTGCAGGGTGACAAGGGCATAACAGTGATTCTCCCAACATTGCCATGTTTTCTGGACACCACACCATATTCCCTGTTTCAAAAAGTGGATAGCCTTGCAGGATATATGGCACAACACCAGGAAGCCTAAATGAAGCTTAACCTGCTGTTCAGACAGGCCTGCCCTTGAGCTGACAGAGGACAGCTATCATTTTTTCATGGGAAATGCAGTGGTTTAGTTACACCCTGGAGGCTCTTAAATTTGCAGTCAACCAGAAAGACTTATTACATCATTCCTGTGTACAAGAATCAGATGGGAAGACTTCTTGAATAGGTCCCTCATTTGGTGCTGGGCAGATAACAAGTGAAGATCGAGAGAGGAGGTGGAGGAAGCCACCCTTTGTGGTGGCTGAAGTTCAACCACTGATGGAAGGTAAGCTGCAAATGTGGAGTCAACAACAGTCTTTGAATGAGGTTTCATGAGAGCAGGAGAAGGGGGGCTCAATCTCCACTAGACCTCACAGTAGGAGAGCACAATAAAGCTGCCTAGTCCTCCAGGGATTCAGTGTGAAGGTGAACCCACGGGAGTCCATCACAGCCATGCCAGACTTCTGCAGAAGGCTGTCCAGAGCAGACCTGAGCTACCTTCCTTTTCACACAGACTTGTTGCCATTGTCTGCATGGGGAATCCTCTTCTGTCTGTGCTGGTTCAGCCTGGTGCTGAAGTGTGCAAATCACTCCTTCAAACTCCAATGCTCTGTGAAAGCTGGCTCAAGCAGTGGGTGCCTCTGCCAGAGGGTAAGCATGTTCACAGAGGCTGGGTGCAATTTGCATGGAAAAGCTAGACCCTAAACCTCGCTGACAGAAAAGCCAGCCCACCACACGTTAGTGTAATGGAGACACATTTGCAATGAACGAGCTGACCATTGTCTGGATTACAGCACTGAGATGAGAGAGGCCACTGTGGCATAAACATCTGTCAAGAGCAGATGAGGTTTGCAGCAGAGACATTCCCCATAGGTTTATATGATCTTCAAGGACCTGAGGCCAATGATCTGTTTTCTGCTTGTCAGTGATTTCACAGAAAAGTGACGTCAGTGATCACATGACCCATTAATAAATAATTCCTCCAAACTCCTTGGCTGAATTGCCCTTGTGTAATGTGCAGGATGAAACCAAGGGGAATAGCTTCCTCCAAGATTTCATATTGCAGCTCAAGAGCATTTGATAAGGCCCTCCTGCAGAGATTACAAAATCCCTCTGCTTGCAAGGGAGGAGAAGGGGGTCACAGTGGATAATACAAATTAGATCTTGGAAAGTCCCTTCTCTGGATGTCCTGCTTAGCCAAGATGAAACTTCCCCAGCAGTTGGTTCAGTTCTGCAGGATGAAGACATACACATCCATTCCACCCTTGGAAGCTACAGCTGGCCCTCCAGACATTCCCAGCTTTCATTGGAAACCAAGTAGATTGTGTCTACGCTATAGATTTCTACCAGCCAGCACAGCTTTGCTGCTTGAGGGCATAAAGCAGGAAAACAGCCACACCAGCCAAACATCTCATAACATCTCATTTTTGTGTCTGGCAAATTTGTTCCAGGGGCTGAGCTTGGAGGAGTACCACAACTTCCTCCCCTCCCTGTCTGACTGTGGTGCTCAGGAGACTGAGTCATCCATTTTTCATGTGGAGCTCCCCATCGTTCCAAGGAAAAGGTCGTGCTTCCGGCATCCCTTGGCGTGTGGATTTCCATTCATTTGTGGATGTCCAGGCAACATGCCATCCCCACGACAAAATGGCTGCTGCTTAGTTCCTCTACTATGAGTTCATCCCTTAGGATTTTGCTAAATTTCTCCAAGTCTTTTGGACAGTCTGAGTAGAGAGCACTCCGCGTCCGGAGGTTTTGCACTGTATTCGAGTCAGAAAGGCTGCCTGTCCTTTTCCCTTGATTCCCGCAAGTCCTGCACAAGGCAGGACTGAATTAGACCTTTTGCTGCTCCATATTTTCAGGCAGCAGAGGTGTATCTGTTCCCGTGACTTGTCAATGGGCTCTGTTAGCAGGAGTAAAACATTAGGGAACACAATATCCCCTCTTGCCTCCTGGTCCGGAGAATATTAGGTGAATAAATATCCCAAGGCAGACCAGCCAAATCAGGGCCTTCTTATTGGGAGAAGTCAACCAAAGCAGACTGGGTGGTCGTCAAGTGGTCCAGTTGCCTTGGGGAGCACGTAACACATTGCTTCATGGTGGGATCTGCTGATGTTCTCCTTGGTGTGGACAAAACTCCCCTGTTTCGCAGAAGGCGGTAAACAAGCCCTGGACCTCATCCCTTGGCTCCAGGGCATACAGTTGCAAAGCTCCTCTGATCAGTGTGGGAGGAAGGCCTCCACCCTCCTTATGGCTGCCCAGTAATGATCCCCAGCTGCAAGCCTCTCCCTTCCATGCCTGGAAACCCAGGCTGGCCTCAAGGGTGTGGGACAGGCTGTTTAACCCATTCCCTGGGCAGATGGACGGATGGATGGATGGACGGATGGACGGGCGGACGGACAGACAGATGCTGCTGATGCACTGGGAGCCTCTCTCTGCTGGACTGGCTGGTTGGGTTGCCAGAAAGGTGCTGAAAGGCTGGGGGTGCAGGGTTCGTGTACCAGGGGGAATAACAATGGTTTTGCTTGCTCCCTGCTCGAATATGCCCCAGGGAGCAACATCTTCGCTGGGCTGATGGCTCTGCAGGCACTGGAGCACAACTGGGAAGTGTGCTGCTTGATGGGAGGATGGGTTTCCCCCAAAACCTTCTTCACAGGGCTGTTCCCAGTGGCTCCTGCCAGCACCATGGGACTGGGGGTGTCCATCTGGCAGACATGCACGTCTGTGGGTTACTGCAGAGTGCCCTCTTCTTCCACAGCCTGGCATCCCAGCAGCACCTGGGACTTTGGCTCCATTTTTAAAGCAGCTTTTGTCCCTTGGAGAAGGTCGGCAGCAAGGAACCATCTCTGGCTGGCTCTTCTGTGCAGGCGCAGGCGAGTGGCCAGCTGCTGGTGTGATGCCTACGTAGCACCGGACCATGGAGATGGGGCACGGGATTCCTGAGGTGACGGGACTGAAGCGCGAGAGTGGAGCGGCGCTGGATGGTGAGAGGCTTTCTCTGCTCACACAGCTAATAGACTAATTAGCAAGGAGCTCGAAACTTGGCTGTGTTTGTTGTCAAATGCAGGCCCCTTTCCAAGTGGTGTTAACAGCCTTCCCTTTTCAGTCTGCGCACATTGTACAACCAGGGCTTTTCTGCTGCTTTACAGAGGATTCTTCATTTAGTAATGGATATAGGCTGAATAGCTGTTGCAGCTATAGGTGACACCAGGGTCAGGAACGAGGGGTGGCAGGGAGGGGGCAGGAAGGGGGCAGGGTCCTGGGGCTGGGAGAGCGGTGGGAGGCTGGGAGAGGGGATGGAGGGAACACTGACCCAGCCGTGCGTAACGCGCAGCTGGGCTGGGGGCAGCGTGGAGCTGTGGGGACACTGCAGGCTGCCAGGATGGATCGAGGTACTTAGCCAGCTGAGCTTCCCAGGGACCTGTGATGGAAGTGAGAGGTGTCTGTAGGTGAGAGAGGAGTTCATGGGCAAAGGTGTGCTTCCAAGCGAAAGGTATTGCTCCTCGTAGGGCTTCTTGTGCCATTTGCCCACTTCTAATTAAGATGCATTTAAATTGTTTAAATGATTCCTTTGATAAACACTCCCCTTTCACACAAAAGACAAAAAGTTCACAGAGGCGAAAGGCTGCCGGCACTGGCAGGACGCTGGCAGCATGCGGGCGAGGGGCGGGCGAGCTTCCCCGCCACCCTGCTGCCAATGCAAATCTCCCAGCGCAGCTGAGCCGAGACCAGGGGAAACCGGGAGGGTTTCCGCCAGGTTCCCACAAGCACGGGAGCCGAGGCTGTGCCGGCAATCACGTCTGCCCGCAGGCAGCGGCCTTTGTGGGCGCCCCGGCTAATGGTTATTCACTGCCGGCCGGAGCAGGGAGTCTCGCCATCCTTCCATCCGGACACCTGGCATTTCAGTTCACTCCAGCGTCCCAAATGATGTGCTTCTGACTCTCCAAATTCAGCTCCTCCTTAGAATTGTTGTCCCTTGGTTCTCCCTGGTGTGCCTGAGACTGAAGTGACTGGGGGCTCCTGGGGCTGCCCTGTCCCCCAGGCCAGTGCTTTTTGCAGGGAAGGCAAGGGAGGCATATGAGGCCTTTTCAGGGGTTTGTCTGCAACCTCAGCTGGAGGCAGGGTAGATGCCTGCAGCCCTGGCTATCCCTCAATGCTCCACAGTGCCTGGAACAGGGTGTAATTCACATCTTCACCACATACTCAAATACTGCCCCAGCCAAAGCGATGTGAGCACCTGCCAGCTGCATACAAATATTATCTGGGTATCATGGCAAATATTAGGCACAGGGCCTGGAGGGTGCCCAGCCTCCCGCGAGCTCCATGAAGACTGCTTGCCCGCAGCAGGTCTGGCTTTCCCACAGACATTTGCACTGACATGGCACCGCTGCTGCTGTTTTCTTTGGATTGAGGCCAACTGCTTATGGAAAAGCAGCTGAAGCAGCACGGACAGCAGGTAGCACAGAGCTGGGCTGTGGGGGAGTGCCCTGCCAATGCAATGGCTCAGTTCCCTGGCATGGCATAGTGTAAGTTGCCCAAAACCTCAGGTGTAGGATGGTGGTTTGGCAGAGTCATGACTGCGTGACAAAAGCCATGACTGAGAGTTTGACATATCCACACTCATTCATGTGATGCTTGGAGCCAGAAAAGGCTTCTAAAAACGTCTCCTCCTGCTGCCAGAGATCAGGAGAAATTAACTCCCTTTAATAGAAACTAGGGAACCTAATATCAAACCAGGTATTTGAGCCTTCTTACACCCTTGCCACTTACTGCCAGGCTTTTGTCCCTGTAAAATCTCTTGGGAGATCATGCGATGAGCACTCCATGCCAACCCAAATTTAGCCAGCCCATGGCTGCCTGGGAGCTGGTGACAGTGTGACTTGCCATCATGCTGGCCATGCTCAGCTTCCCCAGCTGAGCCACTGACCCAGCTGCAGGGTGGCCAGAGACACTTCTGAGATGGCTGTGCAGACTGCTGGGGTGCTGAGCACTGGCACCGAAAAGCTCAGGATCTCTATTTGGGCTTCAGGGCCAAAGTTTTCCATGAGCATCAGCTTCTAGCCTGGAAAATACGTTTGGCAACAGGGTCAGGTTTCCAGCTGAGAAGAATGAATGATCTCACCACCAACTAGACTATTTCCAGAGTGACATTTCCCTAATGGAGTGCTCCAGCGCTAAGCTCCTCTGAAGCAGCACTGCTGGCACATGGCAGGGCCAGGCTGTTTCCCCATGTGCCAGCTCAGCTTCATCATCTCCTTTGCTTATCCCCCGTTTGTTAGGGATTTCAGTGCATAGACCTGGCTGTATTTGCATTTCCAGCTTCTTTCTATGTTTGCCTTGCTGGGTCTGGATATCTCCACCAGTTTTCTGAATGCTGGTAATTCCCACTCTTTCATCTCCCTTCTAAGATCTGTTTTAAATTCACACATCTGTTAATTTGTTGCTCATTTGGGATCCAGGCCTAGGGGTTGGGCAACCATGGAGGCAGTCTCTGTTCCAGTTAGTTCTCAGTTTAAACCACCCCTGAAATTCCCTTTGAACAACCTCTTCCCCTCTGGTCCTTTCAGTTTATCCCTTAACTTGCCTTCTCCTTTCTGCCCCTTCCCTTTTCTGACCACACCACTTCTTACGCTTTTCATACCTGCTTTCTACTCATCCCAGCTTCCCAGCTGCTACTTCTTGGCCCCTCTTCTTCCTCTTTCCCAGTGACCTGCTTGTTTCCCTGGTGGCAGAGAGGTTGCCCTGTCACCCCAGCACTGTGCCCAGTGGTCTGAAATGAAGTCCAACACGCTTTTGTTGGACCTTGCTGTGCCTTGGCCAACAGGCCAAGATGCCTTTCCACTAGAAGTACAGAACTGAACAGCCCACACATTTGGAGAGCGCTCCAGAGCTGGTTTGGACCCAGGAGCTTGGACTTTGCATGTCTACCCATCTTAGCTGCTCTGCTCAGGCTACCTGGATCAAAGGCTCACTCTTCCTCACTGGGCACTGCAAAGGCAGTTTGCAGGATGCAGTGAATGAAGGATGTGATTAGATCTGCCTCATTTGCCTCCGTTGAAGGGAATGTTGTGGCAGCCCATCACCAATCTAGCTTTTTCCAGTTTTATAGACGCATAATTACTCATCTGCTTCAAGAAACCTGGGCTATTGTTTGGCACCCCCTACTTTGCTGTGACTGGAAGGATGAATTATAAATCTGCTGCATACATGATGTGTTAGGTGGCACTCAGGCATGCTTCAGGGCAGGGGTGAGGGGCAGGGGCAGAGCCAGGGCCTCGGGGCTGGGCTAGCGAGCCACAGTGAGGACATGGAGTTGAAAAGTGCTGCCTTCACGCAGCAGTTGTTACATGTCAGGCCTGCTTATACACTTAATGCTCTTAAATGCTTTTGCTCTCTGATAGCCAGAGGCTGGATAGTGGCCTTCTACAGTGAGTAACTGAGAAATGAATAAAATATTTACAAGCATGATTGAAGCTGGTGTTCCTGCCTCCCCATGACATTTGCCTCTCCCTGCCCACGGTTTTCTTTGTGTTTCCTCTGCAAAGAGCCAGGGCTCTGTGACAATGCCCACTGGCCTGGTCTGCAAGTGACACCCAACAAGGGAGGTAACTTGCTGCCCAGGAGCATCTCAGTACCCGGAAAAGGCACCAGCCACCCCCAAACTCATGTGCTACCGCCTCCCCTTGGGTTTGTCTGCTGCAGGATGAATATCTTTCTCAGAGGATCTCAGTTGCTGAAATCCCTCCCCTCTGAGGAGCAGTTGTTTGGGTTGGATATCCCAAAAGCGTGCAAAAGCAGATGCGAATGGCAGAGAAACTGCTGACAGGCACTGGCTGCAGAGTCGTGACCCGCAGGAGCTGCTGCGGGCTCTATCCCTGCATAGCTACACTGTTGCCACCTCCCCGGAGAGCAGGAGTGCTACGTGCTCCCCGGGACGTAGGGGCACCTCGGTTGTGGTGTGGGTATATTCTTAGTCGTGCCAAGGGTGGGTTTGAGGTCACTACGTGCCTATTGTCCAGTGTGTGATATTCCAGGGACTTTCCTACCCCAGCGGTGTCACCCGCGTGTGTGTAACTGTTACTGACAGCTGCTGACTCATGAGTGCAGCACACCAACCGTCTCCAAAATATCTGGAAACCTCATTCATTTCCAGGAGATGAGGAGAAGGAGACTAAGACTTAACTCCCAGTTGGCCTGTGACATAATGCACAGAGATGCACATGAAGAAACCATGTCTTCTGAAATGCTCCGCTGTGTCAGTCCCTTCCCTTCCCTTCCCTTCCCTTCCCTTCCCTTCCCTTCCCTTCCCTTCCCTTCCCTTCCCTTCCCTTCCCTTCCCTTCCCATGAAAACAGGGGAAATTGTGTCTGAGTGTGGAATATGAATGTTGGGTGATTTGGGGAGGCATTTTTGAGTGGGGGGGTACAAGTGAGACTTCCTTTTGCTTCTGAATTGGTGGGTGAGAACTGGGAGCAGGGCAGGATGCTCCCAAACAGGAGTGCAGGCGGTGGCCAGGATGCAGGGGGTTGAGCGGAGGGAGGGAGGGAGTTTTGGTGCTCTGTGGGAGCTGTGCCGGGCTGGGAACCGTTCTGAAACTGCTGACACAAGCAGAAGGGAGCAGCAGGAGCAGCGTGATCCCCGGCACGGCATCGCACGCGGGCCAGCGGGAGGAGGCGCGTGGCCTTGGGACAGTGGAGGTCACTATTTCTCCCTCTGAGGTCAAAACCGGCAAGACGGCTGGTGAGGCAGAGCCACACACCTGCCTGCTGGGACACTCGCGAGCACCTGGGTGGCAGCGGCCGGGGATGTGCGCGGGGGCAGGCGCTGCCCTTGGGGCAGGCGCAGCCCGGGGACGAGCAGCCTGTCCCCCAGCAGCTGCCCTGCTGCCGGCCACTGATGGGGCTGCTGCGGGGAGCCCCGCGCCCCAGCCCGGGGCAGGGCGCTGCCAGCTCGGGCTCTCGGCACCGCCGCGGGGGTGCCCGGCCCCGCTCGC
>VZRS01015440.1:33372-72621 GCA_013398055.1 Ifrita kowaldi
TGACCGCACGTACATGCCCGCAGCCCAGAAGGCCCTGGCAGAGGCCGCGTGTCCCGGGCTCCCAGCCGCGCCTGCCGCGCTCCTTGTCTGCCTGCCAGCCAGTGCCCCATCGGCTTCCTCCCTCCCTCGCTCTGGCTTTCTTTCTGCTGCTTTTTTTCCCACTCGCCCTGTTGCATAAGGAGAGGCGGAGGGCACAGTAAGAGGGGATGCCAGCAGTGAACGGGAGGCATCGGGGGTGGGAGAAGGGCCGGGAGCATCGCTGCTTGGTCTGTTTGGAAAGAGATGGGTGCTCATGCCACCACCACAATCGCTTCCAGAGAAGTCACTTCCTTCCCTCCTTCTGCTCTTTGTCTCACGCCACAAAGAAGGAGCGGACGGTCTCCGTGCCAGGCAGGGAGCATGTCCCCCATGGGGGGGCAGCGTGCTCCAAGCAGCTGCTGTGCCTAGGACTGTGTCTTTGTCCTGGCTCCCGCTGCCCAAAGCAGAAGGGTTCTGCTGCCAGGTGGGGCTGGGACCCCTGGGCCTCTGCCAACATGGACTAAGTCATTGCTTCCCCTCCTTCCCTGTGTCACATCAGGGTCTTGCTGTGACACGTACGGCTGGGTGTCCTGGCCCAGATTTTGGGGTGGGTGGCTGACTCATCAGGACATTGTACAAAATACAGAGGTGGTTGGTGATGAGGAGCTCTGTGACAGAAGCACCACCAGATGAAGGGGCCTATATGCAGGGCCTATGTTTTGACAACTCAAATGATGGATTGAGGATTAAAAGTGAGACACCAGGACCCTTCTGTACATTACTAGTGTGCAGGGGTTGCTTGCATTCATGTTTGTTAGTGTTCCCTGTGATGTCCAGGATGATGTACCTCTCCCCACTGTTCCTTCAAATCCCTGTCTCTTTTCCACCTTGCACCAAGTTCTTTTTCCCCAGCTTTTCCAGCCTGAGTTCTTTGCAGTGATGTCAGGGAAATCTACCCTTGTATTGTCATGACCCCAGAAAGGCAAAGGTATTATGGCAGACTGTTGGCCACAGTTTTGTGCAAAGCCCTCTGATGCATTTTTCTCCTTCTCTTTTTTGTAGGTGACCCAGGGCAGAAGGCAACCAGGTGCACTCTGACTCAAGGTTTGAGTGGGATCTATGAGTTTTGCTTTCATTAACCTGTGAATCCTGCTTACAGCAACAGCACATTTGATACTCTTTCTTTCTTTCTTTCATTTTTGCCTTCCATTTGTTTCCTTTCCAGAAACTCTGTCCTGTTGAGTTCTCTGGCTGGGAACAGTGAACTCATCCCTCATCCAGGAAGGCTCAGGTTCTCATGGTCACTGCCCTAGACTTCCCAATCACCCTACTGTTCATAGTGAGTCTCATGCTGTTACTAAGAGAAAAGGTCAGGGGTATGATTTTTGCTCTGCAGCCTCTCATGGTAAATGTGTCTTTCTGGCTGCACCGCATGGCATCACCTTCACTCACCACGGGAATGTCTGCTCACATCCCACATACCCACAGATGTCAGGGGCAGCTTGCCTCTCTGAGACTTCATGCCAGCAGTACATGTTGTGCCAGCAGCCTCCGTGCACCAGCGGGACTCACTCCATGAGCATGTGCTCCCTGTGAAGCTTGCCCTGGCCACGCTTACAGTGCTGGCCACTGCAGCCAGCCACATGCTGCTGTCACCTCCCCTGGTGCATGTCTGCAGGATCTGCTTAGTGACCTTGCCCATTTTATTCCTGACTTGCTTAGAAATCAGGATGCCTGTTTTCCCAGACACACTGCCTTGTGCTGGCATAGTGGTCTTACACACACTCCAGCACTTGTGGGTGCTGTTGGATATAGTTCTGTGTCCTCAGCGTGGAGATGCATCTCCCTTCCCTCATCCGTGTTTGTCCTTTAGCGTTTGTCCTTTAGCGTTTGTCCCTTGATTCTTTACCCCGAGGGTTTCCCCCCCAGCTCTTTGCTGGCAGCAATTCCAGTACCCTCTGACTATCTTGCCCGTGGAGATGGTGACCAGTGAGGCCACAGGGCTGACTGGGTGGTGGATGTCACTGATCACAGTGGGCTCCACCTCATTTTCTCCTAAGCCTGAGCCAGTCTCTCATTTCAGAGAAGTCTGTCCATTAACTCTCAGGGCTGGAGAGCACAAGTATGTGTGCTTGTATAGCTTGGAGCTTTCTAACCAGCCCAAGTAAGTGGTTTTCACCTTTTCATCCAGTCACTTCCTGTAAGAAAAGACACATCCGTTCTCTTTGAGTACAAATCTCACAAATGAGTACAAACCTCACACATGCCAGCGCTGGCTTTCTTCTGTCCTCATTCCTGGAGGAGAATCTCCTGGCCTGCATGTACCTCTGGCTCTCCAAAATCATATTTGAATGAAGAAAATCTTCCTTCAGCAGAAGGTTTGTGCTTTGCTAACAAAAGGAGATCCCTGAATTTGTTGATGTTCTTGGGAAACTTCTCCAAGTCCTTTTCTCTGGTACTGCAGGGGCAGTGTGGACAGTGCTGATTTCTTTATGTGAGCCCAGCGTGTCTCAAGCCATGCTTGAGGCTGCGGGTCGGTAATGAGGCCAGTCATTTGTTTGGGCTCCTGTGGATAATTCTGTCAAGGGCCAAGCACTCTGCCAGTGAGCTTCTTTTAAGGACTGATTTTCTTTTACACAGTCAAGACTCAGACAGCCTATTATTAACCTCAGAGCCTGATGGCTCGCTTTGCATTCCCATTCCAGTCTGTGCTTTCACTGATTCCAACACACAGCTACTGCACTTCCACGCACCCCTGTTCCCTCCCTGCACTTGCTTTGAGCCCTGCCTCACCAGACTACCTTTGCCAATGCTGCACCTCAGTGAAACTTGTCATGTCCTTCAGCCATCCACAGAAAAGAGGCCTTGTGAGGACAGTGTTGAGTTTTCAGTCATCCTGTCCCAATTACTTGTCCCAGCAATCCCATGGCCTTGCTCTTCTAGACGGGCAAAGAGACACGGCAGCAGCAAGTGGAAGGTCAATAGCAGGGACAAAACTTGAATGCAAAGCCCCAGGGTGCCAGGCTTAGGTCAGGATAAATGCCACCAATCCTGAAGGAGGATAGCAGGCACAAGTGTATATTTTGCCCATACCCAAGCAGCTGTGTCACCACTGACAGCAGGAAAGGATGAGAGGGACTTTGCTAATAAGGACTCATAATGAGGCTGTGCCTGAACTCAGACCTCCTGCTTAAAAAGTCCCTCGACGTGTGAGGAAGCAAACAGCAGTGACCATAGCAGGGCAAACCTCAGAGACCACGGGAGGTCTGAGGGTGCCAGGCAAAAGAAGGGACAAGCCTATGCCAGCACATCTCCGTGGAGAGGTGAAGCAGGCATCCAAAAATAGCCCACCCTGCTGCCAAGAGCAGTGAGCCTTTGATAAACAGTTTAAAAATAACCTCAGTGGGAAAGACATTGCAGCTCCCTCCATTAGAACTGAATTTGTGTCCCGTTTGCATTTCCATGCCCCTGCCAGCTTGCTCTGGAGCATGTTGCTCATGTGATGCCTGCTGCCTGCAGATACTGGCCCTGGCTGGGATGCGGGCAACCATGCGGGACTGGGAAGATGCTCAGCTGCATTTTGCTGCTGCAGCAAGAGTTTGTCCTGGCTGGGAGCAGGGATGATGGGGACATGCCTGGTCAGAGCTAGAAGGTGCTTTTTGTGTTGCGGCTTTCCACCCTCCTATTGACATGAGGGAATGGCTTTTGTGGGTGTCGGGCGGAGAGGGGAAAGTGCAGGGACGTCTGCCACAGGAAACTGGAGCCAGATGAGCCAAGGGCCAGCGTGTCCTGGAGAACCCTTCCTAGGGAATGGGGGTTTCGAGGACCCTCTGCTTTGTGTGCCCTCTCTCAGCACTGGAATGTGGAGTAGGGACAGAAAGGAGCTCTCCCTATCACCTCTCCACATCCCCAGGGTAACAGTGCAGGCCGTAGCCAGGAGATCACACTGGGATGCAGCCCCATTCCCACCCGGTTGCCCCGGGACAGCAGCACCTCTCTCTAGGGAAGTTGGGATTTTGTGGGCTGAACTGGATTTTTGTGGTTTGCTGGTTCTGCAGTGGGGGACCTCAAAGCTCTGGTCACCTGCACAGGAAGGCCTGGCACAGAGCAGAGCAGCAGGGCTCACTGCACCCACACGTGCTCTTGGGCACCGTGGCTGCAGTGCTGTACGAAGGGACAATGCTTATGTCCCCCTTAGCCCAAGGCCACCACACACCCCCTCCTCTGGGTTTGGGACACAGATCCTGCCCTGCCACCCTGCCCCAGCTCCCTGGCAAGGCCCCCTCCAGAGCAGGGCCTGGAAAGAAAAAGTTATGTACTGACAGAAAAATCTCATACTTGGAAAGGTTATTGTATTGTTCTGGTGGGTGGGGGCGAGTGTGATGGAGGTGGGGCAAGGCAGGGGCCGACAATCCTTCTCCAAACGTTGTCACTCTTGTGCAGTGATCCTTGGAGAGCCCTCTCCGTTCTGCTGCCAGCAGGCAGGAGCCAATTAAGGGCAATTAGGGTGGAAGCGGAGAAGGCGCCCCTTTAGCTGCCGCCAGAGTGGCCACTGGGAGCGCTGGCACGGCTCCACACTGTAAGGTTATTAGAGTTCTCCCCCATATTGTCCTTGGAAGAGATGCTTCGGAGCCGTCTGCTCGGAGCAGTGAGATGAAAGGGAGACACCCTTTGATGTGTTCGCCCGTTCACACAGTGCCGCCGCGGGAAATCAACCCGAGCACTTCTGCAGCACCTTCCACCACTGTTAATCACCCGGGCAGGTTACCTGCTATCTGAGGTCTCCTAGGCAGAGCACAATCCCCCAGGGCGCAGACGTGGCCTCTGCCCCGCACGGTGAACCCTTTTCCATGAAATAAGATGCAGCAGGCAAGAGCAGAGAGCAGCAGTGAGGACAGAGGGTCTGGGGCAGAGGGCTAGCCCATCTCCACGAGGAGAGGAAGAGAGGCACAGCTGACAATAAGTGGCCTGACTGCTGCCACACAGGCCATGGCATGGTCTCAGGGCTCTTCCTGGGTGCCTGCATGCTCCACAGCTGGATACTGGTAATCTCAAAGCCTCCCTCTTATCTGCATGTACTGCCATAGGACATCAAACCATATGGAATGATGGTGGTTGAGCTTCTAACAGCCTTGTTGCCTGTTCTGTCCCAATATTTGCAAAATCCCCTTCCTTGGCCATCCCTTCCTCCCCTACAGCTCAGGCGGCTGAGGAACAGCAGAGGCAGGAGATGGGACTGCTCTGTGATGCGTCATGGAGACATCTACTTGGCTTGTGGGAGAGATGGTCCTTCCAGTCCCTGCTTCACAGGCCTGAGTACTCAGTGCCTCTGGGCACCAGTGTCCTGCCAACACAGAGATCCCACCATGGCACAGAGTTTCCTAATATGTCGCCCACAGCCCCTTTATTCCTTTCCACCTGTCCATTCTGCTTCTTGGACAGTCCCTCTTCCTCCCCAGGGGTCACACCTCCCCACCCCTATTTTCTCACCCTTTACTGCTCCCAGTGTCCCATCCTGTGCTGCTCCCTGCATTCGTCTCACTGCCAGAGGACCGCAGCAGGGGTGAGGCTGGAAGA
This sequence comes from Ifrita kowaldi, assembly GCA_013398055.1. Classification (NCBI taxonomy): domain Eukaryota; kingdom Metazoa; phylum Chordata; class Aves; order Passeriformes; family Cinclosomatidae; genus Ifrita; species Ifrita kowaldi. The sequence goes on from VZRS01015440.1 coordinate 38,968, forward strand.
GGAAATAGGTGCAGCTTTTACCACTGGGAATGGGTTGTGGTGGGATGGGAGGAAGGTCCATGGCGACTCACCATTTTCACAGAATCTGTATTTTTCCTGCATCCAGGAGCTGCTGCTGGATGGACTTCAACTTTGTCGTGACATGGAGGAGAGCAGGAATGCTCTCAATGCCAGGCATCACTCTTTTTGTTCCAGACTCCAGGCATTGTTGGTTTGGGCCCAGTTCCCCAAAGTCCTCTGCCGACTCAGTGGCTCTACCGAGGTGACCCTTTGGGCAGGTGCATTGCTCTGCCCCCCTCCCTCTTCGGCTGGATGGCTCCCTGCATCTCCCAGCCAGCCACGCCTGCTGCGCAAAGCCGCCCTCTCCAGCACTACGCACAGGACACAGTGCGAACAACAGGCTCTGAGCATGCTGCCTCACAGCCTCCAGAGCAAAGGTGGCCCCAGGGCACTTCCCATGGATTTTCCACCCACAGCTGCCACCACCCTTCCGGAAGGAAGCAGTCAGCCTTGCTTTGAGCCTCTGCCTTGCAAATGCATCCTCTCTAGCACGCAGCTGCCTGACCCAGGACAAAGCAACCTGTGGCCTCAAGGAGTGAAACGCAGCGTTGGAAACTGAAAGTACTGCACACAGGCAGAGCGAGTGATGCTTTCCACCGGCTCCTGTGACAACCACCTCTCTGCTTTTCGGTCTTTGTCAGGAACAGGAATGATCTCTATAGTTTCTTTTCCTGCCTAGTGCTGCCTTTGCGTCTGCTGCAGAGCAGAAATTCGAGGAGATGGATGCAGACCTTGGTCTGCTTTGTGGAAATACTTCTAATGTTTTCAGGTTAGGTAAAAGTCTTTCATTAACAAATCCTACCTGCTGACCCCAAAGCACCTGAGATCCCCTCAGATTTTTTGCCAGCATTCCTCATACTTTTGTGTAGCTCCAAACAGGAAACAGTGCTCTTGGAAAAGCTTCTAGCAGCTCCAGAAGGGGTCCCTGGAAACTTGGTGAGCTAGTTACAATGCAGAGCTCAGAAGTGCTCTTTCCACATGTGCTACCTCTTGGAAGCCAAGGAGGGATTCCTATGGCCAGGAAGAGTGAGTGTATGCCACCATGTGGCAGCAGATTCCCAAGTGTGGAGCTCAGGAGAGCTTCAGGCAGGCCCAGCTCGTTGCTCAGGCTGGAGGAAGGCCTGGCCCCCACGGGCAGAACTTCAGCAAGCAGTTATGACCTTCTGTGCACTGACAGGGAGGTGCTGTACAGGCACCCTGTACCATCTCCAAAGGCACCAGCCACCCCCTCCATGAAGGTAAGCTTTACTCTGCAATTGAGCAGCCCATGGAAGACAGTATTCATCTGAGAATTGTGTTCCAGCACCAAAGACCCATTATTCACAGTGACAGCCTGCAGAGCTGAAAATAAACAAAGAACAAAGTCAAATCAAGTAGCTTTGGCCAGAAACCACCCTGCCTCAAGGCAGAAGACAACTTCTAAGCAAGAGAGACAACTTCTGAGGAAGAAACTCTTTTGGAAGCACATTATCCCACTGATGCAAAGCTTCTTGCCCTTCTCTCAGAAGCAACCAAAAACCAGGCTGCCAGAAAGCTTTGGGTGAGATGGAGGCTTAGTTTGATCCAGGCTGTTCTTATCATCTACATTTCTACATGAAAAAAGAAAAAAAAAGAAAAAAAAGAGAAAAGTTTCTCATCTTTCTGGCAATGAAGAGAGCTCTAAATATCTGAAGTTAATATAAAAAACCACTGCATTGTTCATAGTCTGAATTGTGCTGCAACGAGGACTCTGAGCTGTCACTCATATCAACAGGCTCTTAACTCTAAACTCAGCAATGGCCGCTCAAGCCTTAGGTTCCCTCACTACTGCCTGTTGCCTGAGGATGTGTTTATCCCCTAAGCTCTGTGCTGCCCTCCCAGACAGCAAAATGCCTCTTTCTGCCTCCTCAATAGTGTTGCACAGTAACTGCTACACTGTATTCTATAAATACAGCCCTGTCAGCCTAAAACGCATTTGAGTCTCGAGAGGAGTGGCATGGGGACAACTACCTAGTTGGGTTACTCGGGTATTCCGTTCTCTTAAGTGCTACACTGTAATTTGAAGGTGCGAATGAAGCTATTGACAAGTGTGAAGTCTTTTGCCCTAGACATCCAGGTAGTCCAAAGGGCCCTGTTCCCAAAAAACTTGGAGTAAACTTGTCTTGAGCATCTGGATCCATGCAAGCTACTGCCATATGAAGGTTTAGCTGACTTTGGTTGCTGGGCCCTGATCACCCCGGGTGTTTTCCAAATTCTCCAATTCTTTGCTTTTCAGAGGAAATGAGTCTAAGAGGCTAGACTGTGCTGGCAGACCTCCAAGGCCATGTGCTGATTTGCCCTGGTGGAGACTCCAACCTGTTGTTGCTGTCTGGGAAAACCACACCCAGTGTGTCCTTGAGAAGAGCACATAGAGGATCAGAGTGTGGACCGGGGAAAAATGGACCAGATCTACCCCTTCTGCTTCCCTCTGTGCTTGTGCAGGGTAGAGCAAAGCATCAACTCAGGAGGCAGGGTGAGCCTGTGGAAACCAGATGCAGCACGGAGGAGGAGGAGGAAATACGTGGAGTCTTCAGGATCAGGATGGGAATGTGGGACCCCAACTTGCAAAGGTCATCCTGTTGGGCTCGCACTCCAGCTCACACTGGGTGGAGAAACACGTCTTCATATACAGCAGCAAACACTCAAACCAAATCAAAAAGCATTTAAAAGTACTGTCCTTCCTGGCTGCTCCAGATGAGTTTTGTAGTGAATCTGGAGGTGCCTTTTTCCTGGAGTGCTGTGCTCCCATTATGCTGCCCATGAGCTGCATGGGATCAGGGCTTGGCACCATGGGTCACCAGGGACAGTCACCTTAACCAGCTTAAACCACAGCTTGACTAAAGCCTCCAGCTCTGCCGCCCATCCCAAGGGAAGGTCTCTGAAACAGAGAGTGACCGCCCTGAAAATTCCTCCTGTGGTCACTTTTGTAAAGTCCTGCTCAGCACGGAGAGGGACGGAGAAAGCAGTTAGTGGCATTCTGTGTCTAAAAAGCAGTGTATTTCAGCTGTGATTCATTTTGTCTGGGGATTTGGCCTGTTCTGCTAATTTGTGGGAAGCCAATTCAGCAGAATTGGTAACGAGTTGTTTGCTGATGCCACCTTTGGGATGGAAGGTTGTTGCCTTCCACCTGGGAGATGTGGGGGATACCACTGCCAACAGATTGGGGCACAGCATCATTTCCTTCATAATGTCCTTGGAGATGTGCAGAGATGGGCCTCTTGTGTCTGTGGGGCTAGTCTGGCCTATTTTTTCTTTCTTTCTTTGAAAGAGCAATAAACACCTTTGGACCACCCCATGGAGGACTGAGTTGTAGCACGTTGTCCTCAATTTGCCTTCTGCTCCCACTGCCTGTTGTCTTCCCTCCTTTGTGGCATGTGTGAGGATGGATATGTCTGTCCCAAAAAATTGTCTGGAGTCATTCTGCAGTCCCTTTGACATCTGTCAGACCACTTGTGGCCCACCGACCACAGGGTGAGAAACACTCTGTGGGGTGATGTCTACTGAATGGCCTCCCAGAAATTAGGATCTTTGAAACACATAGAAAGAAGCAGTTTCTGTCCTGGAAAAGACATTGCCTTGGGCAGACAAGCATGGGGGAGGCAAGGACAATGACACCCCAACCACCCAGCTAGACTGTCCTCCAGCCCTGACTCTTCCAGAGCTACTGTCTGAGCAGCCCAGGTGAAGATTTAGGGGATCCCACTTGCAGCTGTGCTGTGACATGAGATGGGGATGCTGGCAAAGGGCAGGCAGGTAAGGAGGCGCAGTGTGGGCCTGTGGTGGGAGGGAGCAGAGGGGGAGGAGGGAGCTCTCGCCAGCCCCACCACACTCCAGCAATCAAAGCCCAGCCTCTGTAATTAATACTATTTAGCCCAGGTTAGTAGTAGAGGAAAATGTCTCTTGTCAGCCTGGCTTTGCCCACTGGCCCTGATTTAGCAACATGAAAGCATTTTTTCTGATTAACTGTTCACTGAAGGAGATAAAAGAGATGACCATGAAATGTTTTCTTTAATGTGATGAATGTAAAGGGACTGGTAGAGCTGGAAAGGGTGAGAGGAGAGAAGAGAGAATGCTCCGACAGCAGATGGGGCTGGGGTGGGAAAGGGGTGTAGGACAGAGCTGGGGGGCTGGGATGGAGTGGGCTGTGAGGTATGGGCAGAACTGGGGGGGTCCAGGACTAGGCTGGCAGGGGCCCCAGGATGGGAATGAATGGATAACCAGGATGGAGGTTAGTAACTGAAACATTTCTGAGAAGAGAACTGTGCTAGCAGCTGTAATTGTTACAGATGTATATATAGATAGATATGTATGTACGCATGAGGTTTTTTAAGGCTTTTCTGAAGTTGCAGTCTGAATGCCAAATTTCACTGCTCATCTCTACTACTAAGCTAAAAAAAATGTCGGTAGCTAGGAAACAAAGTGAAATAGTAAAGCTCAATTTCTAACATGATGTGGTTAGGATATTTTGGGGAACAGTGATGCTGCTCCTACTTTGTAAAACCATACCAGGGGGTTGAAAAGCTATATTTAAAAGCTAAACACAGTTTCCTACCATCCCTTAAAAGACATCTCACTGTCACGTAGTCCAAACTGGCCTTCAATGGCTTTCAGTGTGCTTTAAACTATGCGTTGTTGACAGCTTACATTTTAAACTTTTATCAGGATGGACAATGAAGTTGGTCTGATCCACTTAAGATCAGTTTCTGTGTATTGGGTGGGAATAGGGTGGGTACTTGCCAGAATGAAAAAATACTAATTTGGAAGACAGAGGGAGAAAATCCAGAGAGCATCCCCAATCAAGCTAGTTTTTGCAGTTGTTTGCAGAAACAGATTTTGCCCTGATGTTTTTATGCATTTCAGCATAGAAAAGGAGAGTGAAATAAGATGGTTTCAGTTGAGAGGTTCCTATTGAAAGGTAATTGTGCACAAGGTAGAGGATGAAAGTCCTTATAGATAAGTACCCAGTCACAAAAACTGATGTGCCTTGTACAAGCTGATCGTGCTAAAGGGCATGTACCTTTACAGGCAAGCCAGCAATCATTATCTTTCCAGGATGTGCAGTGAGAAGCTCAGACATGCACAAAGGCATCGGCCGTGTACGACATTAGGTCTGCGGGTCCGTAAGCAGATCGGATGTCCTCACACCAAGCTCCCCTTTTGACTCAGCTCAGCTCCTCTCCCAGAGGTCAGAGGGGACACAGGAAAGGTCCCTGAGCAGGCAATGGAAACACTGAAAGGGAGGTGAGGCTTGAATGCAGGTAAGAGGAGTGAAAACTAATTGATCTGGAAAAGCACTGTCATTGTGGGGTATAAAATAGTGACTGGGAAGTCCCTTTTATTTACTGAGAGGCAATAATAGCAGAGGGCAGATGATAACACTGAAAGGGTGACATTTTAGGGCTCTTTCATCTAGGAGAGAGAGGCATAACAAGCAACAGGGGTTGCAGTTTCAAGCCTGGCAAATGTAAATAAGAAATGAGGCACATTGCACAGGGGGTGCTGGCATACATTGAAACAGATTATGTGTGGAGATTGTGTGGGGCTCACCATCTCTTAACGTCTTTGTGTCCAGACAGGCTGATTTTTCTGGGAGATAAAAACAAGTTACTGAGCTCAGCTGCAGTGATGGCTGAAATTCAGTGGTGGAGCATTAGTCAGGCTAAGAATTCCTGCCTTTTCTTCATTCAGGCAGAGACTTGACTGAAAAATACCCCGCTCACCCATAGGGAGTGTCCCAGGGTGGTGGTGAGTGCAGTCACCTTCTTAAGGGGCTGCAACATTTGCATGGCCAAGAAAAGCTTGCATCCCTTTATTGCCTGGGGGAAAGCGGGATTAGTCTGTGTGGAAGCAGCTGCAGGCAATGGTCTTTGAGTGGAGGCCTGAGGCCAGGAGGAGTCATTGTGGTGTCTGCAGGAACATGTCCACTGCCACACTTGTGGACCTGGGACAGCCGCTCTGAGAGCTGTACTGGGCAGTCCCTCCCATCCTTGACAACCTGTCTTCCTGGGAAAACAAAATGCTTGAGCCTTGGCACCCCGTAAGTGCTCCCAGCAGCTTGTGCCAGGCCTGCTCAGAGTCACCATCCCCACTCCCTGGGAAACCTTTCTGTGAAGGCTCTGTAGCCATTTCAGGATGAGCCTCTGCATCCCTTCTTTCCCCTGCTCAGAAATGTTTCCAAGGCTCATCCATAGCATCAGTGCACATTTCACTCGGACCTTTCAGGATCCCCTCCTGTTGTGTGCCCCTAGGGCAGAGACCTCCGTGTGCTCTCCTGTTTAACCATGCCTCCTGTTCCCAAAATCTCAGTTTCTGTGAAATATCCTAAGCCTCCTGTAGGCTCAGCTCATGTGCTGTGACCCATCCTGCTAATCTGCAAGCAGCTGCCCAGGCTGCCAGCACATCCCAAGGTTTTGGGGTAAGGGCAGTCCGTGCTGAAAGCCCTCCCTTGCCTCTGGCATGTAGAGTGGGTCAAGTACTGCACAGGAGGTAGAAAAACACCTGCCAGTGATGACTAAGTATTAATGTTTTCCCAGAAAGTGGCAAATCTCTCAGCCTGGAGTCCATCCTTGTAAATAATTTTTGTTTTAAAAGCAAACAAACCAACCGGTGGAAGTCTCCCAGCAGCAGGTGCTGCCTCCATGTGAAGCCCAGCCTCACAGCCCATGGTTCGCAGTTGCCTGTTTATTCTGTCTGCTATTTATAGCTGGTCAAACTTTTCCATCCTGCCTCGTGCTTCCTACTTGCTCTATTTTACTAATTAATGTATTTGCTGTTAGTATTTTAATAAAACAAACAAAAAATGAATGAACAATACTGCCTTTGGCCAGGGTGCTGCTGGCTTTGAGGTGTTTGGGAGGACACAGGCCAGCTGGGGAAGCTTGTGCTCTAATGGATGTTGAAGAAACGGTGAGATGGGAAAAGAGGTGGTGCACACCTAAAGCACGGGGCAGAGCTCAAGAATGACAGGACTGGGTCTGTCTTCGTAGGGTGAACCGCAGTATTTTCATTGGCTTTGTCTGAACCACCCCTCATTTTGTGCCAGCTGTGGCCGTTGTCCCTGGTCCCAGCTAGGGCAGCCCCTGTTCCAGCTGTGGCAAGTGGGCCCCTGGCTAGAAGGCATGACAGACATGGGAAAAACCAACATTGTGTCAGTCCAAGGGCAAACTGTTTCACGAAGAAACTGGCTGGCTGTGCTTGTGGAGAAGTTTGGCTGGGACACAGATGCTGCAGGTGATTTCAGGCCGGTGACTGTGGCTGCTTGGTGAAGGTAGACAGTGACTCCACAGCTGAAACCACTCTGAAAAGCTGTGACAGAGAAGTGTCCGGAAACCTCTGGGATATGTGACACCGGCCAGCATGGAATAGATGAATTGAACAAGCTGTGTAGAAAAAACCATCCACGTGCCACTGAGCCTCACTTCATCATCTACACTTTTGCAGACATTCTTTGTACTGCTGCTACATGAGCCATGACTGCAGCCACCTCACTGTGTCAGCTTCACATTTTTCTCCATTAGGCTTGTATTTCCTCACTTACATGCAAGTTTAAGCACTGCTTTATAGCCTCAAGCAGGCACCAGCCATGTGCCTCTCCCTTATTTAAATTCATTTTACGGGCCAACACAGCACAAGATTCTGTAAAGTGTGGCTATAACTGAGCTCCTGCTTTGTGAGTCGGTGTCTTGGTCTGTGTCATGAACTATGCAGGCCTCATTGGCCTTAAAATCCAAATAATTACCACCCACGCTGATACTGCCTTTGTGAAAAGGGCAGTTTCTTTCAGTTCGTATTGGGTCATTTAGGAAGTAGGCTCTAAACCTGACACTCGCTTCTCTTTCTTGAGTAGCGCATGATTAACACTTGTTCTGGATTTTTGAACAAGTAGGATTTGCACCCCTTTGTGGAGGGGAGTGTAACCCACCTGGTTGTTGCATGAGTGGCTATTTTCTCATTCTAGAGAAGATGGTATTGCAATTCACTGCTCAGCAAGAGACAGGTCCACAGCCTAAGATATCTCTGATCCCCTGAGATATCTCTGTTCTCCCCAGGAATCTCCATGTCTGGAGAGTGGGGAGAGCCTTGCTGTGAAATGATGAAAGTGATGCATGCCTCTGCTCCCAGAAAAAAACCTAGGCAGCTAAGTGGATCAGGTATAAAGTGTAGATAGAGAAAGCACGATGAGTTTTCCTTTTTTAAGTAGTTGTCTACCCAGGGTGCAAATTCTGAACCCTCTAAAAAGGCCTGTTGTGATAACAAATGTTTATAAAAATAATGTAGCTGATCTTAGAGGGGAAGTTCAGGGTGTGTTTTGTTAATCTTAGGAGGTCTGCACAAAATTAATTTACTACATATTTTTATACTGGATAATTTTCAGGCTGTTTTTTTTTAAACAGGGCTGCTAATGTAACAATAGGATGGGACTGAACTGTTAGCAACCTCAGGCACTGCCCAATGATTCACGAAAGCATTTCACTTGTACTACAGCTGATATTTGTGTGACATTCAGCATGCCAGACTGGAACATTCAATATTTGGGACTCGGATTCCTCCCAGACAGAAAGGCGCTTAGGAGAGGCTTCAGCCTATCTCTGGGCTCCTTCCTTTAACAAAAATCTGATTAAGTTAATTATGTTTTGTGAGAAAAAAAAAAAAGGAATAGAAAAAACAACATATGAGATGTCAGTGAAAAGAAATAGAAAAAGCTTTCTGAGCAAAAGGCTCGAAACAATGGATTTCTGCCATCTTAGCTGTCTCACCTTTCTTACTGGCTCAGCTGTGATTTACATTTCTATTGATAAAACAGTGATCCTGATGTGAAACAGCTCTGCAAATAACCAGAGCAAGATCCATGCATCCTTTCACAATATTCCAGCTCAATATTTTAGTGGAATGAAAAACTGAAGAAAAGGATTTTTTTTTTAATTGATGTTTTCTTTGGAAACTGGGAGACGGGGCTATTTCTTCAGAACTGCCTTGGAAGATGTAGTAGCGCACAGACTGGATGCTCCAGAAGGGCAGGCTCTTTCTGCAAAACACCACCCCACATTCCAGCTTTCTCACCTGAGCAATTTTTTTAAATGCCAAATACCTTTTCTGACAAGATTTACAGGGGTCTTAAAGAATCTTACCAAAAATCAGATTGGAAAAATGTCTGATGGCCCTTCCTCCACCTGATACAGAAGGGAGTTAACAGCATAACAATGCGAGAATGTTTTGCAGTTCATGTGGTTGCACAAATGTTTCTTTTATTCCTAGAAATGGGAATCAAAAAGAATTTTATGAGTTTGACAGATTGCCCCATTCTACACTGTCAGTTGCTGGTTTCACTTCCAATGATACACAGCTGCAACATGTTTGATGTGCCTGTGAACCCGAATCAAAGCAGTGAACATCTTCCTAAATATTTCTGTAACAAAACCTGCTCAATAGACTAAATTATCTACAGAAGGAGTCCTACAGGAAGCACCTGCGCTTTGGTATTTAGTTCAGCATTGTGTTACCTAATGCTGCTGACCTGTTCTGTGATCTTGAAAAAAAAGCTTTTTTATTTGTTTCCTCTCAGATCCCATCAGTCTTTTGTCTCCTTACACGCTGAGGGCTTCATAGCAGAATCTGTCTCATCCCCTTTGTTTGTAGGAGGCTCTGTGTGGCTCAGTCAAAGCCCATAGAGAGTGATGTTGCATGAATAGTGCTTGTCACCTGGGCAGAACAGTGGAGAGGTCTGTCTGATTTGCCCCCTTGTCTGTTGCGGCACAGGACCATTTTATGGTGGTGTGATGATGTGAGCGAAGAGATCAGACCTCACCTTGGGATGCTGCTGCAGTTCCTGGTTGCTGGCACAGTAATGTAGGAATGCAGATGAATTTCCTGCTGATGTCTGGACTAGATGTAATATAAAGCAGCTTGAAGGAAGATTTGTTCAATTCCAGCTTCAAAGAAGCAGGAGGTATTTTTGTTGAAAGAGGAGCACCAGCAGGGTCCCCTGTCAAGATGCAGGTGCTGCTCTGAGGCATGAGCTCCAGTAAGTGAAGTTAAATCTATGGGGAGCAGAAGAGTTAAGGAAGCCTAGCTTCTAAAGCCTTCATTGGAGTGCTGGAACTCCCTATGCCTTCCATACTTACTCTTACAATACCCTCCAGTGCACTTCAAATCCTCTACTGGGCTGTGTAGCGGACAGCAGAGGCTGGACACGGTGCCTGGACACCAGACTCACTAGGGACTCTTTGATGCCTGATGAGGAGCCCATCAGGGGTGCCACCCCAGTCTGTGAGCCTGCAGTACATCAGCAAGAGCACTTTCTACCCGCAAGGACTGCTCTGAAGAGATGATGTTTTGGGCTGACACAATGGGCACTGAAGGCAAGCAGTTCACCAGAAGAGAGAGGAGGGAATTTCATACCAAGATGTTCTGAGCTGTAAATGAAAGAAGAGTGTATGAAAAAGGAAGACAGTTTTCTGTAGCTTGGATCAGTCTGAGCTGTTAAGACTCTGGTTTGTACAACACTTCAGTCCTGGAGTATTTAGGCTTTCTATGTAACCAAGCTACCTGGCCTTGGGCTGTTCCATCGCATGGGGCTTCTTACAGCTGCTGGACCAAAAACTTGGTGGCATGTAGTATTTCTTTGAAAGTTTAATGGGGATGAAAACCATATGAAGGTAATGAGATAAAAATCTCATGGCATCTGTTTGCACTTTTAAAAATTGCATGAAAACTGAAAGCATGCAAATAAGCTCAGCATTTGATGAGTGATGAGCGGTCTTCCCGCTGCTTGTGTGTCAGCCTGGAGTCGCTAATGACTAGACACGCTATAACTGCAGCTAAGAGAAAGCCACAAGGAAACAGCACTTGATTAATAAAGCAAAAGGCCAGCTTTCAGTATTGCTGGAGTGCCCAGATAGGTGGGGTATGACAGTCTTGCGCAGTCCTGAGAACTGCTGACTCCACCAGGCTGGCTCAACACAAAGCCCATAGTGACTCTGGAGCAGACTATCTTTTGCTTCTCTTTCAAATCACTCTGACGATATCTAACCCTCTTCTAACACTCTGAAGGTCCAGGGGTTATTCCAGACTGTCACCACGACAGCCAGGTCATCCCCAGGCTTGTAGCTGGTGGAATCAGGCAATCAAGTGCAGGATGCTCCAGGTTTCTCTACAGGTGCTGCAGACATTAAAGCATGGGAGGTCGTGGCAGGTGTAGTGGCCAAAGCCTGAAACTGTGCTTGTAGCACCAGAGAAGAAAAAGAAAGGGGACCACTGGACATGTGCACGTGGAATGAATCCCTCTTTCCATCCTATGTCCAGCAGTGCCCAGCACCTAGAAAAGATGTCAGGGCTTGGAGGGGTCAAGTGTGGAGTAAGCACATCTCTGCCCTTCATCCTCTGTCATGGGTATACCTGCCCGCTAAGCAGCTCAGTCAATGAGCAGCCAAAGACAGGTCCTGGAGCAGGATAACTCATACTCCTTCTGACACAAGTGGTTGTTATTTGCAGCATTTCTGAGCCCTGCTGACTGCCTTCAAAATTACAGAAGTTGGCCTGACAACTGAAGTCAGACATACTCCCCCTGCTCCCTGAGAGGGAAGCTCCCTAGGCCAACTCTCAGAAGCCAGCAACAAGAATTAGAAGAAAAATTGCATAACTTACTGTTATTTGCAATGGCCCGATGCCTTCTAGCTACTCAGGCCCTTTCTGTGTACTGCTGAGTTTATGGCTAGTGTTAAAATATGTGTATTCCACTGGAATTTCCCATTCTTTAACTCTTTTTCCTCCGTCACTTTTGTGATTATGAGGGAAAAAGGCAGGTGTTCCCAACTGTCCCCTTTAAGACCACTGGCACACTCATATTGATGACTCTATTTCTCTTTCTCCTTCCTGAGGCAATGTTCATCCAGAACGTTCAGGGTCTTGCCACTATCACTGTGTTATCTCCCAAAGGGGTGGGAGAGCAGACCTGTAGCTCATAGCAGCTGACACAAAGATGTTGGGACCTCAGCAGTGGTCCCACCATGACTACAGTGCCAGCCTCCTCCCCAAGCATTGCTACATATCACTTAGAGCCCCATAAAGCTCACAAGTCAGAGAAGGGCTCCAGGATGCCTTTATTTGTTTTCATCCCCCTGACTTTCTCTTGCAACGGGGATCCCTCTTCACTGAACCACTGAGGAGTATCTCCCCAAGCTTTGTCAAGTCCTTTCTCATCCAGGAGGCATTTGCATCACTTTTATCTCCTTATACATCTTCCTTACCTCAATAGACATCCTTCTTGTATTATTGTACATCTTCCTTTCTAGATCATTAAAGCAATCACCACGTGGCAATGAAGAAGGGCTGCTGACCAGTAAGGGAGCCTTGCCAAGAGGACAGTGGAATGAAGGAGAAGTATTATTAGGTGCCAGCATGTCAAGCTCTGGGATCAGGGAAATTCAGGAGTATTGTATAATGCAAGGGATCTCAAGATGCTGAAAATACAGACTTGCCAACAAATGCAACAGTGCAGGTTTGTAGAAGAGCCTGGATGATGAGTGGACAGAAATCCCCAAAACCCCAGACAGTTCCATGTGACAGATCTATCAGCCTCTGCCTTTGACTTCAGGGCTTTTCTAAGGGAATTTGAAAAACACACTATATCCCATTGATTCTTGCTGGAAAGCTCTTCTTGAGTTAGCTGACTGTTCTCTTTAGGTCAGTCTAGCAAAGAAAAGCTCCACCTGACTTGAGGGCCTAAGATAGCGGCTCTTGGGTTCTGCATCGGGACAGTACCTGTGGGAAGGGGGAGCCTAAGAGAGGCTCTGTTACAGCCCAGTACCGAGAAAATGGATGATAAAATGAGGGGACAGCCATCACATGGATAGAGAGCTGATGGAGCTTCACTCCATGGTGTCTGTTAAAGTCAGTTGCATGTAAGCACTTTCTTTGAAGTAAGTGCGAGCAGATCTCTGAATAAGAGCTCAGAAGTAGAATTGGGCAAGGCTTGGTGGTACAAATGCGACTGCAATCAGAAAATACTTTCTCTTTTCCTTGAGATACAAACTCACTAACCTCTGTGTGATGGTGGGGGGGACAACACTGGAAATGAGAGCAAGAATTGCACAACACTCTGTGATAGAAACCAGGTTTGACTCCCAGCCAGGGTAAATTTGAGCTAAGTGCTATACTGGGTCAGATCAAAAGTCCACCTAGTTCATCCTAGCTTTGACAGCAACTAGAGTATAAAAACTGGGCCTTGACAGAGGGATCTTTTCCCTTCTGCACCCTTTTAGCACCTGACAGCTTGCACTGCAGACATGTCCAGAGACGGAGCTTTGGCTAGACTGTTGTATTTGACCATGGGAGGCTTCTCATTGTCTGTTGTGCTGTTTGAAGCACTGAGATGTTTGTTTTCCACAATATCCGACAGCAATGAGTTCCATGGGGTGTTTATATCCCGTGTTAAAGGGGGTAACTGAGTGGGTAGAGAGGCCAAATGAATGTTTGCTGCCTGAACCACTACCCCCCCCTTCCCCCTTCTCAACATACACAGAATTAAAAACTATGAACCTTTCAGTCAGTGCTTATGAAGAAATCCCACAGCTGTACCACAAAGCAAAAATGGGAAAGTCCAAGTTTGAGATGGGTTGTTGGTCATTCCACAAGAGTAACATCTTCATGGGAATTTTGCCAACTAAATTTAATTGTGATATTGCAAAAATGTCGTGTAAATAATGTTTCTGTGATACATGTGTTGCAAGTTATTACCAAGCCATAAAGGATCTGGGAAAGAAGAAACCGAAACACAAAATGCTCTGTGACGCCAGAACACCTTCTGGTGAGTATCAGTTTGCAAACCGCAATGTAAGTTTATGCCCACAATTTAATTGACCTCCTGAAAGCAAAGGTAAACAGGAATAGAAGGGCAGGCGTCTGCGGTTCTCTCTTTCCTCCAGAGAAATTCATTCTCCATCAAGCTCTGCCCTATTTCACTGGCATTTGCTCAGTCCCTGAGCAATAGAAAACAATACCTAAAAAACAACTCTTAACTTAGGTGTGCAGGGAAGGGGGCTTCTGAGACATGCTCAGAAGTCTTGAGGACAGACACACAGCTCCCAAATCTGACAAGGAAACGTGAGACCCATCACAAAAACCACACAGCCCAAAACAAAAAGATGGCTTAAGAAAGCAGTGTGCTCTGAAAGACTGCACTGCTGTGGTGGGAAGTGTCTCAACCAAACTCTGAGTGGTCATGGCTGAGAAAAAAAACCATTTTATCTCTCTTCCCAAAACTTGTAATCAAACGTCAAATTCTTTGGTTTGGCAGAATTAACTAATTTCTTTTCTTTAAATATGGTCTCACAGTAGAAGAGCATCAAAACAAACTGAGGAAGCACGAGGAGTATCCACTGCCCGAGTAAGGCAAATGCTGTGCTCGAGGGCTGCCGCGGTCTGTTGCCTACACCTCATGGCAGGACCCCTGGGACTAAGGATGCGTAGTTTCCCCCTCATTACAGAGGCTGGTGGTGTGAAATGCTGCTGTTCTAGGGGGAAATCTCCTCCGGGAGCCATTTACCACTGCCTTTTCAGCACACACCAATTATCTGCTGTGTAAGCTGTGACATATATTGGTATCACAATTATACACCCCCTGCTCCTTCATCTTGTTTAGTCTGTTAGCACCTAGGTGTGCAGAGTCTGAGCAATGGCATTTAACATGGGAAGAAAGGCAAGGATTAAGCTGCCCTCCAGCAGTAGATACTAAATAAAAAGCAATCACCAAGAAGGCTGTCTCAGCCCCAGTGCCTGTTCCAGCTCAGCCTCTCCCGTACACAGACCCTATTCTGCCACAGTGCACGGTTGTGTCCGAGGAACCAGGCTAGAGAAAGGGGACTAGGGCTGCTCACATGTACTAAGGACCATCTGGAGAGCTGCAGACATTCTTGCTGCCTCCTTCCTGGGGCATGGACTCCATGAAGGCCACTGGACATCACCCTCTAAGTCTGAGGCTCTTGCAGGCAGGGATGCTGTCATCCTGCTGCTGCCGGGCTCTCAGATCTCAGAGGCTTCTATGTGATGCTCTCTAGGCTGCAACACGAGAGGAAAAGGGCAAATGGAGGGGGGGAGCTTGGGCATGCATGATTTCCATGGTAGCAGAGGCACTCTGTGACCCCAAATAGGCAATGCCACGGGGAGTGAAGGATGTGTTTCTAGCTCAGCCAAACCAACAGGCAGACACAGTGTGTAGAGAGCCACCATCAGCTTCCTAAATTAAAGCTCTCAGCAGGCTCGGGCCACCCAGTATAGCAAGGGAAATGTGCTCAACACGAGTCCCTCCCTGCCATTTTGAACTCACTGTGTGCTGCAACATCAAGGCCACCACACGGCTGGGGTTTGGTACAGGATGATATAGCACAGCTCTCTGGGAGCTGCAGTCCCAAACTTCATGTCTGCTTTGTGAGAGGAAGCGAGCCTGGCCACACTCCCTCACAGGGAAATTAGGCAGGGAGAAGAAATACAGCAAGCCTGAAGAGAGAGAGGAGTGGGGCTGGTGTGAGCCAGGGCTTCGCCAGAGCCCATTTTCCCTCCTGGAATAAGGGAGCAGGTGGGGAAGGGATGTGCTCTATCCCCTGGCCCTGCAGTTTCCCATTTTGCATTCCCAGCAAGCATTAAGGATGGAATGGGCTGTGCTCTGACAATTTGTGCCTGCTGATCCGTGGAATCACATCAGTCCCTGGAACAGTGGAGCCAGTAGCAAGGGCGAGAGAAGGCAGATGGTTGTAGAGGTGGCTGTCTGGCTATGCCCTGTGTGTACATGTATCACATTCACATTTACATACATCTCCACTTACACAGAACTGAACTGGAACCAAGATAATTTGGAGTAACAAAGTGGGATTTCTCTGTGACAAATCCAATCTTGAGATTCACCCTGTGGATGATCCTCGTATAAACCTCCCACCCTTTCAATTACCCTTTCCCACTGTACCCCATCTCACTGCAACTCCTTGTAACTCCTCTGCTTGCCAGCACCAAGGTGGCTCTGTAGAGCATCCTATTCTCCCACATGGAAACACTGGGCCAGTTTGGTACTCCCAGGAGGCTGCACCCACAACAGGTACTACTCAGAGGCTGGTGAATAAGAGCCCAGGGAGAGCCTGGGAGGAGCTGCCAGCTGCAGCCTTGCTCTGTTAGCATGAGATGTGCCAAAATTTTCAGAGTTGATCAGCGCCAGAAGGCAACTTCCTGATGCAATTAAGACAGAGGTAAATTCAGACACATTTTGCCATTCTTCTGAGATATGTAATTAAAACTCAGCCTGTATGTTTAGGATCAAGGACAACGACACGTCCTGTGGTGGTAGAGAACATTTCTGCATGTTCTTGTGACACTGTGGTTGGACCTACAGAACATGGTTGTGGCTACCTGTGAGTCAGGAGTTTCCCTTGGACTCCTTTAGCTTATGCTGCACACCTGCTCCCATTTAAAAGCTTGTTAAATTCAGAGAGGCAGGGCTGTCTCACAGGTCAGGAGCTGTAATGGAGCTCAGGAGTTTTCAGTTCTGCACTTGAATCAGCTGGATTCAAAGTGTGATGAGTTAGAGACTGACTCCAATTCCAAGTACAGAGCACAGCAAGTCTCTAGTCTCCCTTCTCCTTAAGACAGCTGTGATACAAATGGTCGGCCTTTAGAGGATTTTTTTTTCCCATCTGTGAATTAAATTTTAACTGGGCATCATTTTCTCTGCAGCCGACAGGCGTTTCTGTAGGAAGTTTTGTGATCCCAGCAAGTGAATGGAGTTCATGCTCTGACAGTAATTAAATGATAGAGCCACTTTTGGGTTGAGGAGACAACATGTGCTCTAGGGTGGTCCATCGAATGCAGAAACAGCACCATGCAAATGAAAAGACAGCTCAAACAAAGGATTTCAGAATGAGACTCTTAGAGCTAAGGCATTTGGGATCATTGGATCTGGGTCTAGTTCCCAGCCACAGATTTGCAGCATGAGCTGAGGCTCTCAGCTTACTCTTTCCTATAAAGGGAACAGTACTTTATACCTTTTATACAGGAAGGCTGCACACAAATGTGAAGCTATCTAACAGGCTGGAGGAGCCTCCAGCAGAAGGAGCCACAGTTGACTGTCCTGATGGTTGCCTGCGTGATCTCAAGAGACTAAAATCCCTTCTCCAAGTCATGTGAAATCTCAAGAAAGCAGAAAACCCAAAGGCAAATAATCTGTTTGAAAATGTACCATGAGTTAATGGAGAGTTCTACTCTGTAGAGTGAATATTTGGTGTATATTTATTGGTATTTCCCTCCTACCTTCCCCTTTTATAATATAAAGAAATCCAGAAAAAAAGCTAAAGGTATGTTTCAACACCAGCTCCCTCAGGTTTGTGATCAACTAACTTTTTCCCTCCTTCAGCTGTGTAAGGAAGGTGATCGCTGAGAATTGCTAAAAGAGCGGATTAGCGCCTGCTGAACGTTGCCCGTTCCTAGGGCTGATCAAAAGCCAGGCAGTGCCCCTGACACCTTCCCCCAGCCCTCTCTGGTGGCCACCCAGATGTTCTCCCATTCCAGCCCTCGGATTTACAATCTGTCATGGCTCACAGCTGTGAGCTGGACTCAGACAGGGCTGGCGCTCTGTGATTGGAAAAACTAGGCCTTGTTTCTGTGGGCTGCACCTTGCTTTCCAAAAAATGCGAGCGTTCAGAAGAGCGAACAAACCCTCACAGTGAAGATTCCAAGTGGATGGGTCCCAAAGCAGTGGGTCTACCCTAAGTATGCAAACAGCTGGATGCAAGGGCACCAAGATTATTTCAGAGAATTCTCGCTATTGTTTGGAAAGTCAGCATGGCCAGTTGTTTTGCAGCTGCTCTAAACATATGAGTTTCTTCTCTACCACCAGTGAAGATTTGCTACATCACCATTTGGCCATTGGGAGGAACAATCCTTCATCAGCTCACTTCTCAACCCTGGGACCATTGTCCAGAGTCCTCTTTTAATGCTGGCTCTTCAACACTAAAAGGTCAGACTACTGCCTGCTAATGGCTGCCAGTCTACACGAATGATCTGAGACCTGCAGTAGTGCTCCACTGACTTGATGGTAGGCTGATGGCTCTTAAAATGCCAGAAAATGGGTGCAAACATTGTTCCATATATATATATATCTTTATGCTTCCCAGCTGGTTATATTCAAGCATGGCTTCCCTGAGGAATCTCCAGAAAACCAGGAGACCCCTACAAGCTCCAGAAACACCATGCTAATGTGGCTTTTCAAAGCACAGCCAGTGTATTCTTGCCCTTGTTGCCCAAGTCTCTCCCCATTTAGCTCCTGAAGGCTGGGAGATGTACTGCCAGGCACTCAGCCACGGACAGTAGCACAGGGATGCAAAACAGCCCTGCTTCAGGGTCATGCCAAGCTCTAGAATCACTGCCTGGGGAAAGGATGATCTTCTGTAGTCATTCTCTTTCCCTCCACCCAAACACTGGGAGATGCTTTAGCTCTTTCCGAGCTTTTATCCCTCACACCAAGAAAATGAACCACTAATGAGAACCATTTGTCTTGCAAGTTCTCGCTGCTCTTTCATATCAAAGTCCCTAAAACTACTCCACTAGCTCAGAGACACAGAAAGTGCTGGTTGTATAGCTTCTGCTCCTGAGATCCAAAAGCTTTGGGCTTCACAGCCAGCCCAGACTTCTGCTTTCCCTCTGGTCCAGCCGCAGAGGCTATTGACCACTTCTGTGTGGAGATGCTGCTGGGACTCTCCTGAACAGTTTCTCACACCAGCAGTCTTTGCCAACTCCTAAATTCATCAAGTTTCTCTTCCACTACCTGGAGCTCCAGAGTGCATCCCTCGTTTCTGATCTTTCTCTCCTGAGCAGAGAGTCCGAAAATTCCTTAAATTAAGATGTCACTTAAGAAGTTGCAACAAACAATGTACCTTCTCCACATTTGTGGTGTTGGTGGTTCCTAAGGTGAGTGAATGCTGGGGCCACTTGTTCTGAGCTGAACAATTTTGTGATGTGATGAGATGATTTGGACACTACAGTGCCAAAACAGGAACCATGCATGAAGTCAGGTGTTTGCCGTGAGTAAGACCATGAGAACTGGGCGTGCTGCACAAACTATGGATAGCTCCAGGTCCAAGGAGCTGGGATCTGGGGAATCTTGGAAGAGCTTGGAGCCCTGCCTAATTGGGGTGAGGGAGGCTTTATGAGCAGCATCAAACACTGTTCTCAAAGAAGGGGCTGCATAAACACACTTCTTGGCACTTGGTCAGTGAACAGAGAAATTTCTTTTTCTTCCCAAGAATGCGTTCAAGGTGGGATCTTGGAGCCTGATCTTTGAATAACACTGGTAGGGAAAGCCATGCTGCATTCCTTCTGTGCTCTGCAGGGCCAAAGGCTGGGCAGGGTCCCATCTGTGCAGGGCTGCAGTGCCTGAGGATGCTCTTCCAGTTGCTTCTTGGGGGACCCAACACAAATATGTGGCAACATTCGGGATAAAGACTCTTTACTCCTGTCATTCCCAGGAAAAGCATTACTGGGAAGAGCATCTGGCCTGACAGATGCTCTGTCAGGGGCCTGAGACCACTCTTCAGGATCATACTGAAGGTCTTCAGAGAAGGATGCAGGCTCAAATTACTCCTTCAATGCCTGGAAACACTGCACATACTGCAGGGAGGCCTCTCTGGACAGCAGGTAGACCATTTTGACTCTGGATACAGGCAAAATGAGAACTTCCGAGATCTTGTGCTGCCCTAGCAAAGCCCTACTTTCCAAGAGTTCAGAGCATCCTCTTTTCCGGTAGCCTCCCTGCAGCCAAAACATTTGGCACCATTGACAACCGGGGTTTTTACTTAATGGGTAACAACTGTCTTACCTCCCACGGGCCCTGTGAGGATTACTGAGTTAACTGCTCTGGAAATGTACAACAAGTGACTAATAATAATAGGAGTGGCACAAGTATTTCATAATAAGCAGCCTGTTGGATTCGGCCTTCTCATTCTTTTCCTCGAACGGCACTCACTATGAAGTTGCGTTCTTCCTGCATTCTTGCATTTGTTTGTTGATTAAATCAATGAAAACATCTGGTCATCTCTTTTCCTGTTACTTGACAGCAAATATTTGAAATTCAGTGTGTGTTAGTGGGGGTGGCTCCTCACATGTAGAGGATGTTGCTGATCCCTGAGCAGATGAGCAAGTATGTTCTCTGAGAGGCAAATTACTGCAAAAATAATTCTATTTTGCCTGTTTTGTGCATGGGACTGAAATGTGATGGCTAGAAGTATCTTGAGCAGTAAAATACAGTTTCTCATGAAAGTGAAATAGTATCATACTCCCAAAAGTCATCCAAAGGATTTGAACCCACGTACTCTGAGCACCAAACAACAAAACCTTGACTTCTGCCCAGTCACCTGTGTTCTCCAAGGGACTGGGCAGGGCTGCAAGTACATTCCTTCCCAAGATCTTTATTTTCACCTGCTGCTCAACTTGAATTGTTCCTAGTGCATGGTGCTATATGCGGGCTGACTGTTATTAGATAATCCTGAGCATTTTGGTGGTAACAATAGCTGCATCTCCAGGGAAGCTGGGCACCTCATGGGATCAGCACTACATAGCTGTGTCCAGCTGGGGTAGTACCTTGCCTGCCTTTCCTGCTGTGAAGCCATATGTTGCTGTGGTGATGCTGGGATGACATTTTGTTTGAACAGCAATGCATTCAAAGTCATAAGGAGAGGATTAGGATGACTTTGTGGCCAGATCAGCCAGAGCAACTGCTGTCTTCAATTTCAGCAGCGGAGAACAGAGCACATTTATGGGTACATGGTCATGGCTTTCTCTGGAAAAGCCCTTCCCATCCTTGCTCGTCTCCCCATGCCAAAGCTACCTTGTGCCCTGGCAAGAGGCCCTGTCCCAGAGCAAAGGCCAGCAGGTGACACCCCTTCTCTTGTTGACCTGGCAGGAGAGCAGCAGACGGAGCCCTGCCAGCAGTGAGGAGGAGGCAGGGAGTAGGTACTGGTACCAATTAGCAGCCTGAACGGGGTTATTACAGGACAAGCTCTGTTTAACTTAACTGCTAACAGACTGGCTCTGTCATTTGGAAGAAATCACAGGCAAACAGACTTAATGGGGGCCTGGAGGAGTGGGGGCAGGGAGCACCGTGGCTTCCCCTCCTCTTATGAGCAGTGTATGTTGTAAGATACAAATGTAATTGTCGTTTGAAACACATGTACAGCAGGATGGGGAGGAGGGCGGGAGGCTCACTGATCAGCTCAAATCTGTGGAGCAATCTGCATCCTGAAGAGCATGGCTTTGCACATCTGTTTCACAGTCTCTTTTTGTCACCAGAGGATAATAGGAAGGCTTTCCTGCACTGCTGCCTGGCTCGGGGTGCTCAAACGTCACCACCAGCCAGACCTCCAGCCAGGGGAAAGCCTCTGCATCTTCCTCTCTCCTGCAAGCCTGGCACTGCCATGGGCTGTGCCCAGCAGCTCCTGCTCCTCTGGAGACCCCATGGGCCTGCTTCTGACCCCCCAGTGCAGTGCTGGTAGCTTGAAGCAGCCAAGCCTGACTCGTGCTCTGATTTGAGGCATGGCATGATCTGATTGGGACTCGCAGTTGCCATGCAGAAGCTGCATGAGCAGAAAATGGATTGAAAACCCTACATGCAGCTGGAGCTACTGTCTGAAGATTTTGTCAGCTGAGATGAACTCTCTCCCAAATGAAAGAGGGAAAGAGCAGACAGAGCACTATATTTTCCTTAAGCACAGGACTCTGGCTCGTTGAATGCCCAGTCCAGTGGCTGCAGAGGTCCATGGAGATTCCTGCAGAGGTCAGGTGGCTCTGGTGGGATCCTTGAGTCCACACATCTTTTCTGGATTGGAAACACTGGCAATGTCTGGTTTTATGAGGAAAGGAATACCACTGGTATGTTAAATGGATGGTTGGGCGAGGTTCTGGAGAATTGATATCTGTTGATTCAGCAGGATTGCTCACTGCATCAGGATTGTACTGGCTTAGATCAAGAAAAATTTAAGGATGAAGAAGAGCCTTTGCTTTCCTGAATTCTGTGTTTTGACCTCTGGGAAGCTGGGCATGAAGGAAGAAAGCAAGTTACACATCTTGTATGTGCAGACACTGCCTATGAGTCCTAGATCACAGCAAAATTTTGCCAGTTCCCCCTACCCAAACTAGAGCAGCTTTCAATCCATAGCATCTCATGACAGCGTCAGGTGTGAAGAAAAGTGAGAGGTGGGAGAGCAAGAAAGCCCTTTCCTGATGGGAGGCAGCAGGGGCAACCCGCCACCAGGCTGTCAAACACAGTAAGCAGCAAACTTTGCCTGCTACTCTCTGAACTTGTATCCATGAGAGATCAGAGCTCCTGGCTTCTCCTCATTTCAGCATGTAGCAGGAGCAAGGCACCCGTTGCTTCCCATAGAGGGCAAGATGCACCGATAAACTGCATGGCCGCAGTAACTTAGTATGGGAACTGCAGTGCAGAATGCGGCCCTTCAAAGATCACTAACACCCACCTTCTGCTATTGGGTTTCTATTTCTAAGCAGAGGCTTGGCATGAGTATTTTTTTTTAGTGTCAGACAGGTATTTCTTGTGGAAAATGCCACAAGAGACGGGGTCAATGTGATGTGTTAATTTAGTAAAGATTAAGAATTTGCAATTGAATAACATTATAGCAATGGAGAGAAAAGGGATTTGGCAGAGTTGGAGGAAGGGCATAGCAGGGACTGTGGGGCAGGAGCAAGTAGGGTAGAGCTGTGGGACCAGGACTAGGCCAGTGGGGAGGCTGCAAGGCAGGTCCTAAGGCAACAGTAAAACTGTGCAGTTCTTGATGGCACCAGTGTTGCAAAACTGTGGCTCACAGTGATATACCAAACACATCTGCAGAAGCAAAGCACTGGCTGTGTTAACATAGCACACATGGCCTTCTCCTGAGCAGCATCCCTTTGCATGGTGTGGCCCTTTAAAATGTGCCAAACAGATTGAGTACAACCAGCACACACATAATAAATGGGACACAACAATAAAAGAAGAGCAACAATACCGCACTCCCAAAAAATGCTGGAAATGCCGCAGAATTCATTGAAGATGCCCCAACTCCCCCTTAACCTCTATGCCAGGAACTATTGTTTCTAATGTTAATAATGCCTGGCAATAAACAGTGGCGTAACTCCAGGTCCCCGTAGGTCAGGGAAAATGGGATCAGACTGAAGCAAAGTAATCAGCAGCAGAGCTCAGCTTGGATTGCCAGGCTCTCTCTTTTTGACAGCACATACCACTGCTGGAAAAAAATGAAGCCACCAAAGGTAGGCACATAGCAGGTAGGTGCTTCCTCCTGCAGCCATTCCTCAAGCTGCTGAAGTTCAGAGAACCCTGGAAGAAAAGAGATGGCAAAAGATCCTGAGGAGTTTCACAGGATTTGGCCCTGCACCAGGAGTAGCACTGCCTCGTAGAGGTTGGGTCAGTGAAGTTTACTTGGCTAAGAAAACGCTGGCAGTCCACGCTGAGGTGGAGGGGGAGAGCCTGTTCCTGCCAATCGGTGTGAATAATGGCCACGAAGTAAAGCAGATGGAGCCACTGGACAGGAAGGCACTTCTTTTTTCCATCCCTCTGTGATGTGCCGACACCCCACGTCCCTCTCAGATACATCTCCCCTGTCTGGATGTGGGAGCCGGGAAGAACTGACTGAAATGGGACGGAACCAAATAGCTCACTCAGCACAGATATCATCTTTTAAACAAGCAGCTGATGTAACACTGTGATATTGATATGATACAGAGTGGCCCTCCGTGCAAACAGCTTGGGCTCCTCGCCACGGCAATACCAGCCCTTGGACCAGGGCTTCCTCCTCGCTTTGCGTGTGCCTCTATGCACCCCTCTGGAAGAGGGCTGGGAGAGGGAGGAAGGAGTTAAAAAAGCCAATGCGGCCCTAACGACCCATCTGCCACCTCATCTCGTGTGACACGAATCATGCGATGGGGGGGGTTGGGAGGGCAGGGAGCAGCTCCCTTTCTCTCCTGTTAGCTGAACCTCTGATTATCATTTCTGTGCAGCCGAGGAGGTGGCATGCCATTGTGTGTCAGCTGGGAGAGCTGCTGAAAGGGGGGCTTCTCCCTGTCTTAAAGGAGAAAGCCTTCCCTAAACCCTCCCTTCACAGAGAAGGAATCGCCCTCCTCCCAAGGAGCCTACCCAACAGGAAAGGGCCCTCAAAGAGCTCCAGTCTACCCAACCATCTGAGCTGCAGCCCTGAGGGCACTGAGCTGATGTCTTTGACAGGGATGCCCCTCAGCAGGGAGCAGGGAGCCAGGGTCCCCAGCCTTCCCGGAGAGGCTGGCGGCCAGCAGGGCCAATTAGCACCAACCGCAGCGTCAGGTTTTGTGTGATAGAGGCACTTGGCCATGAGGAACTGGTCGAAGCTCCTCACCTCATTTCACACAGGCAACAGCAATCAGATGGTAATAACCATGGGTCACTAGAAGGTGACCTCGAGGTGAAAGGCTCCCTATCCCATTACTGGCTTACTTAGCTATCAGCCTAGCATGTCTTTCTAGTGCTTTGAATCAGAGAATGGTATTCAAGCCCTTTGAGAAAGTTCCTGCTGGATGGTGTCTAGCATTGTGCATTTCCCAGCAGACATGCAGGAATGGTAATTAAAATCCTCCATGACTACCATGTACTGGGACCTTGCCATTAGCATTGTGTGACTAGGCAGGAATGTATTGATTTTTTGCCTGAGTTGTGCATGCTTACAGCAGACACCAGCTCTAATTTTTGTCCCGCTTTATTATATGTGTGTGTGTGTGCTCATGTCATGTTAGTCATTGAACTTCCCATTCCTATCTGCTGGTATTCTACAGCATGCAGAGAGGCCCTGAATGGTAAGTAGCATCCCTGCTCTGATCTCTGTCAGACCTAAACAGATTGCATCCCACAGCACCAACAATTTAGTCAGCTCATTTATCCCACTCAGCCATCATTTAATTCTTCCTGGCCATTTGTGTCATCTTCTTTTTCCATCATAATCTGTTTAGCTGGGGGAGGGCTGGATGAAAATGGCTAAGGGCCCTTGTTTCTGATGCAATTCCCATCACAGGATACGTTTCCCCAGGTCGTGTGATATGCTGGCAGTTCCTTTGCCCTAGTTGCCTGCTCCCTCCTCGCTGCGTGTCTGCATCTCTGCCTGAGTTACAGTTTTGGGCTTGATCATGAAATTAAGGTTTTCTTCACTCATCTGCCTTCCTTGGCAGCTGAGTCATGCTGTCTTCTCTGGCAAGCACAGATTCTCCATGGCACTAGCAATAACTCTAGTGCAACCACCATGCTGTACCAGCTATGAAGCAAATAGGCTTGTAGGGAGAACCAATTTCTTTCGATCCAGTTACATGTTTTGAAAAAAAATTGGGAAAACTTACAGACACAAAAGCCTCCTTTTCAATTTTGAACCACAAACAGCAAACTCCTAGAAAGGACTGGCTGAAAACAAATGTTTTGAGTTTAGTTTGGGTTTGGTAATCAACTGGGCAGTTTGAGAAAAAGGTGGTTAGCACCTGTAAAAATGTGAGGGATGAGAAGTAGTGAGAAATAAGAAATATTGTGTCATAACATAGTGCATTTATGGGCTTGGTGAGCTTTGCCTTCCAGAAGTACTGTGGATTCTAGCTCCCAGCTTCTTCTTTGAATGTATTTTGTAAATCTCCCTGAGGATCAGGTTGGGAAGACTGTGTCTAAAAGGCAATTTCTGTGGAGAAAGCCAGCTGGGTGCTTCTGTCCCTCTACCAGTTGCCATTGATAATTTATCTGGGGCTGTACTGCTTGCTCAGCAGCACCCACAGTTTCCATGAGGACGTTTGTTGCTGTGGGGATACACACTACATGCTGCTGGCTGGGAAATGGGGTGTACACATAAATGCACGTATGTGTCTTCATCTGCATCCATGTCCAAACCCCAAACGGTAGCTGCTTCCCATACCCAAGGAACCTTTCAAGCATCTAGCATTCCCCACTTTTCCTGGCTCTTCTGCACCTGCTCCTGGAGACAAGTGCTCTGGAGACGCTGAGGAGAGGGCAGCATTTTTTTTTTACTGCAGCATGGCAACCTAAGCAAAATGTGATACTAAGGGATTCCAAAACCTAGGCACTTTGGGATGTAGGACATCATAACCCTCTGGGGTGAACTGGCTCCTTTTTGAAGAGTAGGAGGAGTATGAAAGGGGTGTAGATTTAGGCAACAGTAAACAACAACCCTGGAGGGATTTTCTACATGGCCACTTATGGAGCTCTTTGCTTTTGTCTTTTTCCTCTCCTTTTTGACTATCAGGGAGCATCCCTCCAAAATAATCCTGAGAGTGAGGTGGCTCTGGGACCTGGTGTCCCACGTGTCATACATTTCTTTCCTGTGAAGAGGAGCCTCCATATATGTCTAAAACACTACAGTGTCACAGGAGTTCACCAGGAAAGGATGGAGGCAACCAGCCTCTTCATTTGAAGAGATGTGTGAATGGGCAGCATGACCCACCCGGTTCTTCCCTGTGCAGGATGTGCTGTCAATCCAGGCGCTGTCATTCCCTGCTCTGGCTTGCTCAGATGGTTTAAGGGTGTGCAATGAGGGCTGTCCAAGCAGTCTCTTTAGTTTCTGCTTTACTGGGAGTCACCCGGGCTTCTTTAATGAGGGTCTCCTAGTGATTCAAGACTGAGATATCACGAACTGGCAGAGAAGATTTTGAAGTTGCTGCAGGGTACTGCGTAGGGTACTGTGACAAAGGGAAGCACAGCTTGCTCCTGCAATTACAGATTCATGACTCATATAATAATTTAGGTTACAAGGCACTTCTAGAGGTCATCTGGTCCAAGCCTTTGCTCAAAGCATGGCAAATCTTTATGTTAGGACCACCTTCAGAGCTAGATCTAGTTGCTCAGGGCTTTGTCCAGTTGAAGATCTCCAGGGCTGGACATTACACAATCTCTGGACAGCATGTTCCAGTGTTTGACCACCCTCGTTGTGCAAAAATGTTTCCTAATATCTAATTATATTTTCTCTTGCTACAGCTTGTTCTGTTACTTCTTGTTCT
The DNA here is from genome assembly GCA_013398055.1 of Ifrita kowaldi. Lineage (NCBI taxonomy): Eukaryota > Metazoa > Chordata > Aves > Passeriformes > Cinclosomatidae > Ifrita > Ifrita kowaldi. The sequence goes on from VZRS01015440.1 coordinate 66,103, forward strand.
TCTGCTATATACCTTCAGAAAAGTCTCAATTTTCTATATAATTTCTAATTAGGTATTTGAAGAGATAATGCCTGGGAACAGAAAGGCACTTTTAGCCTTTTTCGATGTGAAATGGAGCACAGAAGGAGCAGTATCAGAGTATTCTACCTTGAAATCTTTTCATGCTGCTCAGAGATGCACCTGCCACTAAGATCAGAACAAGCCAAAAGATCATTTTACAAACCAGTAAAATTATTCTCAGGAAACAGGTATGATCTGATCTATCCTGGAGGATTGAGTTACAGAATTAACTCTCGGACAGTCCAATGCCTTCTCCTCATCTGTGGATAAGAGAAAACAAGGCAGAGAGGAAAGGCATCTCTGGGGAAGTCAGTGATACAGGATGGGAGGAGGTGATAAAGAAAAGGGTCAGAAACCAGCGTCTTTTAAACACTACTCTTCTGAACAGTGCAGTGCAGTCTGTGCTGGATGTGCAGCCTATCCATGCTTTTGGGGGAGCCACCATACACAAGCTGAATGGTTTCACTCCTGCAGGGCACAATGGACTTTTTTGCCCAGTGATGACTGAATATTTTATGTTGCTATTTACCCAGGAGTTCTGCAGATCCCCAGGGTAGCTCTGAAACAGCTGAGAGAGGGGGCCAAAGTGTCTTGTCATGTCTTGGGAGTTTGTTTGAACAGCATAGTGGGGGACAAGTTTGTCAAAGCTAGAAAGAATGTTGTGGTAGTATGTGCCTTTTCATAGTGGCGACTTTCCTCCAGCCATAACAGTTTCACAAGGAATCAGAAGTGAAGAAGGCAGCCCAAGGGGGACTGTGGTGCTTCCAAGCAGCCCAGGTGATCTGTGTTATGTAGTTATGGGCTGGTGTTGCATCGAGGGGGCTCACTCCTTGACTGGTGTAAATCAGCACAGCCTCTCTGGAGGCTCTGGATCTGTGCTGGTTCATCCTAACTGAGGAAGGGGCCCATGATATCCAGGCTCAGACTACATGATGTAGGTTTGTCCTCTGTACATGCAAGGGGTATCCTAGGAGTCTGGGACAATATGGATTGCGCTAAGGAATTTCTAGCTGGTGAGCAGAGCAGCAGAACCCACCTAAATTGAATACAAGGCCTGTATGTCCTGCCTAAAAATCGGTAGCTATAGCTGGACACTGCTGGGCTCACTGCCCTGGGAGAGAATTAGCTATCTGAACTCTAACTAGGCTAGGGAGCCAAGCAACAGCGTTTGATGAGCAGAAAAGGTATCCTGTTTCTTGGGAGGCTTTTCTCACAGGACTGAGGCCTATCTGTTATGAAGAAGAAGAACTACTATGGGAAAATAGCAATGCACCCAAGAAACCTTGAATTCAGCTCACTTTACAAAAAATGTGGGACTCATAAATCCTTGGCTTTACTTTATAGTCAATGAAGAGAGATGAACATCCAGAGAAATACTCATGTCAGCCAAATTCTATCTTGCTGTTTGAAGAGGTGTGTGTTTGTCCCCGTGACTACAGGGAGGGCAGAAGGTGCTTACTAGAACCCTGTACCCCAGGCATAGCATTCCAATAAAATCCCGTGGGAGGAGCACTCCCTAGTAGAGCTCAGCTGGCATGGCAATGCCTGAGTTTTGCAGGAAGGCCAGAGCTCCAACCTCCATGGCAGAGTGAAGGAGACCAGACAGTAATGAAAAGATCATGACTGTAAAATTAGCATGGAGTGGATGCTCCTGACATAGTGTGTTGGAATGTTGGCAAAATTTCAGGGAAAAATTAGAATGGAAAGAAAAGTTAGAGAAAAAGACCATGAGAATAAGCAGAAGACTAGAGCAGAGCACTGGTAAACGTTTGGACTAGAACAATGGCTGGAACATGAGTGGACTGTAGAAGGATTTAGGCCAAGCTCTGACTTGCAAACAAAATTCATGTTTGGATTTGACCCTGCTGATTGTCATGGTCATGGGTGTTGATGAGTTTACAGTTTTCCTCACTGAGGAAGGAACATGTAGGGATGAGAGCAGTGGGGTCAGGGGTGCCTTTGCACTTCTGGCTTGGCAGATTTTCCTCTCTGTGGACTTTTCTCAGCCTCTGGGAAAGTCCATTGTTGCTACAGCCTCATTTACTGTAGTTTTCCTCCTAATTCTCATTCATGGTCAGAAGGGTGCAAAATTTGCAGTCAATCAGAGAGACTTTGACAGTGGAGTTTGTCAAAGATAATTAAAGCCTGGAATCGCCTACATGTTTATTTTTATTTTATCGGAATATGCTGGGATGAGTCCAGATTGTATATCAGGAATGGTTTCTTTTGCTTTTCTTCACTTTAATGGCACCAGTTCTTTTTTCCTCTCAGATTCTTCCATTTGCTGCAAAATATACTAGGAGAACGAATTCCTTTCTTTTCCATGCCATTTTCTCTCTCAGAGTTGCCAAAGCATAAACATTACTGATACCAATCCTTCTTCTCCTTAGTTAAGCTACCTTTTAAAAATGTCATTTTATTATAACACCTTTGCATTAAATAGGAACATTCAAAGCCAGTTCTCAGGTGCTATAAACACACTCCTGCTTTGGGGCAATCAGCAGTTTCAGCAGCACATTTGCAAGCAGCTCCTAATGTTCACACCAAGCCCTCCTGCACAGCTGTGGTGCAAAAGCCCGGCACAGATGCACTACAGTAGCATGTGGCAAGTCACAGCACTTGACACCAGCAGAGTGGCCTGAGGCTTTACACTGTGACTGCAAAGCCACCTCTAGAAAAGTGTGGCGGGGTGAAACAGAGACTGGTCAGGGCAGAGAAATTCAGTGGTGATGGTATTAAGGTTAACTCAGGGGAGGGGGAAGACTGTGGAAGACGTGAAGACTTATGGGGTACTTAAAGGGAGATAAGAGAATATGTGACAGCCCGGTATGGCAACTACACAACAAAAATGGTAAACTGGGGAGGACCAGACTGACAAACAGATCAGGAGATATGGGAGATCCTTCACTGGTTTCAAGGAGAAAGAGTGTCTTGGTCAAAGCGAAAGAGAAGAAAAGACACAAAAAGGAGGATGAAAGAAAGATTTTGTTCAGAGTTGCAATGGCCTGGGGGCAGATCCACTGGAAGAGAAGAGTGAGATATATATAAGTAAGAAGGGAATGAAAAGAAAAGTGAACAAGAGATTGATGAATGTAAGCTGTTGTCCACAGTGCAGTCATAGCTATGGCTGCAGTGAACCATGGGTGCATCCAGGGTAGTATTAAATTGCTGGTACTGCCACGTAAGGAGTACCACACCATTATTCATGGTGTGGCTGTGGCAGCAAGGGGTGCCAGCAGTCCTGGAGACAGGCTGATTAGCTTTATAAGCTGAAGAAATCATTTTGGGAAGAGAACCAGAGCTGCTCAGGGAGGCAGCAGCAGAACACAACCACAGCAGAGATTTTTTTCTGCTCAGATTGGATGAAATACAGGTCTTAGTTCCCCTCTTTTGTCTTCCATGGGCCCTGTCCCCTCTAACTGGCAGATACGCTTTCCCAGTGCAGGGCCAGTATCTGCACTACCAGTATGCACCTGGGGCACCATTGCCTTCAGGGGCTTTCAGGTGGTCCATGAATGACAGCTTTCCCTACAGTGACCAGAGGCTTCAGCACTTGTGGAGCAAAGGGATTGGAATAACTTCTCCCTCTTCAATGAAAATGAAATGCAAGAGCCTCCGTCTCCTCCCTACAAGCGAAGTCCTTGCCTATTAACTGGGGTGAAGGGATGGGGGGCTGTAAAGCAGAGGAGAAACATATCTTTGTGTGTGCTTGCAACTTTGTAAGAGGCAATGTTACCATGGCAATGGGTGGTCTTTACTGGGAAGGGGAGTGAGCTGCAGTCTTAGTGTGAGGAGAAGCGGGGAACAATGCTAAAGGGAGGCAGCCCAAAAGTCTCGTGGGAAGGGAGAGAAGGGACTGTAGTGCAGGGGAGAGAGCTGGTGTTCAGAGAACCACCTTTGGCGAAGTGGCTGTGACAGCAAGCCTGACATCTGGCATGGCTGGCCCTCAACGCGGGCTCTCTATTGAGCTGCTACAAGATGGGCACCTCTAGACTGAGCCCACATATTTCCACTGAGGTCATCACCCCTGTCAAAAGAGAAGGCACTGCAATTAGCCCCCGAGGCCTCCGGCTGGAATGAAAGCCCTCACCTGGATGGGCCCATTCTGCTGTCCCCCATCCCCACTGCTAAGACTTGGTGTTTCAGCAGAAGCCCTGTTGCCCAGCCCAAGATGACCGCATTGCGTGGCCATCAGAGACTGGTCAGCGGGCAACGCAGGCCCGCTGCCTGGTNGGCAGGTGGCAGGGCAGCCCCGCGCCTCGCCTCAGCTCTGCCCGGCCCGGCTCGGCCCGGCCCGGCCGCCCAGCCCGCTGCGGAGCTTCCCGGGCGGGGAAAGGGCCTTTGTGTTCCCCACCCGGCACAGCGCAGCGCCTGCCCCCGGCAGCCAGAGCGGCGGCGGAGAGGGGGCTGCGGGCTCCCGGGGGACACCGGTTTCCCACGGGGGAGCGGGGCTGCGGCTGCTGCTCGGCCCTGTCCGCAGCTGCCGTAGGGTGTGATGGGCGTTTATATTATTATCATTAATGGCAGCGCGTTCGCGCTGAGCTTATATTACAGCCCCATTGTGCGAGGCTCCGCACAGGGCGGTCAGAGACAGTCTGTACCCGGGAACAGGCAGTCAGAACAGAGAAAGGCAGTAGGGAGGGCGGGCAGGAAGAAACGCCGCTCAAGCAGGGGAAGCATTTTTTNGAGGATGAAAGAAAGATTTTGTTCAGAGTTGCAATGGCCTGGGGGCAGATCCACTGGAAGAGAAGAGTGAGATATATATAAGAAAGAAGGGAATGAAAAGAAAAGTGAACAAGAGATTGATGAATGTAAGCTGTTGTCCACAGTGCAGTCATAGCTATGGCTGCAGTGAACCATGGGTGCATCCAGGGTAGTATTAAATTGCTGGTACTGCCACGTAAGGAGTACCACACCATTATTCATGGTGTGGCTGTGGCAGCAAGGGGTGCCAGCAGTCCTGGAGACAGGCTGATTAGCTTTATAAGCTGAAGAAATCATTTTGGGAAGAGAACCAGAGCTGCTCAGGGAGGCAGCAGCAGAACACAACCACAGCAGAGATTTTTTTCTGCTCAGATTGGATGAAATACAGGTCTTAGTTCCCCTCTTTTGTCTTCCATGGGCCCTGTCCCCTCTAACTGGCAGATACGCTTTCCCAGTGCAGGGCCAGTATCTGCACTACCAGTATGCACCTGGGGCACCATTGCCTTCAGGGGCTTTCAGGTGGTCCGTGAATGACAGCTTTCCCTACAGTGACCAGAGGCTTCAGCACTTGTGGAGCAAAGGGATTGGAATAACTTCTCCCTCTTCAATGAAAATGAAATGCAAGAGCCTCCGTCTCCTCCCTACAAGCGAAGTCCTTGCCTATTAACTGGGGTGAAGGGATGGGGGGCTGTAAAGCAGAGGAGAAACATATCTTTGTGTGTGCTTGCAACTTTGTAAGAGGCAATGTTACCATGGCAATGGGTGGTCTTTACTGGGAAGGGGAGTGAGCTGCAGTCTTAGTGTGAGGAGAAGCGGGGAACAATGCTAAAGGGAGGCAGCCCAAAAGTCTCGTGGGAAGGGAGAGAAGGGACTGTAGTGCAGGGGAGAGAGCTGGTGTTCAGAGAACCACCTTTGGCGAAGTGGCTGTGACAGCAAGCCTGGCATCTGGCATGGCTGGCCCTCAACGCGGGCTCTCTATTGAGCTGCTACAAGATGGGCACCTCTAGACTGAGCCCACATATTTCCACTGAGGTCATCACCCCTGTCAAAAGAGAAGGCACTGCAATTAGCCCCCGAGGCCTCCGGCTGGAATGAAAGCCCTCACCTGGATGGGCCCATTCTGCTGTCCCCCATCCCCACTGCTAAGACTTGGTGTTTCAGCAGAAGCCCTGTTGCCCAGCCCAAGATGACCGCATTGCGTGGCCATCAGAGACTGGTCAGCGGGCAACGCAGGCCCGCTGCCTGGTTCGGAGCCAGAGAGGTACTCCAGCCCCACAGAGAACTCCACAGAGAACTGCCACTGACAGCCCATTACAGCATGGGAAAGGTCTCCTCCCCATTTCTCATACGATGCGGATGGGAGAGGAGTTTCCTCGGTCTCCTGTTTTTTGCAAGGGGAGGGGCTGAGTAGCCAGAGCTGTGTGTGCCTGAAACAGTCAGACGATTGTGCGGGAGGTGGGGAGGAGAGGAAACAAAGAACCGGGGCTGACAGCGCGGCACCGCCAGCCATCGCAGAGCAACACAGCCTTCTCCCCACCGCTGCCCCTGCAGCCCGGGGCGGGCCACGTCCCTTCTATTCCAGGCCACCGCTTGCCCCAGCGCCTCTGCTCTCGGCAGGCTGGACAGACATGGGCAGGGTTACACAGAGCGCCCGGGCCCCCGGCTCTGACCCGGGCCGCGGAGGGCGGGGAGGTGCCCGGTGGCCGCGCCGGGGTGTCCTTCCCGAGGGCAGCTCCGAGCCCAGCCGCGGCTGCG
>VZRS01015440.1:72705-144200 GCA_013398055.1 Ifrita kowaldi
AGCCAGAGCGGCGGCGGAGAGGGGGCTGCGGGCTCCCGGGGGACACCGGTTTCCCACGGGGGAGCGGGGCTGCGGCTGCTGCTCGGCCCTGTCCGCAGCTGCCGTAGGGTGTGATGGGCGTTTATATTATTATCATTAATGGCAGCGCGTTCGCGCTGAGCTTATATTACAGCCCCATTGTGCGAGGCTCCGCACAGGGCGGTCAGAGACAGTCTGTACCCGGGAACAGGCAGTCAGAACAGAGAAAGGCAGTAGGGAGGGCGGGCAGGAAGAAACGCCGCTCAAGCAGGGGAAGCATTTTTTTTTATCCTGGTTCATCCAACAGGCCAGGGGCAGAAAATGGGGTTTGTAGGCTGCCACGGGCCCTGTCATCCTTTGGACTTCGCAGTCCCCTTGTGCAAGTGGAATAAATAACCTGTGGCTGGCTGGTTTTTGGTGGTTCAGCATTTGTAAGTGCTGACCGTTTACCCCTTGGTTAAAGCTAAACCTGCCTTCTCTTTCCCTTGCTCTTTAGCAGAGCTACGGGCAGCTGGGAGCCCATGCCAGCGTGCTGGGTGCTGCGAAGGTAATTATTAATCCCGGGGGCTCCTGGCCGGCCCTGCTCCCTGGCCTGCTGGCATCAAGGGATCGCTGCCCCGCTGGGGCTCGCCCTCCTGAGCTCTGCAGCCCCACAGGCAGCGGCTCACGAGGTTGCCTGCCAGGGGGAGAGGAGGACCACTCCAAGCAGCTGAACTTTTCACTCCGGTCTACAGACAGATTTCCAGAGATGCTTGAGAGAGGGGAGGGGATAGGAAGCAAGATTTGTAGGGGGGACCAGCCTGGCCTTTTTCAATTCAGCTGCAAGAGTTAGTTAACAAAGTTGCAGGTTCTCAGTCTCTTTTTCTCTTTCTTGCCAACTCTTTTTTTTTTTTTTTCCCCCTCCTTCCTCAATATAAATACCCTGGGGCGGTTTCTTTTCTTTTTGGTATGAATGTGATGATCTTTCAGGGCTGTGATTGGCTCCGCGGCTTGTCATCGGGGACACACCTCCTGGCGTGGGGCCACCGCCTCCCCCTCTTGTGAAAGCTTCTCCTTGTAACAAGTGAGCGTAATTACATCAGTTACTCACTAGAGCACAGACCTGCTTTAAATTTTGGCCTCTTCAGCGAGAAGCTGAAGGACTAGAAAATGCAGTTTCAAAGGCTTGTAACACTATGGACCATACAAGTCACGCTGTGCTCTTCCCTCCCAGGAATTAAGGCTCCCAGCCACACCTGAGGAGGATTGAATACCTGTACTAGTCATGGAAATGGCTACCTGCTAGGAAAACAGAGCTGCCGCACCTGAGAAGGATTTCTGCTTTGCCAAATCCTGGCCTACTAAAAAAGATACACATCAGGTCCCTTTTGAATTGAGCTTTGGTGTAAATTTATCAGAAACTGACGCATTTTCAGGGGCACTGAAAAATAAGAAAGCTCAGGGTGAGAGCTGCAGGGGCTGTGGGTGACCCCTTAAAAAGAACAGAGCCAACCAGACAAAGGCATCTGCTGAAAGAAAATGCATTTCACCCAGCAGGAAGATCCTGCAAGACAGGGCCAGACCTGGTGGGGGAAGAAAGTGACCCTAAAGAGCAACATTCCTGTCCAGGTGGATATTGCAGCAGCAGGCTGATGCATTTCTGACAGATCAGGACAGAAGTGTGCAGTGCTGATGTGAGCTTGTTCCAGAAAGGGCTGAGTGCTGCTGTAGGAGCATCCTTGCTGTGCTCCAGGGGCCCAGATCCTCTACTGGGGTACATAGGTGTAGCATGAAAGAAGCCAGTGCTCTCGCAGACAAGAACCTATTCCATGCTGGCGTGGCAGAGGTTGGCTGATAAGGAGAAAAGTTTCTGCACAAGAAAGAAAGGAAGCAGTGCTGTGAGTGAAGGAGAGGACTCACGTCTTATCCCCTTTTGTCCTGTAGGGATGTGATCCTGATGCGTGGCACAGATGCTGCTGCAGCTTGGTGAGTTGGAAGGATGCAGATGAGGTGTAGGAGAATGCAAACCATCGATCTGGCTGGGACAGCTGAATCCTCAGGTGCGGGTGTTTGCAGGGTGTCAGAAATTCTGACATGGGACGGACCCAGGCCTTTTGAAATGTGTCTTGCAAAAATTATGCAAGGAGAGACATTTACACCCCTGTCCCCTCCAGCTATTCTCTAGCATGCAGGTGTTTGCTCAGAGCAGATCCTGCTTCTGGACCAGGCAGAGCAAAACTTGAACTGACTCTCACGCTGTTTGTCTAGTGAACTGAATATGGTTATAGCCTCTTATCCCTGTCTTTCTCTTTCAACTCCCTGTCCTCCATGAAAATGAAAATAACCTTCTGCTTTCTATCCTGCATGAGAAAAACTTCTTCCTGAAAATGTCGTGAAAACTGATGTGCCCCTATGAAAAATGTGGATTTTGATGATTCAGCACTTTCCCATGAAAGATAAAGCTCCTTTGTTCCTCTGACCAGCTCCCAGCAAATGGCTCAAAGGCATGTAGTTCATGTTTCCTCCCAGGAACCTGTTCCTGAAGCTGCTGAGAAGCTTCCTAGGTCATGGCCCACTCAGTAGGTGTCATTGGATCAGACAGTCTGAAAACTAGCAAAGAGCTCTCATTTGTTCTTACAGACCTGAAAACATGAAAAATAGTACTCGTGTTTTCTGTGCCACCAGGTGTTCTCTGATCGTATGAGCTTCAGTGGGACCTGGGTGCTGCCTGATTTTGGGAAGAGCTCTCAATACAAGTGTCTCTGCCCTGTCACTGAGCCGAAGTTGTGGAAAGGAAGGAGCAGTATACCACAGGAGCAAAAGAGGAGGCATGAAAAGGGGCAGCAGGCTTCCTTTTCTGAAGGATAAATACTTGGGATTTGGGTACCTGAAACTGAGAACACCTTTACTGAGATGTGAGAGCTGCAGGGGACCTAACATCTTTGCAAGAGATGCCTGTCTACACCAAGGACCAGGGAACTGGGACACAGAGGACAGTGTTTAAGGTATGAAGCTGGATTTCTGGCACAGGAGGAGAGGGCAGAACAGAATTTGGTACTGGGACAGATGCTTCAACAGGCCACATGCACTTCCATGTTCCTAGATGTCATATCCAACTTTGTGCTGACCTCCTGCCCAGAGTGAGAGTGTCAAGATCCCAAAGGACAATTGATCATTTCCCTTGCCTGTACTGCAACTGCCAAGCCACCTTTCTTATATACCCTTTCCAGGTGGATCAAGCTTTTATCCTTACTGCTATTATGATGCCTAACATGCCCTGCAAGAAACCATTGTGGTGAAATTCCTTACGTAGAGTCTGAAATGCAGAGATGGCAGGAACAAAATAATAATGCTAACCATAATAATAAATAACAGCCCCATTTGCTTTAATCCGCAGCTCACAAAGCAACAGCTCAGTCAAAATTCTCATCTGCTGTGGAGATAAAGAGTGTGATTTACTCTGTGAGCTGTGGAGAACAGACACACCACAAGACAGTTATCTCTGGCCATAAACAAACTGGAGTGGCTTTGCCTTTTAACAGGCTCCCTTCTCCTTCACTGTGGAGTGCTACTTTCTGCCTTATGTAACCCTCTGGGCAACTCCACTGACCTATTTTGTTTTAATAAACTTGAGCAGTTTGAGGTGTGGACCCTTCACATTTCTGACGCTGTTGCCACTTCACAGGGCTCCCTTTCTTGCCCTGCTCTGCAAGGTTCCATAGGTAGTATCTTGGGAGAAGCTAAATAAACAGCTTCCAAGTTCTGACACAACCCCTATGTGTCAAACTTCCTTTTGAATATTAGCCTTGGAGGTGAGAAGGAAAAACTGAGTTGACTAGGAAAACGCATAACCTTTCAGAAACAGTTTTTTATTACCTTCCTTATCACCCCTTTAAGGTCATAAAGATTATGCCAAAGAAGCTATTAAGTTTTCCAGGATTGCAAAATATTTTATCAATGATAGAGATGAAGCATGCCGTTCCACTTTTCAATTTTTTTGCTTTATATTTCCTTTTAAGTTTGGGGATTTGATCTTAATCATCTCTCTGTACCTTTCTGTTTCCGTCCTGATTGGAGGCATGGTTAATTGTTTCTTGTAGCCAGAAGCCTGCACTGAATTGCAAACAGAAGACCTCTCAGGCATTAAAAAAAAAAAAGAGAGTGAACCTGGAAACTAAAAATGCGAGCACCATGATTCCTTAACAGACTGAGCTTTTGGTTTTTGCTCTGTCATGGCTCCTGAGATGTATGTAAGAGTTCTGAACAGCAGTGACTGACAGCAGTGTTCCAGCAGTGACAGCAAACTACCTTCTCTACTCAAGTTAATTTAGGAGCTAGATATATTCTTCCACCTGAAAACATCTGTGAAAACTTGACACCAGAACATCTCTAGCAGTTAAATACTGGAGTCTGGGCTGAGAGGGCTGCACATTGGTCTCCACCAGGTTACCCTAGGGATGAAATAGGGATCAAATGCCGTATGATGCCGTCTGAGATTCCGGTCCTCACACGCCACAGTGAGGAGCAGATTAGTGTCCTGCTCTTAATGCATCCCCTCCAAATCCCTCACTGGAGAAGGATATCCAGAGCTTTGGAGAAATGCTGAAAAGAGGCTCATGAGAGGCCCAATTCTTCACACTGAACTGGAAAATGTTACGAGTGGATTGTAAAGCTCTACTGAATATCAAGTTAATCCAAGATTTACGTGCCATAAGCCTCCAGAAATTGGGCTGTGGTGGGCTTTAGCTAAAGCAGTGTTAGCTAACCTTTTAAGAAACCCTGTTTTTCCTCCCTGTGCCTTTCTGATAGGCCTTGTTTTCCTGAAGGAACAGATCCTCAGCTGGCATAACACAGATTCATCTCACTGAAGCCACTGAAGCTGGAGGTTAGGAGCATCTGACCCCAAAACAATTCTTCTTAATGGTGACATGTTTGTTGCCACCAGGCAAGATGACAGACTGAGTGCTGGTGATGGAAGAGTAGCAGACAGGCTACTGGCACAAATAGTCTTCATTTGCCTCTCTCATGGCATTTACTACAAAGAGAGGCAGAAGCAGGAAGATGAGACACTTCGGTGAAGTTGGCATGAAGAAGAAGAGATAAGTCTTGCTCAAGCTGAGTTAGAGTGGAAAAACTTTTATCAGGGAAATGCCAAATATAAATCACCAACAGATACTGCTTGGTTGAGACAATTCTGAAATAAGACAGTAGCAAATTAATTAATGCCTACTGGCAATAAAACAGAAGAGTATTGCAACCTTTTAGGACAGCACGTGTCAGCCTTTTTCACAGTGTCCTGCAGGGAGGGGCTGCCCCTTTCCCACATGATTAGACTTCTTTCCTAGGGTGGACAGAGAGGCTGGGGTGCAGGATCTTCGAGCTGGTGTTTCAGGTGCCTTTCCAATCCAAGCAGGCATACCAGCATCGATTTTATGCTCTGTTTATGTTTTCTAGGGTCTTTCTCCAGCCTTGCAACCAGCATAGAAAGACTTCCTTTGTGATTGTGACAGGAAAAACAGGGTGGGTGGAAGAGGATAAAAAACCCAAGTGGACATGAATGCTCTGTCAGCTCTGTCCATCCTGGGGGTTACTTGTAATTCCCAGGTGGAAACTTTGTCTCTGGGACAGTGATTTGTGGTTCTGAAGCCACCCACAGTCTCCTAGTGGCAGCTTAAGGTAAACTGGTCACTGTGAAGGAAATGCAAGTTCCATCCTTATCTTAACGTCCATTGCAGGTGACTTATGATGACAATGGCAGACTTTTAGTAATTTTAAGAATTACAAATTCAATATATATTCTCTCTTTTGGAATAGAGCTATATAAATGTGGAACAATGGCCATCTGTATTTGGATGCTTGGTATATTTGATAAAAAGCATCTCTTTGTCTTGATTACTTTTTAAAATATCGAGTTACACATGCTTCCTGCCAAAACATTTCAGAAAGTTGAACTAAAACACTGCCTAAGCACCTGGAACCAAAGCTTGATAAGCGATAAATCCACTTTTAAGAGCAATTGCACTTCCATGAGTAGAAGATGACTATTTATTCCATTTCAGTTTATTCAACAACTTAAATTCAGTGACTTGCTTATTCAAACTTAAGAAACTTAATGAATTTTGAAAAAAAACTGGCAAGCTTGTTTTTCTCCTCTGACCTATGCGGAAAATGAGGATGAGCAAACAAGATCCAGCAGATCTACAGTGTTGGGGTATATGGTATCCTGGAACAACCTGTTTAACCCACTAGCCACTGATACAACTTCTTTTGTTTAATGTTAATTTTTCTTTTCTGTTTTGCAATTAAGGTGGTTTATATCAATAATAAACAAAGAGTTTAGTATAAGTGTTTTTAGAGATTTTTTTAACGGATTCAAGTTTCATTCCAATTGCAGCCTGATATGAATCAATTCTAAAGATGAACAGTCATCCTATAACAAATTAAAAATACATAATTCACTATTTCCCAGCATAGAAAATTGTAATAATCAAGATCTAATAAAAACATGTAAAGCTGTAAATGAATATGTGTAGATAAAACTGTCTGCTGGTAACAGTAATTTAGTAGGTAGACTGTATGTGGTTTTAAGTCATCAGAGTCTTTCTGGTTACAACCTGATGACTATCAACCTTTCTTTATGAAAAATAATTAAAAGGATAAATGGAAAAGAAGGTTTTATTTAATATTTAAAATAAGCTCCCCTGCTTACTAATTTAAATGGGTGATTTAATCTGTTCACTGAGGCTCAAATGTATCAGTTTTAGTCCAGTTTCCTTGTAGTTACTCCATGGGTGGGGTTTTATGCACCCGATGTTTCAATTTCAGGCTGTTCTCTGGGCAGGTGCAACCAAGCCTCCCTGCATCATATTTTCCCCATCAGTTTTCCAGGAGTTTGGGACCATCTTTCAGTGGTCCAGATCTGTGACTACTCAGTTGCTAAAAACCAGCCCCTCGTGCAATTCCTCATGGGTAGCTTCTGTCGCTGCCTGACGTGCTCCACTAACATCAGAGGAGTGAAGAAAAAAGATGTTCCGATGATAACACATGCTAACAGTTTGTATTGTCTCTGCCTATGCAGTGCCTCTATTTCAACCTCCTGCCTATGTACCAGATGTTTCCCATCTCAAAATTGGCTTTGAACCATCATCAAAGCCTTTGTCTGTACCTGTGATGAGGCAAAAAGCAACAGCCCTGGAGCAGGCGAACCCAGGCAGAAGTCATGATTTGAAAAGTAGAGACAGAGTGAGCACATCTAGTCTGAGGCTGGGGGATAATGTTATGAAACTGTGAAAGCAGTGGAATAATTTCATTGGAGAATAAGAAGAAAGAAATAAGATAATTTACTGCAATACAACTAGAAGTGTCAGTCACTTGCTAGGAGCTTTTCTTCTGCTTCTGCATACTTCATTTCTGTCCTATCCCATCCCAACCCATCCCATCCTTTTCTTCTGGGTACCACAAGACCTTAAAACCCCTCTTCCAGCCTCCAGAGCCCAGCACAAAGATGTGCAGTGCAGGGATTTCTGAACTGTCTCTGTGCACAGCTGCAGAGTCTCTCTCCTTGTGTGAACTTTCTCAGCCCCCAGTGTGCAACACAGAGCACTGTGCCACCCAGGCATCTGCTAGGAGTAAGGCACAAGGTGAGTGGTAGTGTCAGTCTCATGAGGCAAAAGCAGGCAGTGAGCAGAGCAACTTGGTGCTGTATCATACCTGTTCTCAGCTGTTTGTGTGCAGACAGTTCCCCTGGTACAAGGTACACACTGCATATTTGCATCTCCTACCTATCTGCTGATCAGCCCATCTGTGTCATGAATCAGCTCCTCCATGAGGGAGAGGCCTCTGGAGAGACGTGTTTAGCTATTTAATGCATTTATTGCAGTGTGTTTAGTCTGTTTGTTAAACTGGAAATGGCAGAGTTCATGTTCACTCCATCAGGGAAAACACTTTCCTATGTCCCTGGCAAACATGCGCAGCCAATTGTCCAGTTGAAATCCAAAGTGACCCATCCCTGTCATCCCTGAACCAGCTTCTGTTTTCCAGCCCTCCCCACCAGTTTACAGTTCCTGTTCTTGAGCTCCTTCCTCTGACTGCAGATGCCTATCAGCATAACTGGAATTCATGGCATGACCTTTGATTCCTTCTGTCCTCATGCCAGACTCCAGCAGGTCTCTGTTATCAGATACTAAACTCTATTACTACATGAAGTGTATGCACAAATTTACCCAGGCAGGTATGCTGGCATCCTTGCCTGATAGTTCCACCTTCGCTGGGGAGCACGGGCATCTCTCAACCTCCTTAGGGCCGCCAGGGCCTCTCTTTACATAAGGAAAATATGTTGGCACAAAAGGCAAATGATTACACATGCTTCTGCTATTTTCTCTTTCTGAGGGTAAATGCTCGTTCACATGCCATGATGTCATTCTTGACACCGCACACTGATGGTGTGTCAGGCAAAGATGGTGTTCTCATTTGCTCTCACCCTGAACCTGCAGGGAGCCTCCAGCCCTGGAGCCCAAATATTTGTGCTCATTATCCTCCTTCTAACTCAAGGCAGCGATATTTTCCCAGGTGGTGGCACAGATAAGGGATATGACTTGCCCAGCATCACCCGGGGAAGGCCATGGCAAAGCTGGGGACAGAAGCCAGGCCTCTAGAGTCCCAGTGTTAGTGTTCTGCTATGCCATGGCTGGTTTCATGACACATACAAATTCTTCCAAGCAATCCTGTCTCCTGTGCAGACACCACAGTCATCAGCAGGGCTGCTGCCTGAGCCCTTTTACACCTCAGGGTATGATCCTTCTTGGCTTGACCTGCAGTAGAGCTGCAAAATTGGCAGTATGGGGAGGTGAGAGGCTCCTGTCCTGGATAGATTGTCAGAGTTTGGGTCCCATTCCAGGCCCAGTCTCTGCAGAGAGTCCCTGCACAGTCTGTAACCAGAGCAAATCTGGCAGAGGCGGCAGGACTCCCACAGTGCACCGTGGTCCTGTGTTTATAGCAAGATGTATCTTCAGCAGTAGTCAATGGGACACAGAGACTGCTCCCAGTCTGAGTACTTCCTGAGATGCTTCCTAGGACCACTGGAGCCACAAAATTAATCCTCATTTCCTCTGAGACCCTTGCTCAGTGTTCCTGGCTGGTTCCTCATGCTGCATTCCTGTTGCATGAGGGCCGACCTCACCATCAGCCACCTTGGCCCGCCATCGTTTCATTCATTGCTCTGAGTGAAAACTGTCCCATCTTGTTGTTCTGGATACACCATGCAAAATCTCCCTGCCTCACATCTGCCTGGCCTCGCACATGCTGGCTGTGGCACGTATTTTGGATTTGGGCACTCTAGCTGCAGGCAAACTCTGTTCTCCTCCAGCAGGGTTTGTTCAGAGGGTATTAGGAAATGTTCCGTGGTGGGTGGAAGCACGTAGTGCATCTGAAGTGGTTGCTGTGGCTGTAGGAGGCAGCTCTGTCCTGGCTCATGCAGCCTCTCCTGCCTGGGGGATCCTCTGTGCTGCTTGCAGCAGTGCTGCTGCAACTCACCCACTCACCCACCCTGGCCCTGCAACTACCGCGCCAGTTGCCAAACTGGAATGTCTCAGCTGATCTGAGGGAATTTTAACTGAACCACCTTTGCCCACTGCGAGCAGGTGCCAGTTTGTCAAGCCTTGGTGATGTTAGCTGGCACCAGGGAATGCTGTGTATTCACATGCAGGCTTTCCGTGGGACTGCAGGAATGCTTCCTGTTAAATGACTACACATATGCCTTTGCAATCCTTAAATGTAGGAAGCGCCTTTCTTTGTGCATGACACACCATTGATGTCATCCTGGAAGCTGCTTCTCCCTCGCCCCAATGTCTCTCAGCTCATCGCACAGCAGAAGTTTTGCATGTGAGAGGAACGGGATGTGGCCAACAGCAGGCTTAGCAAATTGATCTTTGGAGAGGCAAGGTTTGATGCCAGGTCCACAGACCTAGGGAGCTTGCTGTCAAATCTCCTCTCAGACAAACTCCATACAGTGAAGCATGGGGCAAGAGACAGATTTGGTATCAGCCAGATTTTAGGCATTTTTGAGCAGTGCAGATTAAAACCAAACACCTAGAAGGGATGAGTCTTCAGTTCTTCCATGATGTGCTTTGGCCCTGGAACAGGCAGGGAGCTGCATTTGAAGCTCACTTCAGCTTGAGGTCTCCAGACACAGTCCTGCAAAAAGTACATCAAACAATGCTCTGCAGCAGCACAATGTGCTTGCTGTTGTTCTCACTCTGGTAGTGTGTGCTGTTCTCACACGCAGCTTCACACTCCCTGGTTATACATTAGCAACAACACATTCTTTAGCTGAAGTTTGAGTTGGACGTAGATTGAAGTCTGATACTACAAAGTACGGTTGGGGAGAAAGAAAACATCACTCAGGGTCAAATATTTTCTGGTCTGGGGTTAGTAGGCAGAACATGTGACGAAGCATTAAGTGCTGTTATTGATGAGTATTTATTGGGTACCAGAAAAAGAGCTACAGGCATAGGTAGAACAGGAAGGGGCTGCTTTGGTGTGGGCTCAACAGAGGTGATAAATTGGGGGCCGGATAAGTGAGGTCCTTCACTTTCAACTCCTAGCCACACCCTTCGAATCAGTGCTGTACCCAGAAAGCCCCGGTCATTCAGAAAGCCTGCACTTCTCTCCCATGGTCACCAGGGCCAACCCGCTGGGGCGTGTAGCACTCTTGACTGGAGACGGGGAAACTGGGACATTGCCTACAATAACCAGCTGTTCATACCAGCCATTCCTGCTCCAAAAGAAGAGTGCCACAACTGCATGTTTGAAGGCTGGCCTTTTGTCCAGCCACTCCCTTCCTCTGCGTAATCCACCTGAGCAGTACACGTTGCTGCTTGGAGGAAGGGCTTCAGCATGTGCCGGCTTTGGACAACCTTCCACAGCTCCTGTGCTATCTTTTAGTCGGGACCTAGCCATTAAATGCATCCTGATAAAAATCACGTTAAATTCAGCTGGACCTGGGTTGAATGTCATGCCTGAAAAAATGATTCCCCATGCATGTGCAAACCATCCTATCTCTGAGGAGGAGAAGAAACTAAGAGTAATATCAATGCAAACATATCCCAAGATTAATGCAAACCCATCACCAAGGAAATTTGATTTTTAATAATTCAAAATTACATATGGGAAATGCAAGTAGGGAAGAGAGGAGGAGCAAGCAAAGCCAAAACAGATTCAGGCAGAGAGCTACATCTCTCTCACCAGCTGTGTTTGGTCACTGACAGCTCAATCTAAATCTTAACACAGGAGGGGCGCAGGGTGGATGGTGGCAGATTATGCTGTCTTCCTTATTACCTTGCAAGACCACAGTGCCAGTTTTACTAAAGCGTGAGAGGACAGGTTGTTGAAGAATACTAGCTGCTACCCTCCCTTCCCCGTTTTCTCTCACTTTCATGCTTTGTGGAGCAGCCATGCTGTAATCTTAGGCCTGATATTTGTAGTCTGCTTGCAGCCCTCTTTTAGCAAGATGCTTGGCCTGAGGAGGAAGGTGGAGGCAGAACCAGCTACTAAAAGGGTTTTGCTGACAGATCCCTTTGGGCATTCACCAAAGGTCTCTTTTTCTTTCATTTACTTGTTGTTTTCTAGAGCCTTTTTACTCTCCTGAATCAGTTGCATGTGGAAGGAAGGGTATAAGGAGAGGCAGAGCTATACAGGAGGCTGTACCAGCCTCCTGAACCTTGCAGACTAGAAATGAGGTATGGACCCCTTCTTGGTGTCTGCCTTTTTGATTGCACGTGGATCACAAGGGCCATGGCACTTTCAGCACACTGATTTGGTTTGCTGCCATCCCAGGGAGGGCTGCTCAAGAGACAGCAGTTGGTGGACTTTGTCCAAGAAGAATCTTGAAGCTCCATCATCAGCCCCAGTCTGTTTAAGATGGTGAAGCTGAATTTGTCTCATATGTAGCAGAAATTAGGAGATTTGCTAAAGGTCATAGAAAAAGTGCAACAGAAACAGGACCAAATGTAGGACCTTCACTGCAGGGAGAGACAATAGCTGGGCAGTTATTTCTAAGGACATGCCAAATATTGATGCATAAATGTCCCTTGTAAGGGACATTTGTCCTTACACTCTCTGTAAGGACATCCCCTTACAGAGTCTCTTGGCTAGCCCTGAGAAGTTAGAGCAAGACAAGAACACAGCTATTGTCTTATTTATCAAACCAGGCAGAGACAAACAGCAGCTTTTCCCAGTGCTTCCATACAGTTGTTTTGTCAGTGGGAGGTATGATTTTAGGAACATTAACATGAGTAAACAATGCCCTCTGTCATCTGCATTTATTGGGCCTGCTTCCCTCCAAATTTTTGACATGACCTTTGATAAGAGAATGGCTTGCTGGAATGACCATAGATTGCTAGGAGCTCTTTTGAGACAAACCCTTATCAAAGGCTGAGCACAGCCGTGACCAGCATGGAGTGCCAGTCCAAATTTACCCAAGCTGCTATGTTGGCATGAATCCCTAAATTCTCAGCTTCATGGACTTTTATCTTCCCCTGTGAAATGAAGGCATCATGGTCTCTCCTCTTAGCTGCCACTAGCCTGCTTGACACCACAGAAATATGCCCGAGTGTGAACACACTCACCTTCCCAACCCATGCATCAAGCTCCCCTCCCCAAAAACCTCGGGGAAGATATGTTTAAAATATGTGTTTCCCAAGTGCAGCTCTGTTTACTTGTCAGTGATTGTTCAAGGAGGTGTTTTTTGGCCTCTCCTCTCCCATTCTTCAGTTCTCAACCTAACAAGGACTGTATTCTTGTCACGGTGTTTGTCGGGCAAGGAAGGAGAAGCAGCAATGGCTTCCCAGTGCCAGCTGGCACTGTGCCATCTGACTGTTGTAAAATGGGAATGTAATAATCGTAATAATATGATTCTTGCTCAGTTTGAACCTCTCCTGAGACAGTCTTTTTATTTGAGGGGTGGAGAGAGAAGGATCTCTGGCTGCCTCTGTGTTTCTCAGTCTGCCATTCCAGCTGTGTCTCTTTATCCTTCCAACCTTGCCTGTGGCAAACCAGGTGCCTTTGTAAAGGTTACAGCCAGCTTCACCCTGATGCGCCCTGCAGCTGCACAGAGAAGGTCCCCAAAATGTTCGCTGAGCACCAGAGTGGCTTCTGAACGCCTGATCTGCTTTTCACAACTCTCAGTGCTGTCTGGTGTCTGCACTGTGGATGGCTTTGTGTCTGCAAGAAGGCGCTGGAGCACCAGGACAGTGCGTATGAGAGGAGAGTAGTGGCTCAGCCCCAAGTGTTCCCCTCTAGCTTTCCTGCCTGTCTGGTTGTTAGGAAGTAGAAGGGAACTCAGTCATTAATAACGCTTGCAGTTTTTTGGCCTCCGTGCTGAGCCTGTCCATGAGAGACCAATTATAATTGTGCTGCGGCCAGAAACTTCAGCTAAATGGCCAACATTCTGGGATTCTAAGAAATTCTGTGGAAGAATTCCTTTGTGGAGAGAGAGAGGATGAGAAAAAAGAGGATTTTCTTGGACACATGGTAGTCCGTGAGCAGGGCCAGGATTTCATACAAAGCAGCTTGCTGTGGCTGGCGCCCTGTGCAGAGAGCCAGCAGGAGCCTGCATGTCACTTCAGACCTAATGGGACCAGCTTTCCCCACTGGGGATGAATTTCACCCTCCAGCCATCTCCATAGGACTCCACTGCTGCCCTGCTCTTTCCATCACACACCGCTAGGGAGTGGACCTCTTGGGAGAAGAAGGGAAGAGCCTGGACTGATGCCAAGAGCCTGGAGAGGGCAACTCCTTGCCTCTTTTTTTGTTGTCTGAGTCATTGGGTCCCTAGGAGAGGGGAATCTTGTCCTAGGCAAATCTGCACTGCATGTTTGTACCCATTAAACCCATAACAGAAATTACTGTATTTCATGAATGCATGAGTGTTCTCAGTACTCCAAGATCTAAAATCTGCATTTCCAATGAAAAAATGCTGACTAAAATGATTATAAAATACATTAAAATAATGTAAAGAAGAAAAAAGAAGTAAATCTCTTCATCAAGGGATTTATCCCTGAGCACATGACAGGTTTGGAGCACAATCCAGGGAGGGAGTGTGTGAAAAAGGCTTTATGACAGCTGAAGGTTTTAAGTGTGTAACTGTTTTCCAGGAGTTAATCCCAGGTCCAGGAGCACTTTGCAGATGCACATTGGGAGTTTGACTTCATTCAGGTCTCTATGCAGAAGGGGAGAAGTCTCCTGCCACAGTGCATGTCACACTTCTTTTTGCTGTGGAGTGATAGGTCAGGAGAAAATGTCCTGCATATTTAGTGAATCGGGCAAGGGGTAGGGGTGTGCTCTGTTCTCTGCCAGCATTTCCATTCCCAGCAATTGCATATAAAAATGTGGGGGGTTTGGCAGGTGTTAAAACTTCTTTTTTCTTACCCGTGGTGGGGCACTGAACAGGCTCCCTGGGGAAGTGGTCACAGCACCAGCCTGACAGAGTTCAAGAAGCATTTGGACAATGCTCTGAGGCACTTGGTGTGACTCTTGGGGTGTCCTGTGCAGGGCCACCAGTTGGACTTCAATGATCTTTGTGGGTATGTTCCAGCACAGCATGTCCTGTCATTCTGTGAGTCTGTGTGATTCAGTGATGTATATGCATACCATCAAAAGCTGGGAATGGCCAGAAGGCACACATCTGGGCTAGTGCTGGCCACGTGAGTTTAGGATTGCAGTAATGACAGGAAAGGGCTGAACCTCGTGCCATAAACCCTCCTGGGAAAGTGTGTGTGGAGACGTGTCAGCTTTGGCCATTCTCTAAGGGGGCCACAACTACCCCTTGTCAGTTTTGACAAGGTACTTTTGACTCCTTGTCAGGAGATTAAGAATAGGAACCTACTAAGTGGTCCCAAAATGTCAGTGTTATTCCAGGCACAGGAGTAGTTGGAAAAGAAATGTTGTTTTCCCTGTTGCTAGAAATGTCTCCTGTGCTAGCCATGCACCAGTCACAGGACTAAAAGGTGAGGAGTGGCCATTTTAAGGCTGGTGGGACCAGAAAAAATTGAAAGGCAAAGTGTAAAATAAAAGGCATATGGCTTCAAACATGCTCAGGACTCACTGAGAGACCTGCACCCTACACTGAGACAAGTGTTTTTTGAGAATCTGGGCATTTTGTCCACAGGTCATCACTAATAACATTTCCTTGGTCAGCCGGTGTGTTGCTGTACTATAAGAGTTCATCGGAGACAGAGAATCTCACCTCTATAGTAATTCTATTCAAATAGTAGTAGTGTTAAAAAATGCTGTGTTGTTGGCTCTGGAGCAAGACACTTTGTAAAAGCGGTTTGGAAAGCTGATGTTTGTCACAGTCTGCTCCCCCTGCTTGTCTTGGCTTTTGTCCTTCACTGTCTATATCTGAGAGGCACCTTTTAGTGCCTATAGGTATGTGGGGTCCTGTTCACTGAGAATGTGGAGTAGGACATCAAACCCTATGAACTCCTGTCAGATGGAGAAAATAACCCTTCAAAACTCTTCATAGCCTATTACAATATGTGGCACTAATGAGAAAAGACTGGATTTCTGGAGCGACATCTGCTAATACTGAAGCAAAAGGCTGGAAATGGGTGTTGAGAGACACTCTAGAAGGTTTATCAAAGCTGATTCTTCTCACTCTCCCTGATTGCTGCTTTGCTTAGTGTGAGTAGGCATTGGTATCCTTCCACACCTCTCCTTCATTCTCTGCCTCAGGCATTTGTACCTAGATAAATCTAATCTCTACAAGCTTCAGGCTCTTGGCCACAGTCCATGCTGGTGTCCACTCCTCTGTGATGATGGCCTGGATTATTTGTGGTTGGCCGGAGTGGAGCTGTGCTCTCCAAGCCCCAGAGCACAGTACCAAAATCACATAGTCATGGCAACCCTGAGAACACAACTCCAACCCTAATCCCATTATAATGGCTCAATGTACTTTGCTCAAACTTTTAATAAGGTAACATGTACCTGAATAACTAGATTTCCTCCTCATGATCATGATCCTGCTCTTGAAGATGACTGGAGAGCTATGATAACATAATCTGATTTGAATGGCCTCTGCAGGCACCACCTGGCAGCTATTGATATCAAGTTAGGAGAATGAAGATGAATGATCCAGAGGAATATTCAATTACACGGTTTCCTTCCCAAAGGTAATAGCCTGATGAGTAACAACGTTACTTTCCCCTTTTTCGCTGTCACCATCTCTGTTTCCAGGGATTTTTATTCAGTTACTTTCATTTTTCTATTCAGCACCTGTCTAGAGATGAATGGGCACTCCCTCTGTTTCTGGAAGCCACCACTGCTGAATCAGAATCAGCTGGTTGTGTTGGGATACAGAGGTAATACCCAGAGGGAAACCTGTGCTCTGCAGAGCCGGACTTCTCAAGACCCTGTGAGCAAGAGTGTCAAGAGACAAACTCTCAACAGTCTGCCTTGTTCTGGATGTGCAAGTGCTCCCCACCCCTAGCAAAGAGCTTCAGCAAAGAGATAAGGGAAGAACTTTCTCCTGATAAGCAACATTTCTCATTCCACCCTCTGCAACTAAACACGTGCTCAGCTTGACTAGGACTTCCCTCATGATCCTGAAGCTTCACCTCTGCACTCCTGAATTGTCTTTACCCATCAGCATCCCATGGGCGTTGCTGTGGTACTTACAATCCACCTCTGCTCTAGGGGCAAGAGCATTTTCTTTCTCCATGTCATGATGCAGGAGTGCGCAACTTTGGGAAGTGACAAATAGTAGGTTTCTTCATGGTCTTTTAAGCATTTGGTAGATATTTTGATGGCTTTCTTCTACTTTTGGTGGAATATTTACGTCCTCTATGAGACATGGAAGAATTCACTAACAAATGATGACTCACTACCCAAAATCTTTCACTGAATCTGAATCTTTTCTCCAGAAGTTTATTCCATTCTCTTCCCAGCATGTGAGATGTGGTGTTTCTTGCTCCTGTAAATGTTCTAGTGAACCATTATTTTCATTAGCATTGGACAAACAGGGTTTTGAACACCAGTATTACTCTCCTTTACCAGTCTCATCCCACTTCTATTTTTCCTTCTCACTGGCTTCTAAGCAAGCACTTTAAAATGTGTATTTCCTAGACAAATGTGTTACAAAAGGCGTCTGGTCTCCATACCTGCCAGCAGTAGTAATCCAGCTCTCAGCGCTAAAGATAAGACAAGTAAACTGAAAATTTGAGTGAACCTACTCCAAGAGCTCATGGAAAAGAATGAAAAAACTTCCAATTATTTCCATGGCAGGGTAGCAAGCTTCTACTTGGATATAAAACAAAATCAAAAATCACTCTGTAGCAGGAGGGACTCAAATACTTATATTGAAATAACACAAGCAGGGAAGAACAGAGTATACTGGGAGAGAGAAGTGGTCAAAGAGGGGAGAAAGAAGTTGCCTTTAGTGGACAATGTTCTGAGAATTGGGGTCATTTAAAATCATATGAGCCCACAGACTATAAGCCAGACTGGGGGAACTATCTATCTTTTGACTTACTGGAATGTGATGATAGAATGAAATATAAAAAATTTAGCCATCATCATTACAGTCTTTTTGGTTCCATCAAAATCTCACCTAGGGCCACACACTTTGCTTCCTAAATTGTGACCATACTCAGCAGACATTATTATTATTAATAATAATAATTATTAGTTATTATTAGACATTTTTTTAGAAACCAAGTCGAGAAGATCAAAAGTGCTTTTCTTTGCTGGGCACAAGCGCATGTGAAGACAGAGAGCCCCTGGATTTGGGAATCGGTAAAGATACAGGTGGGAGACAGGAAGTACAATTCTCCTATTGCTGCAGAAGTCCAGGCATGGAGGAGGACATGCATGCAATCAAAGACCATTAATGGCAAAGCTCAGAGCTGGAGTCAGGTATGGTACTCTCCATTACTGTTGCTTACACTGTAAGTTCTTCTTGCCTCTTTGAAGTTTCCTGATAGGACCTAATTCTTCTGTAGGCACATCCTGAAACTGATGATTGTTATTGTTTATAGACTTAATTTTCTACATCTAATGCTGGCCCTAGTGAAAAGCAGTATAAATTCTGAGACATCATCTTGACAGATATAAAAGTTTGGTGCTCACATCTCACCCTGTGCATAGATTTCTAGAGAACACAGCACATGGATGATAAAATCAGTGCCAGCAGATGTAAGGAAAACTCCATTGAGATTCCAGTTCTGGCTCCAGGATTGCCCACATACCAAACTTTAAGTAGCTTGGACATTGTGGAGAAATGGCACCAAAGCCATTTCTCATTATCTGTCTCCTCAGGAGGAGAGTGGTCATTAGGCAATGCCAATGAAGGTTTTAGCCTTGATCAGGCACTGAGGAAGGAGACTCTCTGGTCACAGCCACAGTGGGTCAGCCCACCTCAGTGGCTGCTTTTGAAAGCCACTGTCAGAATTACAGATGGAAAATGCATTACAAGATCTGACTGTTACAGCCACAAGGACCACAGTGGCTGATCTCGTCACATCACTTGCAAAACCCAACACACAGAGCTGTGCCGGGCCAGCTGGCAATCCAGATGTTTTGTTCTTCCCCAGTACTTATCAAACCCAGCACATTCTGGTAAACTAGACCACGTACTTTAGCAATTATCCCAGACTGGATGTAAAGAGTCCAAGTGATGACAAATTCACAGTTTTTCTCAGGAAATGATTTCAGTTATTTCTTTCCTGAAATCTTAAAAAAACCCCCACCCCTGCATCTTACTTTCAGCTTGAATTTTATGAGTTCCATTTTCTGGACTGGACTTTAATAAGGTTTTGTTTGTGGGGTAATAGACCTTCCTTCTCTTGGGTGCATTTTTCTTTAGTAGAACATTAAAATATCATAGTGTCCCTAAGTTTCTTCTGATAAATTATGTGGGATTCTGAAGAATTTATAATCTTAGATAGTATCTTAGAGATTGTATGTAATTTCTGTAGCTCATTTCTGAACCTTTTCAAGTCATTCTGCTTCCCTTTTGTAATGTGGGTAAATGTTTTGTCAATGCCATGCCAGTGGGAAATGTTCTTTCTGCTACTCCACATCTCCTTAATTATCTACCAGAAGGAATAAGTTAGGCTTTCTTGCTCTGCCAAGAGCCAGCTTCCAGTGAATTATCTGTGTAACCCTCCCTCCAGAGCTCCTCAAAGTCACTGCTTTCCAGAACGCAACCTCATAAACACATAAAGCTTGTCTATATGGACTACTCCCTGCAATATTCATCTAGGACAGAAGTTATGACACACATCACCTGATTGCTGACTGATTATGAACAGCAGGAATCACTTTGTGTCACTGTTCTGCTCTTACTGCCGCTTTGCTTTTCCAATTTTCTACTCAGAAACTCCCCAACATGGGGAGCATTGCAATGCTGTCCTAGCATTCTGCTGTCTTCCAGAATAGGGAATAGCTCATATTCCAGTCCACTTCCTCTCCCTGCCTCACTCACATTCACCTGAAACTGTTATTTTTTGCTATGTTTGTGCCAACCAGGTTTTAATACATTTTCTTCCTTTATTTTTTTCCCCAGTCTCTAGTATCCTGGTCAGAGTGACAGCTTTGGGAAATCTGCATCATGATTTCATAATCTGCACTATTATTTCTTTATTTATATGAGGCAGTGACTACAGAGGAGCTTGTGCCTAAGCATGTAGCATGACTGTTCATTACACTGCACCATCGTAATCTGAGAATCTAGGAAGAAGATACGCAGACTCTAGGAGAAAGGATTTCACAACAGATTTGTTTTGCAGATGGGGCACAGTGACATGGAGAAGTTCAGAATAAAGATGTATGTGATTCTGGCTTGGCTGTTAAAACCCAAACCTTCCCAGCAACTGAGTAGCAGGAAACACCCTCACCCAACCTTTTGACCTCACTATTGCCTGACATTCAGGTCTGATTTACTAGTATCTTGCCTTTCTGTTCCTTTTCCCCTACCCTTTGCCATCCCTGCTCTAATTCTCAGACAGCTGGCCTCATCTCAAGTACACACTTACCTGTGTTGCCTTAGCCATGACAACTTATTCCACAATAGCACGCGTCCTCCTAGATGATGTAATTTTGGCCAAGAGATCCATTCCTCCCTTTCAGAATATTTCCTGCCACTGAGACATGAAACAGTTCTTTTTTGGCTCTCTATTCCTCTTTCAGAGCTGTGAAGCCTCCTTTCTTATGAGACATTGACCAGAGGCCTTCAGATTATGCAAAACTGCGAATTCTCCACACCGTAAGAATTTTGCATCAGTTGTCCTGCATAGTGTCTTTTTATGGTAGTGAGCACAAAAATCTGCTCTCATGAGAAGACACATGTAGAATCCCAAACTCTGCCTATGCACCTGCTCCTTTAAGCAGTCCTAGGGCCAGCCAGCTCTTCCACAGCTGGCTAGCAGATGGGGAAAGGTGAGAACAGACAGGCTGCTGTTCAGGGTTTCTGTGGCAGAGTAGTAGGATTGCATTAAGCTCCTCTTAACACATTATGCAGAATCCTAAGTCTTTAGCTGAACCAGGACTACAATCCTCTTATGCGACTTTGCTGAAATTCCGTGAGTTACATGCACGCACGCACACACACCAGCACAGAGGAGCCTTCAGCAGCGGCTTACCCCTCGCAGGTGACAAATGACACCAGGCAAGTCTGTGCTGGAAAGCCCGCGAGCCATCAGTCACCCGCAGACCAGAGATGACTTTTGGCACCCCCAAGCTTAACGCACGTTGTGATTGCCTTCTTTTTATTCACGGGTAACGGACTTGCTTGTTAAGGTTGGCTTGTCCTTTCTTGCTGGGGATTTTTGTGTGTTTGTTTTCTGTTTCCAGCATATTTGTGTGAAGTCTTTACCTCCCTTGACCTCCAGCAGCAAGGCAATAACTCGTGTTTGGGTTTGACAGTCTGTGGGTGATGTTTGCCGTGAGTGGAGCTCACCTCTGTGCAGGACACCAGGACAAAGATGGGGAGTTGCTGCAAGGGTGGACATGACTGCCAGAACTGCATGCCCATGTGCAAGTGGGGGAGATCCTGCCCTGCTTGGAAATGGGGTTTCCCAGATCTCATTCCCAATGCAGTTGCAATAGACAGAGGTTTATAGTAGCCATCAGGGTTCTCCCCCTTCATTGCAGTACTTTGATATCATAAGTATTAATTGGTTATTTATTTGGGTCAGGATTTTCAAAATTTACTTGGGATTTTCAGTGCCCACTCACCTAGGGACTGGGCTTTCAATACAGGTTGAAAAAAACAATTAAGACTTGTTTAAAGTTTCTTACATTGACATTTCAAGCCAGATGGCCAAAAAAATCTATGGAAAGAAACATGGGTCAGCTCCTTGGGAGCTGGTGCCCTCTGCCACCTTGAGATCCCATGCATCAGCAATACAAGAGCTGAGCATGATGAGCTGGAGAGTACGAACCTTGGGCTCTTGCTACTTACCAGCATGGGTATATTTTAAATTTGTTTTGGCTTTCCTGCTCTCTGATAGGGTCTTCCTATCTGTTGTCCTCTTCATACAAGCTCTGGCCAGCGTCTGCACACAAGATGTGAACAGCCTTGTGCAGCACCTGAAACTGCAGAAGAAGCTGCCTGTGAGGCAGCTGGCAGGGGAGGGGGCAGATAGGTGGCACCTTGAGAGCCAAATGCAGTCCTGAGGATTTCTGAGGCTGGCCTCCAGGAGTTCTCAGTGGTGGCTTGTGGTGCCAGTCCTGCAGCCATGTGTCCTGGTGCTCAGCAGAGTCCCTGTTTAAATCCTGCCAGCCAAGGGGACTCTGGGGCCCATGGGGACAGTGGCATCGCCAGTGCCCGTGGCCATGGGCGAGTAGTGGTTGTCTACATGCTGAGGCTGTCCCCTGCAGGGCTACCATCCATCCCACTTGCTGGAACTGTGTCAAGGCAGTCAAGGGCAGATATCCTGTGAGAAGCTTCAACCCAGGGAATTGCAGCTCTGTTGCTGTTGAGACATCCATGGTACATCAAAGATTTTATTTAAGCTTGCCAGCCATGGAATATTTTGAATCTCTCTGGATAACTTTGGGATTGTGTCAGTGTCTCTGGATTTTTACCAACAGTTGGAATAATTGCAAAAAAATAAAAATATAGCCAGCTATGCCAGAAGTGGTGTGGTGCACTCATGGCAGTATTCACAGTAACCATCTCCAGGCATGGTTATAGGGAATACTTTTAACATTTGTATCTCCTTCAAACAATCCATTTCATTTCTCCCCTCTGCTGAAGTGGAAGGCTGGCCACCCTTCAGGCAGAGCATGCCCTTTTCCATCAGGGGGACTAAACACCAGCCCTGTTCCCCTGTGCTATAGCCTGGGTTTCCAGCAGCCAGCCCTATGCAAAGCAGACTCTCACGGAGGGATGCAGAGCTGCTGCTGCACTGCAAATAGCTCCAAGCCCTGCAGAAATACTCCACTGCACCCTTGCATTACCCTCAGCAGGGCCAGTTTTGTATGTGCTGAGTACTGCTGTGAGGTGGTGGTTCTATTGCATGAAGCCTGGGTGTGTGAAGCCCCACCTTAATATCACATTCTCTGAACGACCTAAGGTTGCTCCTACTCATGCGGCTGTGGTGGGTTTCATAATCTTGTCTGTGCAGCCTTGTCTTTCAGTTTGTGGCTTCACCAGCTGCTGACAGCAGTGAGAGGCCGATTGCAGCACTGCCTGGCTGCAGGCCACTGCGTGCAGCCTTTGTGGCCACCACCCCTCCTGACAACATCCCTTCCCCTGTCAGTTCATGTTGCCTCTGCTGCTGCTACTGCTGCTGCTGCCATGCTACTTAGATCTAGAACATCTCCACCATTCTTCCAATCCCTTGCCTCTCACAGCTCTGTCATCTGTCCTCCTGCCTGAGATGCAGTTGACCTCTCAGCTGGTCCAGAGCTTTTCCAACCCTGGTTCCGCCAGTACACTTTTCAGCTGTCCTCAGTATCCCCTGGCTCTTGGTTTATGCTGCTGTGTGGAGGTGTGGCTAGTCACTGTCTTTCAGAATCTCAGTGGAAATGGTTAAAACCTCCATGTTTGTGTTGGTGTTGACTCATGTTTTAGGAAAAGATATCCACCGAATTATGAAGGCTCATTTCTGACTTATTTCTAACATAACATACATCAACCCTAGGCCTCTGCTGATACATTTTGTACTTTCTGACCTGTCTGGACCAGACAGCATGGTGCAGGGAAATCTTTGCTCTGTCAGAGGACTGCTAGATGCCTATGGTGCCTTTCTTCGAAGCAGCGCTCATGAGCATTTGAGGACAGTGCTTTTAGGATGGAAGTGCACTGCTGAAGGAAATACCACATGAAGTTGGCTGTAAATGTAATTATAGAAGTCTCAATACTGGTTTCAAGAAAGGGAAATACACTCTAGTGGTTCCTGTGGTACTGCATTATGATGCTCCCCTTTTCCTTCAGGAAACTGAAACCTGAAGAATGGTGATTTTATGAAGATCACCTGCTGAGTTGGTTTCAGAACCCAGCTATCAGCTCAAGGTCCAAAGCCACGTTCTCTCTCTCAGAGATATCATGCTCCACATGGGGACTGCAATCCTGGCATTGTACTTGCTCTAATTTTTACTTAAAGAACAAATCAATTGGAGCTAAGCTACTCATCCCTGTTTGAAGCCAGGCCAAGTCACAGTTGAGCACAATTTATGAAACAGTAACTGGAGCTCTGAAAACTGAATTACTATATTTATTCAGCCTGAGGTGAAGTCTGTCACCAGATAATTGCAAACGGGAATGAACTGATTCCAGTAAGGTCAGTTTTACCATTTCATCCCTTGCAAGTTCAGTTCATAGTTCCTGTTTGCTAACTGCAGCTGAGCTGCACAGAGGCTTTGTGCTGGAGGATTTCTCTGAGAGATAGGATGAAACGGTGCCTAGCCCAAAGAATTTACAGGAGAGGATGTTTTTCTCATGCAGGTTAGTAGCAGGGCTTTTTTGTTTAAGCAAAAATTTTCCTGTATTTCCTTTGCTTCTAATAGGAAACACTCGGATCAGGGTGTTTTCTAGGGGACATGTGAGTCTGAAACAGAGGAGAAAGAGAAATCCTTTTGTGGGGGAGGAAGCAGAAAAACAAAGGAAGTTTGGATAGAGAAGAGATGTGGCATGGTTTGGCAATGAAAGGCTGGTGAGGCAGAGGGGAGTGGAAGGGGCTGGCGTGCAAGAACAATGCAATACAATGAATAAAAAGTCAAGATCAAGCATGCTGTAGAAGTGTCTCTGGCAAAGATGTCTGCTTGTGCTGTTGGCTGCACACAGACATGATCTGTACGCTGTCTGTCCCAAATCTAGCAGCAGTTTCTCCTGAATTGGAACTGTCTCCAGAGAGGCTTCCAAAACTGCTTTCCTGGACACTCAGCAGAGATGCTGGTTGAGCTCCCATTAGAGAATTGGCCTGACTTCTGGGAACAGAGCCACTCCAGTCACACCCCTTTCATGCTCACTGCTCTTGGAGTGACCAAACTATTGTTTGCAGAGCCTGAATTGCAGAGCTGCGTGCGTGGAACTGAATCAAGATTCCCACACCCCAAGAGCTGAGTAGCAAGTCCTCATATCCTCAACTTGCTGGGGGTGAGCGGTTGTCACCAAGCATGTGTGTGTGTATGGTCCCTTTCACAGAGGCTTCAGACAGCACACTGTCTGACACATGAACTGCAGCAGTGCCAGGCTGCTGTTAATAGTCTTAGAGCATTGCTTTAAATTGGTTTGCCTTACAACATCAGATCTGTCACCTGCAGTATATGAACTCCTCCAATGCTAGTACTGGTCATGCCCATTTCTGCACTTAGCACTCCGCTTTTTCAAAGGTTTTATATCCCCATGCATCACATCTAGATCAGAAACATAAACATTTATGGATCAGGTGGACAGATGCTGTCCATTCTGGTCATAGCAGACATCTGAATCAGCCTAATGGCTCCATAGCTCCATTGTCCATTCTGAGTCAAAATGTGATTGTTATCAGTTCCTCCAGAGATATACTTCAAGATACTCTGCAGTGGTTGGTTCTGGACTAAGCAAGCTTGAGGGCAAATTCCTTCTCAGCCCCGTGGCCTTGAAATCAGTTTATCAGAAGCAACAAGGGACATTTTTCTTTTGGAAGTCTAACATGCTTTAAATAGTTACTATTCCAACATAACATTTGGAGACCATTATAAATATTACCTACTTCTTAGAAAAATACCTTGCTTAGCTCGTGTGCCCCATAGCACTATGAGACAGTGAGTTCCTGCTAATCTGATAAGATGACAGTAAGGTCACGTGCAGCGTTCTTGGGGGTGTTGTCTTGCTGCTGGGCCTTAGAACTGGGAGTTCTTTTGTGTGACATGGTGCTGACAAGCTCTGGCCCCACAATAATTCTGTAGGGATTCAGTTTGCCCTCATCCTGCTCTCTGTCACTGCCCTAAGCCGCAGGACTCCTGGAGCTGCAAGGCAGGACTGACGGCAGCACAGGTTCTCCTGCACACAAAGATCAATGCTGGCTCTCAGGAAACCTCGTGTGTGCTGAAGTGGGAGTGGAAATGGTGCCTTTTCACTAGCACACAGGAGTATTGGCATGTGCCTACTTCTGTGCCAGCAGGTATTAATGCCCATCAGAGCGTGCCAACCAGCAGGCACTGTCTAATCCTGGTGTTGTATAATGCATAAAATTATTGAGAGGGGGAACTGAAGGTCAGAGAACAAGAATGAAGCTGTCTGGTGCAGAGCTGCTGTGCTCTGCAGAGATGAAAGGGCACAGTCCTCTCTGGTGCCATCCTCTCTTGCTCCTGGAGACTTGACCAGTGATCTTCTCTAGCTTGAGATGCCCATGTTCAAGGGAAAGGCTATGAAGACCCCATTTGGAATAGAAAGAACAAGACCGATTTCAGCTCCAGATTCTTCTGCCCACCTGGGCTATATCTGATCATAGCTGGATATCAGAGTCCCTCCCACCAGTTTCAGGCCATATTGAAAACTAGGGCTGGAGCCTGACAAAATAAATGAAGGCTTCCTTCCCTTCAACCTGTTACAAGTCTGACGGTGTGACTGTACTATGGAGTGCAAAAGAGTGGGCAGCACCCAAGAAAGAAAGAATATTTCTGATATTACAGTGCTAAGGTGTTACAGGCATGGAAAATGGGCCAAGAGGCAGAAGTGCAGATGGATTTTCAGACTACCCACAGCTGAAGGATAGAGGAAGTGAAGGGGAAGTGGAAATGTGGGAGGAGGGTCTGAAGGAGGCAATAAGCCCAAGCGATTTTCTTGCCATCATAAGCAGAAACTTCCATCCCTATGTCTTCTCTCTCTTTACCATCATATGAAGAACTGAGGATTCTGAAGATAAAATCAATTCACAGAAGGAAGAAGAGGGTTGCTGCATTACTCTGTAGGACTTCAGGAAAGAGCTGGATGCTTAAGACTTTGGATGGATTCTAAAGGTTGCCTTTGAGCAACCTCCATGTGGAAGGACGGGTCTATTGTCTGAGGCATTTAGGAAGGGGGAAACAGGATTCTCAGGATTGTATGAGGTCCACAGAGAGCTAAATATCTAATTCATTTCTCCAAATGCACAATTCCCTATCATCTGCCTTTTTTGTGAAACTATCCAGAAGTAGTGGGAGGGGACCAAAAGCTGAGGCTAATGCACAGCAGCCCTGTTAATCATTTATTAGTGTTTGGTTGGTGCCTGTAATGTGTGTGTGGAGATGGCTCTGATGAGCTCTGAACTTCTGGTTCCCATCTGGAACATTTTCCTGTGCCCAGACTTTGTTCAGACTATGTTTACCTTCAATTGGCCATCTGGCCTGTCACCAGGAAATACATCAGAACAGGTATTGATCTGTGCAATTGATTTTGTGTCATTTTCTCCTCTGGGACTGTGTTCACATGAGACTAACTCAGAAAATACCAAGCTCACAATGCCGCTGTGGCCCCCCACGAGAGTTCTCTGCCATGAGAACATCTCCTCCCTACCACTGGAACTCTGTAAAGACATAGTTCAAATACCAGTGTCTGTTGGTACATTGACCAGTCAGGACTGAGAGAGTTAAAGGCCTGGGACACAAAAGCTCATTTATTCCTGCTTAGGCCAAATGTGTTTCTGTTGAGCAGTTGTGCCTGGAGAACATCACGAAGGTGCATCTTGCAAGAGTTAGCCCACTGGGGTCTTCAGGCAACATTTTCTTGAATGTCAAAGGGACTTTAAAGAAGTAGTCTGGTCCCTCTTCCCATGTCTCCTGAGTTCTCATGGGAAGGCTGGCATTTAAATTCCTCCCCTACAGCAGGTCCTCTGCAGATGTCTGGGATTTCCCCGCCACCACCACTCCCTTGGGATCTCTGCCATCCCCCTAGCCCTGAGGAGGTATTGGCTAAAGAGAGGGAGCTGGGAGGAGGGAGGCAAGGATGGGGCTGTTTTGGAATCTGCAGTCAAAGTTTCTGAGCTGATTTTAGTTGATAAAGCTAGCTCCCAAAGACACAGGGAGTGAGAGGCTCCCTCTGATGGGAAGCGCTACGAGTGGAACTCCTCTGAGTACAGCTCTGCACACTCATAATCTACCTCCTGTCAGACCCACTGCTTCCATCATCCAGGTGTGTCCACTCAGCAGTGCCTGGGGTCCGTTCAGGTCATAAGGCAAAGCCCAGTGGTCTATGAAGCTCAGCACTCCCAAATATCCCCTTCACCCTGAAAGGAGGTGCATATAAACTAAGAGTTGTACAAAACTGATACAGGAAAAAAAAGTTGCTCAGTTTTAAGCAGTCATTGAGAAAAAAAAGCATTCCTTAGAACGTATTGAGCACCATTCCTGAAAGTAAGACGTATCTGAAGGACAAAAGGACGCACAGTCCCACAACTGTTCCTGTTTCCATTCAGTCAGTGGCACAGCCCTTAACCTCATGCCATAGACCACTGCTGTCTAGGCCCTAACAGAGGTGTGGCCAAGAGCATGACCTTTCATCTGTTCAGACTAGATTTCTTTACGAAAAGGATGTACTAGAGGGATTACAAAGACTGCCAAGGGATGAGGTAAAAATAATAGGAGGACCATTTTCAGGAAGAATAAAAACAAGCCGTGGCATCGGAGACATATTTATTCATGGGCTTACAAAAAAAAATGGGTGGAAATCTGCTAACAGACCAATTTTCTGTCTCTATTGTCTTCTACTGTAGCTGTCCTAAATTTTGCTAGTCCCTTTTCTCCACTGGGTATGAACTGAAGGACTTGCTAACAAGTGAAACCAAACTTTTCCATCCTACTCACCTCAAATTTGGCTCCAAACACCAGAGTTAGGCAGCTGGAATGCATTTTCAATAGCTCTGAGGACTTCTGACATCATTCATCCAGATTCACGGAGCTTCTGAAAAGGGCTGCTCCACACATATTTCAGAACCTACTTTCAGGCACCAACATTTGAAAGGCGAGGCTGCACTAAGCAACTCTCCTGCTGCACCACTATAAGAAAGGGAATAGGACAGAATCCAACTCTCAGATACTCTAAAGCAGCCAGTTTAGCCCTAATATTCACAGTCAGCACCTGCATTTGGCAGCAGGGCATTCTTCAGACATGTTTTGGACTATAGTCTTAATTTATAGGTGCTTGGACTCGCAGTTCTGCCTAGAGCTGTGTCGATGTGCAAAGGAGACTGGAGAGAGCTGATCCCATAGTTATATTGAGCATCACTCAGCTCTTTGTTTGCAGCCTCCTTTTTTGACTTTTTGACTCAGCTTTTCAGACAACTGGCATGCACAGTCCAATGGAAAGCAGGCTATTGGGGAGCACCTCAGTCCTTGCCAACTCTGTGACAGCACACAGACCTCTCCACACATGTTAACAAAAGCTCCTTTTCCTGCTGCTCACCTGAAGGTCATCCTTTTAGAAAGACTCTGGGATAACTGGACATTCCACTGCACATTCATTACTCACATGTGTTCTTCCAAGCTAGCTCTTCTTACTTCCCCCTTCCCAAAGTCAGTGCTTTTCTATGCTACATCCAGCCCAGAGGTGGTAGGCAGGGGCTGCAGCCATAGAAGTTCAAGCCAAGCTATTTAGTTTGATCAAAACCCCTGAAACCCAGGTGCAGAGAGGGAGAAAAATTCCCATTTACTGCTGGGAGTCTCAGTCACAGGACTCATATGTGAATAATAAGACTAGACAAATTAGATCCTAATTGATATCAGGCATATTCAATGGGCCTTGCAGCTGATGGATGTTTTTCCACTGAATTCATTGCCTTGTGGATTAGGACCCGTGGACAGAGGGTGCAAACAGAAACCAGAGCTGTAAAGAATGACAGAGAGCTCCCTTAGGGAAAGAGCTGTTTTGCAGTACCATGCGTAAGGAAAAGACACTCCTTCAAGGGAAAGGGGCTGAGGGAGATGCTGGAGCTGATTCTTTGTCCTATGCTGTGGGGTGGGAGGACAAAACATGGGTTTTGGGACAATTCCCACTGAGCAGGAGATGGCTCTGCAATGAGCTCCATTTCTTCCAGGGTCAGAACAAATTCATAAAAAGAAGACCGCAGCCTTGAGGGGCTGAGGGGCAATGGCCCTGTAACCTGCAGAGAGCAGGGAGTTTGTAGGACCTGTTTTCATTCATCTGCATCAAGTGGAAAAGAATTTGTTCTCAGATCCTGGCGGCTCTCTAAGGGCACTACTTAGGACTCAAAAATACCATTTTTTCCCCTCCCTCCCCATATTCCCCACTTTCTTCACAGACTCTGGGCCTCTCCTGCTGCTCCCCCTGGCAGGCGACGAGCCCAGCTGGGGCCCGTGAGTGCCGTGCCAGGGGTCAGAGAGGCTGGTATGAGCTGGCTGTCACATGGACGAAAGAGCACGTATGCACTGCCATGCTGAGCCTTGTGCCTCCGGTTGCACAGCAACCCAGGGACATGGGCCTGGGTCCCAGCCAGCTGCTGGGGCCAGCCCTGCCAACACCTGGTCCTCAGCACCCCTCCAAAGGCTGGATGGGAGTGAGCATCCCTGATTCAAGGAAAGACTCAGCTGATGGTGCCCAACGTGAGGCTTGGGGCGTGCACAGCAAATGCTCCAAGTTCTTGGCAGGCCAAAACAGGGTCTGCTGGGTTTATTTATTTATTTTTGGTGGGGAGGAGGGGTATAGGAGGGAGAAGGTTATGATTTAAATATCTATCCTGTTGCCAACCAAAAAAGTCAGTGGGGTGTTAAATTACTATTGAATTTGCAGGCCAGCATTTGGCCCCCCCCCATCCCTGAAGCTCAGCTCTCCCTGCGGTGTCTCTCACTCAGCCCTCAGGGCTGCTATAAAGGGAAGGCAAGCCTCACTGGCTGACACTGGAGACGTTTCATTCGCCCCTGCCCCAGCTGATCTGGCTGGGCTCCGAGAGCTGGGTAGGACGGGGTGCTGTGCTCCCCCCAGCCCTCCCTCCCTCCCTCCTGCCAGACCTGCTGGCTGCCTGAAAGTCCTTTTGATTCAGAGTTAATACTCTGCCCTTTGGGAAAGCGCCTTGCTTCCCAGTGGGCTCTGCAGTGGGTGCTCCAGGTGCTGGAGGGTGCCAAGAGAGAGCACAGGGGAGCACAGATGAGCTCTGGCCTTCTTTTGAATTTAGCCTGGCTTTACATAATTTTCCCTACGGTGTCCCCTTAGCTTTTGGCCAATGCCAGATGCCTTCTCTATCAGACTATTTCATGACTTTAAAGGAGTTCAAGGCTTTTAATCTCTTCTACCCTACTTTCACAGACATTTAGGTTGAGGTATCTGCTCAGCTGGGCTCTTCAAGGGCTGAAACAAGATGAAAAGTCCTCTGCCACTGCCCGGTGTTGCCTTTCATGGAACTCTCCAGCAGGGCTCTTTCCAACAGTTGCAGAGCACACAGGGGCTGCGTAAAGAAGAATGTGGGCTCGGATGTCACCCTTGACTGATCTTGAGCTATCAGTGGGGTACAGAGATGAAGTACCCAGCTGAGATCATGTCGCTAAGGGCTCAGTTGCAGGGAGGGGAAGGTGGTGTTGAAGGGGTCTCCTGGCACTAGTGTGTGTAGGGGAGTGGAAAAGGTGAAGCGAAGGGACCCTAAAAAATGAGAACGAGGGAGTGCAACAGAGTCATAAGAACCTACACAAAGGCATCTCACTTCCCCACACCCAGAGGAAGTCAGCTGAAATCAAGAGCCCCAGGTCTTGTGCTGCAGTCAAGCTAGCTCTGGAAACCATACTGGGAAGCACTTAATCCTGTGAATAGGCCCGTTTGTCCCATGGGATTTCAAAGAAAACTCTGTGCACTGTGTATTAGAAGTCAGGGGAGGCAAACAGGGAAAAGGATGGGCACTCTGCAAAATCAGGGGCCACACGTTAGCAAGGTTTGTGCCAAAGGAAAAAGAAGTTAATGAAAAGCACCGTGACCCTGCAATGACTTGGCTTGCTAAGCCTGCGGGCTCTGTTTGATTATGTTTCTCTTTAATAATATCAACCACTTTGCTAATGTCTCTGAATTGATCTGCATGGGTAAGCCATAGCAGGACCATGCATGCGGGATCAGCAGGCAGCACGGACTGAAGCAAGGAGGGTGTTCTGGGATCTGGATGCTGCCTGGGTGCTGAAGCGGCGGTGAAGAAACACCCCGGGACCTGAAAATTAGAGTGTGTGGAGTTACTGAGGAGGCACAATTTGTTCCGTGCCTCCTCCAATCAGTGTATCAGTGAGTTCCAGTTGTTCCAGCCCAAAATCACCACTTTGTTGAGTCAAGATACCAGCAACAGCAGATTATTGTCAAACTTTCATCACCCAGGGCTGAGCATGAGCATGAGAAATTTCAGCGCAGGGGAAAAAAAAAATATCAACTTGAAATGGTTTCAGAAGTCTGCAGAAGCCAATGAAAAGAAGTGATTGAAATAAAAGGGCCACCTCAACTATTAAAGCAGGCAACGTGTAAGTGCATCCTGGCAAGGAGGAGAGAAATTGCATGGTCTGATGTGGTCAGCACAGGATTCCAAAAAGGCGTCTCACTGAGTAGACCATCAAATAGAGACTTATCCTTGTTCCAGCAGGATATTGAATCAGGGCACTGTGAATCAAAAAGCCATTGGGTTGCCTATTGATTTAAAGGACTCCCTTTTGTCAGCGGCTTTTCTCCTTACAGTTTGCAGCCACAAGAGTGATGCAGGGTGGACTGTGGGCTGTGTCTCCTGTGAGGAGGTAATGGTGACTTTATGCCCCTCTTGTAGTATCATTGGTGCTTTCCTGCCCACCCCTTCCTAAACAGAGGAGAGAGAGTTGTCTGAACAACACTGCTGTGAGACAAATGGTTCCCAAATATGCAGGACCATAGAGACCTGTACAGGCAGCCCAGCATAGATTTTTGTCATGCCTGTATTTCCCCAGCTCCTGCTTGTCCTTTCATGCTACACATCCAGAACCTTGCACATTAGTGCATATTGCAGAACACCAACTCATGGCAGCCCCTTCTGCTGCATTTCTAGGACTCTTCATTCCCAGGTTCCAATAGCCTTATTGCACAAGTAAGATATGGTGGCCAGGGCAGAATCTGTGCTGGTTTTAAGCCTCAAGCTGGTACGTCTTCTCAATACTCCCTGGTACTTGTGACAAATTTCTGCTGCCTCTTTATGCTTTGGTTCTCATGAGTAGAAAACCATTTCTCTTCCCTTCTTCAAACCATCCCCTTTCAATTCATCTAAATGTCTCATACCTGTTGCCTCTCCTTTCATCACCATCCTCCTCCGTGATTTGGTTTGCTCCCTCCTTCATGCCGGATCCTGCCTCACCTCTTGGTATCTGCACAATCTTCATGGGCAACTCACTGGGGAAAGGGGCTGGTCTTGCTTGCTGTTGGTCTAGCACCAAGTACACCTCTTGTGCATTATAAATAATTAACAGGCATCTGTCAAATGCAGATGAGAGCACACCTGCTCTCGAAGCCTCTGTCTGCTGCTGCTTCCATGACAGCACACTCAGCTTCCCATGGAGGATTATCCCAGGATATGTGGGGAAATGTGGTAGAGGGATAGCTGGCTGAGGTACAGTCATCACTTTGGGGAAACTACCATGTAGGGGATGGGCTGTAAAGCTGAGTCATGGCTGCAGGGAAAAAGCTGAACTCCTCTTGCTGCCTCTCTGTGTAACTGGTCCAAGATCTTTAGTGGTTGCTCTTTTATTACTTTGCTGCATCAGACTAAGGGAAAACGCGAGCTTTGATGAGTTGCCAAGTCCTTGCTGAATTATAATAACTACTAGAAACAGCAGAAAGAGTGATTTTTGAAAGGACAGGAACAGGTATATATTTGTGTATTGGGTCCCCAGCAATTTTAGCTGACACTGACAGGAGCCTTCAGCCGCAAAGGGCCACATGGAAAGAGACTGGTTCTGCTTACAGAGAACCACAGGGATGTGCTCTGGGGAGGCAACCAGATTTAAGCAAGAGCTGGGAGCAGGCTGTGAGTCCCTGCTGTCATGGAGCTGTCATGATGATCCTGTGGAGGGATGCTTGCTGGCTGTGATGTGGTGATGTGGAGGAGCAGCAGGGGGACTCCCCCAGTGCTCCCAGTCTTCAGGGAGGGGCGTGTGCCTCCCTTTCAGGCCCTGCTGAGACATCAAACCACAGTGCTGCATTCTAAGGGCCAAGACTGGCCCTTTCCAGCTTCTAATGTCTGTCTCAAAGACAAGCCAAGGCAAGTCTTGTTCAACTTTGGGATGCCGCATGTGGCAAGGCTAATATGGGAAGGCTGGGTATTCACCTCTGTGCAGAGCCTTAAAAAAACCCCAAACAAAAAGCAACACAAACCCCTAGCCCCAGACATCTTTCCTTGCCAGAACCATGTTTTTCTTACACAATGCTGTGTGGGGGTGGGGGGTGACTACTCTGAGAGTTAACCCAGGAGCAGCTGCAGGACCTAATAAGAAGCCGTTTGCTACCACAGCAGGAAATACATGTGCAGCCTGAGCCTGTATTTAATGACAACTGGATGGCAGGTTGGCACAGAAACGTGATGGTCGCAGTGGTGTCAGAGGCTGAGCATCCTCACAGGATCAATCTCTTCCTGCAGAGCGAGGTACTTGAGAATATAATGGACTGATGTTTTGGTAATGGGTTGTCTCAGCAGAGATGCCATTATGTTGGTGAAGTTGCAAGAAACCTCTCATTTTGCATCACGCTATGAAAGTCAGGAGGGTTTTGTATGAACCACAAGCCAGACACATATCTCATAAGATAATCAGATGTAAGAACACCCCTCAGTGTTTGTGCAGGACTGTGGCAAAGCTTCTAATCAGAATGATTAGAATAGATCTTGTCTTAACTTTGTTGTAACTACAGGGCCCAGGACTACAAGAGTAATCCAGACACTCAGTATTTCAAATACATGCAAAGAAAGCTTTCCTGAGCTTCACACTGCTCTCAGTATTGTCAACCCAATGTGCTCCTTTCGCTAGTGCGCGTCTGCTCAGCAGCCAAAAGAAAAGCAAAATACATTTGAAGGGAGGGAGTGGGGAGAAATGTTATGAAATAAAAGATCAGAGGATCAAGAGCACTTTTGAGGCTCAAACATGCCACACACAAGCTCTGGGCCTGTGGTCAGCCGGAAAACATCAGTTTAAAATTCCACAATAGCCCTGGTATTTAATCCTTCTAATGCAAATTCCCCCCACCCCAGTCCTAGATCGGCACTACTACTGTGGTGGCACAACCCGAGCCTTTAAGCCCTTTTGAAGTATGCAAGAGTCCCTGTTTCTCAGCAGGAGGGCTGGGAAGCTATGTCAACAATGTCAAAAATGTTCCTGTGATTACTGTACCTTTCTGAGCAGAAACCAGGAGAGAAAGCAATTAATGCCTCCTAATCTGGCTCATAAATAAAACTTGTTCTCTGTGGAAGCGTCATCTCTGTAGCCCCTAATTAGGATGGGTCTTTGTCACCTCCCAGCCTGCGATAGTGGGAGGAAGGAGGCCCATTATCTCCCTCTGCCCAACACCAGGGTTAGATGCACACTTCTGCAAGTGAGGCCACGTGTCTGAATGCAGTTGCAAGCACTACCGTGTGCCTCTGTGATACCCTCCATGGTTCGATTCCCAAAGCAGGCAGATATCACAGGACCTGGGCGTTGGGGTCTTGGCCAACCCCTGTGCTGAGCAACTCTAATCCAAGATGTACAAAGGGTGAGGCAAGGGGAAGGAGCCAGAAGGCACAGCTGTTGACATATGATGGAGATGAGAACTGTAGACCACTCCAAGTCAGACAGAGGGAGAGGCACAGTGTGTATTGGCAGATAGCCCAGCCTTATCAGCAGCTGAAGTGCATGCCAAGTATTTCCACCAGCCTCTCCTGTGTAAGCAGGGTGACTTCCTATCAGCATCAGGAGTGAGACCTTGGAAAGCCACGAGCAGTACTTACAGACCTGCTCTCAGAGGGCGTTCAAGTGTGTCTGCATTGCACGGTCATTCCAGGTCTTTGGTACAAGGGCGCTTTGTCCTTGGGTATCCTGGGGGTCTTCCCAGTGGGCAAGAGGAGCCATCTGCTGCAAAGCTGAGGGGAAACCTCCTTCCATGGATGAGGCACCTCCACTAGAGCCCAGACTGAGCTGGAGCAGTGCTCAGACCGTCTCACGACCCTGCGTGAGAAGTGTACCTGTAAAGACCACTCGTGTGCATGGGGAGGGAAATGCATGTGGGGGAATGGGCTGAGAGGAGAGAACACATGCACCATAAGGGAGAGGCAAGGGAAACACAGAAATGGTTAATTCTTCTGAAAGTGTGGGGAGGCTGGGCATAG
Source organism: Ifrita kowaldi (assembly GCA_013398055.1). Taxonomy (NCBI): domain Eukaryota; kingdom Metazoa; phylum Chordata; class Aves; order Passeriformes; family Cinclosomatidae; genus Ifrita; species Ifrita kowaldi. Next base: position 108,456 of record VZRS01015440.1, read on the forward strand.
CTGGTGGGGTTATAGCAGGTGATAGATAAATACCTCAAGAGAGGACAAATAGGGAGATAGTGGGATGAACCTGAGACAGCAGGAAGGATGCTGGCAGCGGCAGATGTGCAAGGGAGAGACAGCTGAATGTTGCCCAGGAAAAGCCCGTGCATGTGGGAGGTCTTCCTCACCACCTCCTGCCTGAGGTCCAAGTATCTGTGGGATGGAGCTCACATCTGCAAGTTACACACTGTGGGAGACGACGTTATCGGCACCTTTTTGTTTGACAGTAACACCAAAATTAGCCACTGAGGTGTAACCCAGGTCCCAGCTCCATGTCTGAGACCTGACCCCACCTATTGCTCCCCAGCTCTAGCACCTGCCCACATACATGGAAGAGAGCCCAGGTGGGAGATGAGCACTTGAAGCTTTGCTTTCTCGCCATCAAAATGCCAAGCCATTCCCATGGACACGCACCATCCTTATGCTGAACATACTGCACCTTGCAGGGAGAAGTGTGTCTTTGCCAGGAGCTTCTGCCCACAGGCACACAATCCTCCCTTGCCTTTTTGGTGGAGCCATGCAGGGGAGCTGTCGGTCCCACCTGCAGCCAAGCACACCTGCTGTCAGAGCAGAGCACTTCTGCAGCACTTTAGATGAGCCTGCAGGAAGCATTCTACCTGTTTAACTTCAGTAATGCGAAAATCCTACCCCTAGAGTGATGGAAGGAAAAGCCATTTTGGATCCTGTGGAGTGGGGGATGATATAGGAATTTGTGATTCAGGAATTTGTGATATAGCATTTTTCCCTGCTGTTGACTGCACAAGCCTGCAATGAAGCCAGGCTTAGCACTACCGTCCCCATCAGCAATTCTGCTAAGAGGAATTTGAGTTTTTATGGTCACTGATAAGATTAAAGTCTTTGTTGCAGCTGGCCGAGGCAGACTCAGCTGCAGGCTGTGTAAAAGCACTGCTGGGAGGGCAGAGTGAAGGTAGTTTGGTTGCTTTCTTTGGGAATTCCCACACTTGCAAATGTTTGGATTTCATCTGAACTGCAGTCTTAACTCTGTGCTTGCTGGTGTGTGAAAGACCTAAAGCTGTGGATAAAAAGGACAGGAGTCCCTTGGGGTGGGTTTCTCACAACTTTTTTGCTGAGCTCTGCCGACAGCTAAAGTTCCCCTGCATGTGTCCTGAAGGACAGATGCTGAGGGACAACATCAGGCACAGTTCCTTTTCCTCCTCTGGGGATGGTTCTCCTCAAAGAGGCTTCAGCAGGGACAAGAGTGGGGAGTTGATTGGTACCTTGTGCTCTGCAGTTCCTGCACAGCCTGGGGAAGCTCTCAAGGGTCTCTGCTCAGGAAGTCTGGGGCTAAATGGCAGAACCTCAGTCTTCCCTCCATTACACGGCTGCAGCAGTCATTAAGACCCCCACTTCCAGAGCTGTAGAAAACACTCCCCAGCAAATCCAAATCAGACCTTCAGCTCTTGCCCTGAAACCCCACTCCCCTGTTGAGTCAGCAGCCAGCATGAACTTGGATTCTTGTTGGTGGTCCTTTCTTTTTCTTGCCAGACCTCTGAGGCACCCTATGGAGGGATAATGGCTACCTTCAGTCACTGCTGACTCCTCTTCCCACCTGGAGGACCATGCTCACACACTGGGATATGACACCAAGGAGCCCCAGGGCTTCACCGAGGGCAATGCTAGTGAAGCAGCATTGCTGGCAGGTCTTTGCTGTTTGTTTCCTCTGCTGATAGGTAGAGGTATTGCTGGGTCCAAATTATGGAGCTATTCCCCATGATCCACCCTAATATTATAAATTTAAAAAACCCCAAACAACCAACTTCAAATGAACTATGGCTCTGGGCAGCAAGTGTGCCCCAAAACCTGTATTTTCTTCTATGCTAAATACCAAGTTTCTCTCCTCCCTCTGATTTACTATGAAGTGCTATTCAGTGTCTGGCCTCTGGCAGATGCACCCTGAAGGACAGCACTAATTCACTTCACCTTTGATGGGAAACATCAGCCTTGCAGCCCACCCATGGCGCAGGTATTTTTTCACTTGAAAATTCAGGAGAAGGTAACATTGTGACTTTGAGTTGCGAGATACCCAGCTCTGGGACATTCTTCCGGCACAGGTCTTGGACTGGCTGAAAGGGCACAGAGGGAAATGAGAAGTGCTGTGTGAAGCTGCCGCAGCTTTCTGAGTTCTCAGCGGTTTTGTTGTACAAGGGCACCGTGTGCACAGGAACCAAATTGGGCAAGCTGAGGTACCCAGTGCCCTTTCCACTTGTGCCAGGGGGATAAGGTATGCAGGGACATGTGGGCAGCACTGCTTCCATTTTAAGAGAATTATTCATAACAAGCTCAGCCTGCTGCTCCTTTCTCTCTCTGAGATGCCATCCTGGTCCTGCGAGTTGTCCGCAGGGCACATCCGCTTCCACTGTGGGACCTTGTGAAATAAGGCCGTGCTGTTAATCGGGTTTACAGACACCGAGACCGAGGAAGTCATGCTTGTCTTTGCAGATCAAGGTCCAAGTGACTTGCCCCAGGTATCACAGGGAGGCAGTAGCATCACAAGGAGCAAATCAAGGCTTGTCCATGCCTGGAGCACTGGCTCTAATCCCCAGTTGTGCCTCCCTGCAGCTGTGGTGATACCTTCGAGGGGCTGAGGAGTGAACAGAGAGCTGGGGTGCTGCATCCTGCTGGGAGAGCCGTGGGGCTGTCCTTGCAGAGAGTGCTTTGGAGAGTCATCTTCAGAGGGTGCCAAAAATGAAAGGAATAAATGAAATGAGATATTGGCAGAACAAGGTGTAAGAGTGGGTGCTGTTGTGTGTCAAATAAACAGGGTTGGTGCTGGAAGACCTTGCTCCCAGTCTCCTGGGATCTAGTCCCACTTACGTATGTGACGACAGGGACACGATCCCACAACATTTCAATGTAATGTAATTTTAAATGGATATTCTTGGAAACACTATGCAAAGCAGTGCCATGGCTGTGACCTGCACTTTGCCACACAAGTCCACAAGTCCAGGCTACAAAGCTGCTGCCATCCTGTTATGGGAGTGCTCTGGGTCCAAGCTGGGTATTTAGCCACTACACAGAGCACTTCCCATCAGTCCAAGAGCTGGCCCTGATGGCGGAAGCGGCAGCTCCTGGATATGGGGTCACACTACAACCCATGGGGCTTCAGCAATGTTGTATTTCAGCAGGGCTGCCACCAGCAGAGGTCCCGAAATACCAGTTTTAATTAAAAGCTGTATTTTCTATTATGCTGCACAGCTCATACATGCTGACTACTGCTCTTTCACCTCACTGGGGCTAAGTCTACACTCGTTAAAATATGTCATGTGTCAGTCAGACAGAGCTACAGCACTCAGAAGCCAGAGCTGGGTTCAATGAGAGTAATATGTAGGAAACAAATGGAAGAGGACAGATGGATGGCGGGGGTAGTGGGGGAAGACCCTGAATGGAAACAAAGAGAATGATGAGATATTGGAGGCAAGAGGGTATAAAGAAAGCAAAAAAAAATGAGGTAGGCAAATGTCTGTGGTAGAGAAACACCAGATGCCTTTCTCGGGATCAGTATAATTTTAGGCACAGAGTATGACCAGAGCTCTCCTCCTGTCTCTTATGAGCATTGGTTCATGTAGAAATGCAAGGCGGAGAAAGAAAGAGCTATTATGGTTAACACTGGATGAAAAAAGCAAATGTATAAAAGTTTATAGATTTACATGGAATCTCTCAAGGACTACTGAATGAAAGTGGTCTTGCAGTCTAGACCTTCTCCTGCCTGCTACAGCAATTCACACCAGCCTTTCCAAATAGGAGAAGTTCCCATGGTTTTCTAAACGTTTTGCAATCACTGCTCTCCATCTGTAGCCCTCTCTTTGCAGTGCAAGACTGGCCCTCTTTAGTGGCCTGAGCACGACCACTGTGTTTTCTCCAGCAGCCAGCTGGGCTCTGCCTCCTCTTGTGTGTTGGCACGGTGGTCATGCAGATTGCCACAGGCAAGCACCGTGCAGCAGCCAGCAAAGCTCTCTGGAACACGGCCCAGGTCTAGCTAGATCTCAAGGCTGGTGATTGAGAGGTGAAGGTCTCTTTTTTGTTCTGTGAATCCAGACTCTTGGCCTCGCAGAGGTCTGGCCTCACGCTGCCTCACTAGAGGCATGCGAAGGGCTGCTTCAGACTTGTCTCCAAGGGGCTCTCCCACCCATAGTGACTTGCACATGACACATTCCCTGTGGCCCTCCGGGCAGGGTTCACCACCCCAGGGACTGCCAGCCTTCCCAGCAAGCTCAGATGGTGGTTGCCTGTCTTGAAGTCAGCAGCTGTGAGCTGGAAGAGGTTGTGGCCGCTCACAGAAGGCACGGGTGCCCTGTGAGAGGGATGGCGGTGACCCTGGAGATTGGCTGTAAGGCAGGGGAGCAGAACAAGCTGGGGTTAGCATCTTGCCCTCCCGCAGGCAAGGGAAGGTAGGGCTGTGCCGCCTTATCTCCCGTCACCTGTAGATGGCTCTTGCATACTCCGGTAGGGCTGGAGCAAAGCTGCCTCAGCCCAGCACTCCTAAACAGCTGCCAGTGATGCGGTTACAGTGTCCTCCAAGAAGGAGGAAAGTGGAGGAAAATGACCCCACTCTACCCTTCAAAACTATGTTTGGCTCACATGGAAGCAGAAAGGAAAGCTTAAGTCCTGCGCCTGCCCCTTCCTCTGACTTCCCACGCCTAAAACAAATAGATGCTTGGCTTTCCTGTGATGATGTCACAGAAACAGAGCTGTTGGAAATGACCTCACGCTTTTGCCCTCCTGCTTGACAGGGACACGGGGCTGCTGGGCCACATGACTGTGGGGCTTCGGTAACACAAGATGGGAGCCATTTGCCCCGGTTATATTAAGAACATTTCACAGGCTCCAGCCTCTTGGTTTAGTTCACTCACTGGGATCTGGTGTCAGCAGTTTTGAAAACACTCCTCTCTCCTATAGCAGTGGAAATTCGTAGGGTCCCTGTGAGACCATCTCAGAATCCACAGGAGTGCCCAGAGTGCCAGAACAGGCTAAATATAGCAGTACTAATTTTGGAGAGGTTAGGTGATCACATAAGGAGAGACGGGAGTAGGAGGAGACGAGGAGAGTCAGTGAAACTAGCAATGTTAGGCAGGGATAAAAGGGAATGAGTGGTTAAAGGGTCTCACTAGTGGGTTCCTAAAAGGAGCAGGGCTATTCAATTTCAGTAGTTGGCTGCAGAAACTTGCTTCTCCTGCAGTGCCCCCAGCAAAGCTTTGTAAGGCAGCCCCCATTGCATGCAGAGGATGTCTGCTTCTCATATGGAATAACCAGGAAGGATCCTGTGGTTTGGGTAAATGACCCAGGCAATACAGTGCACAAAATGATCTCTGCCACTGAGAACAAAATTGCATACTCACTTTGCAAGTGACCAGGAAAAGTTTTGGGATGTTTGCACTCAACACCTACTTGCAATGATGCTTCTGCTGGAGTTTGTACAACACCCCACAGCTCTGCTAGGGTGGTGTTCCTTGGTTGAAGAAGGACAGAGTCACCTGGTTTAGCTTAACCTACTGCTAAAACTGGTTTGCACTAAAAACCTTTGCACTAAAACAGATGAGGCAGTGCTCCCATCAGCCAACAGGGAGTGACTGGCAGCTGGGCTGGGTGATATCTTTGCTGGCTCTGTTTAGGACCACAAAAGGATGTTTTTCTCTACTCTGGACAAATCAGTCACTCAAACAGCCTAAATTATTTCTGAAGGCCCAGACATACTGTCTGTCATTGGAGATTGCCTTGTGTCAGCTGGACAGAGGAATGGATTCTGTGTGTGAGCACTTCACGAATATGAGGTGCAGGTTTCACCGCTGCCACAAAACGCATTTAAGTCCTCCTTTGCTGTGGGTGAGGAGCCTGGGCATGGCTAGGTACTGTGGCTCAGTTGATATCGTGGATCTCATGGAGCTTTTACAATCAGTTGCTCTTCTGAGCACCACAATTAAAGCAAAAGAGCAAATCATCTTAATCAGGTGGACACTGCTCCCTTTTTAATCTCAAACTCACTGATTCAGTGGCTAGGGTGGCAATATTTCTGCTGGTAGAAATAGATATGAGGTCATCTAAAGCATGAGGGCTCTTCTCACCCAGGTCAGCTGCAAATTCACAGCTTTGCATTTAGCTCCCTGAGCCTGCTCCTGGGACAAGAGCAATTTCCCAGCAGTATATGCAGGGAGATGAGAGGTTTGTAAGTTGCTCGGCCTCTAGCTGGCTCAAGTGTTAACTGAGTTCATGCTCTGGGCAGGTCAGGGACCAGCTTTCGTCAAACAAAAGGGTGAGGGCAGGGGAGAGGGAAGTCCTCTTGAGGAGCTTTCACTCTGCAAAATGTTCCTGAATGGCCCCCCACTCTCACATGGTTTGGGCATTTGGCATGAAGACAAGTAAGCCCTGACAAAGCTCATGCTACAGTATCAGGCGCATGCTTTAGAGACAAAAATAAGTATTGGCTTCATTTCCATGTTCCCTTATCACCAAACCCCTGGCTTCAGCCTGGCATTGGCCACTGAACAGCTCCCTTTGCCAAGCCTCTGGACATAAGTAAAAAATAACGTCTAAGAGCTGAACGATGGGATTACTGAGATGCCACAGGTGGCATAAAAAATTGTGAGCCCCTCTGGGGCTCTGCTCCCTAAGGGCTGCTTTACCCACAGCTGCTTATTCTCCACCTCTTGTCACAGCCATCTCCCCAGCTCAGCTGGTTACTCCTTGGAGTGTGGTGCCGTGTGCTGGCGACTAGGACGTGGTGGCTGCTGGCAGAAAGGATGCAATTTCTGCTGTGTTAACTGCACTTCTGGAGTAACCAGCAGCCTATAGCCGTGTATCTGGGGGTCATGTCACTTTGCAGTTAGTTGATGAATGGATGCTAAAGAAGAAATGAGAAGAGCAATCTGACCTTCTACTCAATTCCCATGCTAACCACATCATCACAGTATCATTAGATGCTATGCCTAAGCCATACTCCTCTGTTCCATCTTGAGAAGAACCCTACTTTCTTACGAAATTGAGCAGGAAATGCCAACACATGAAACCATGTGTTCAGATCCCCTGAAAATTTTGACCTTTGCATCTAAGCCCCCTTTTTGTGCTTTTTCTAAATCTGCTCTTTAAAAATTGGAGCTATCTTTTGTGTGTCCATGAAGGCAAAGCTCCAGTGATTTGGTCCTGCAATCAGCTGACATTTTCCATGTGGTGATTGTCTTACTACTCATTAAAGCTTCTGTCCGAGCATCCAGAACAGAATGTTACTTTGAATCCTGTTCCTCAAACTGTGACTCACTTATGAGTTCTTATCACACCAACTCACTCATCAGGGCTATAGAAGTAAAGGTTAGAAGCCAGAGACATTTAAAAGCTCAGACCTCAATTTAGAGTGAGATGGCACAGAACTGGGTGTTCCCCAGATGACACCTCTACATAAGGCTCCGTAGGTCTCATCTCTAGCCAGATTCTTCAAGTGTGTCCTGCCAATACTCTTCCCTGCTCTCCCAATTCCGGAGAAAGGACTGGACTTGGGGTTAGGAAGGTCACTAAGCCTTTTTGTGGTAGCCTTTACTACGACATTTATTCCAGAAATATTAATCACTGAACAGTTTTCTCTCACTCAAAGGAGGGCAGAGTTCTTACTGCCTTCAGGGAGACAGCTGTAGTCCTAAGGTGAAATAGGCTGAGTCTTTGTATTCACATGGTTGCTTGTCTCAAAGAACCTCCTATCCAAAGGGAGGCTGTTACTATCTCTCATTTACAGAAACACAGATTTTATAACCTGGGGTTTGAAGGACACTCTCAGAGACTAGGACATCTGCTTCTAACAGGACGTTCTTGAAAGTCTCTTCCCTTAAGTTAGACCCCTGGGCTTCCTATGGTTTCTTTTTGAATTCACCCCTTGGTAAATCTTTCCATTCCTCTGCTACATAATATCATGAGCCCGTTATATGCCAAGCCTTCCCCTGTGGCTGGCAGCAGTAGTGAAGTTCAGGTGAAAAGCAGTGCCAAAAGGATGGGTTTATCTCAACAATTCTGGCTGGCAGAAGTAAGCTGCAGGAGGAGCATGGACACTGTTCAGCACTTAAGCACAGCTGCATCTCTGTACTCAGGTGTCTATGCTCAGGGGTGTGCTACAGTTCACGTATTTTCAAACCTTCCACTTTCTTTTTTTGGTGTGGACAAGTTTTTGGCATGTGAGGAGGTCCATGCCTAGCAGTTTGTACATGTGGCAGCAGAACCTTGCGTGTGCTCATCTCAGCTAATGACAAAGAATCACTTTGATTAAAGCTCTTCTTAACATTCGAGAGCACATTTTCCTGGATATATTAAACTGTGGTCAAACATCATCCACATGCTTTGCAATGGCCTCATTAGAAAGGAGGCAGAAATGATGAAAGCTTTGAGCTAGAGCGAGGGTGTGTCAGGCCTTTGGATCTGGGTGTGTAAACAAGGGTACAACAGATTTTGTGAGTATAAACTCTGCAGACCTATAAGACTAAACTCCTGTGACATATTTATGTTTCCTCATACACAAATCACATTGACTCTCACACTCCCCTATCACGCGGAGTCACCAGACTTCAAACGGAGCGGAGGAGGCAGCTGGATTCACTAAACAACATCTTGGGCACTATGAACGTGTGCCAGATAATAAGGGGAGAATCGCAATTAAAATGTCAAACTGTATCACATTTCCATAACAAAGTCAGAGAGGATTTCCCTCTCTGTGCCTTTCCTTTCTGTCTAACTTGTTTAGGGAGCTGAGGCTGCTCTTTCCATGCTGTGGTTTTCAACCCCTGCAAGACATACGAGGGACATTGTTCTTGTGATACTTGCTTCCTTCATGAGATAATTTGTTGAACACTTGAGTAAAACTGTGTAACAGAAGGAGCCAAAGTTGTCTCAGAGGAAACTATTTAAAACCTCCTGCTCAGCATGATGCCTGCTTACAGAGCTCTGCTCTTTGCTCTCTGCTAATAATACCTCCACTTTGTTCTCTGGAACTTGAAGCTTTTTCTGAGCACTCTTACAGGGTATATAGAGCTGATTTGTGTATGAAGCAAACGAGGGAGATTTTAATGAAAATCCAGTGTTGCACAGGCTCTCTCTCAAGACTATTGCAGATGTTGTCTTCGACCTTTAAACCCTGATTCCAGGCAAAAGGTTGAAGCTGTACTAGGGTTGTCCAAGACTTGGATAAAAATGGAAACTATGGGGACTTTCAGGTGTTTGGCAATGATAAGAACCACTTTAGATCTAAAAATGAATATCTCTATCAAGTGTCCATCTTCCGCCCACCTGGAAGTAAAGTGATGACTTGCCAAATAGGGAGGAACTAGACACTGAAACATGAAAGAAAAAATTCAACATGGACCAAATATCATCTACTTGGAGAAAAAAATGCTTCCCAGGCAGATTTTACTGCAAATACTTAACTGAGTGACCATTTGCACAATGTCTCAAGGCTGTTAGTGCTGTGAGCATTATCAACTCTTGTTTAGTGGTTGCTGTTACATTTGACATGCAACTGAGGACCAAGATGGAGCTTGCTTCCCGTAGCAGCTGGCTCTTGTCCTTTTGAAGAATATCTCAAGTTCTGAGCCAGGCCTTTCTGACCTCCATAAACGCATCCCTTGCTTTTATATACTGCAATAAAGGAGGCTACACTCTGCTTTGCCTGGCTGTGGCTGCTGTGGCCTTGCACAAGCACATCCAGCAGCTGGGTGTAAGTTTGAACTCTGGGGTTCCTGCAGCAGCACCATCTGTGAATGAGAGTGTGGAAACAGATGCTACTGGATAATGTCTGAAGCCACTGAAGCTGCCTCCCAGTAGGAAGCTGCAGGCAGGCAGCTGCCCATGTCCCCAGGCATCCTGAAGGCTATGAACTTGCTGAGGAGAGCCATTGATGAGGATTTGGTGCTGTGTTTCTTCCTCATAGAGGAAAATTGGAAGTAGGGTTCAGACCTTTTTGTGGCAGAGGACCATGGAAGTCTTCCACAATGGTGTGTACTAGCTCCCACTCACTCCTTCTGTGGCCCTGTGAAATCCTTCCCCTCCCTGCCACCAAAGGGGGAAAACACCATGGAAGGAGAACGGCCTGTTAAAGAAGAGGAGCAATATTTCTGTATGTTGCTTGAATGGGTATCCTGTTGCAGAGAGACCTTTGTGGGATCTTGTGAGCTCAGCTATTCAGCCAAAAGGGAGAGGAAGTGGTTAAAACAGATGTGAGATCTCTGTTCTGCTTTCATCCCAGTGCTGCAGTGGAATCACTTGAAAGAGTGGTAGGCTCTGTGTAAAACAAACTCTAACAGGCGAGTCTGCACCATTCCCGCCATCGTGACTGGTTTCCTCTCCATCTTCCCTGTGCGTACGACCTCTCCATACTTACCCATCTGCTCTGCTTTTCTGCTTCTCTCTAAAGCAATTCAGGATCACCCACAATATTTTAATGGGGTTTCTCAGTGGAGTTCAGTCCTCAATTTAGAGATATCCTTTTTTTTTTTTTGTTGGGACTCTTTCTTTACACAAAGTGTAGTCTCATCATATTACAGAGTTACAGAATTGTCAAAGTTGGAAGGGACCCAGAAGGATCATCAAGTGCAACTCTTACGTGAATGGCCCATACAGGGACCAAACCCATAACCTTGACATTATTAGCACCATGCTCTATCTTTCAAATGGCCTCACTACTACCTGTAAATAGATTATAACTGTAATGTGACAGCTTGCATTTCCACCCACTGCCTCCTCCAGCACTTTAACATCAGATTTATCCATACTGAAGTGATAGAGCCCCTTCCCATGGTCAGTGCATGTTCCCATGCTCAAGTTCAACTAGACATCAATGACCACACAGCTGCAGCAGTCCAGGACTCAGCTGGCCTGACAGGACACATTTCTTACGTAGACCCTGAAGCCCACACCGAGCTTTACCTTTCCTCCTCTGCTTAGCTGTGAGGTCCCCAGCCCTTCCAGCTGAAACTGCACCTTCCTCCGTTCAAAGCCACTTCACACTGAAATCTCTTGCTCAGCTTTTCCCGGTGTCTGCATCTCCCTGCAGCACTCTCAGCCAGGACATCTGTTACGTCGTGTCCTGCAGTGTCTCATGAGTCATCTTCATCCTGCTACCTAATTGCAGGCACAACACCTGAGTTTGCTGGCTTGTGACGTGGCTGGTTTGGGCCCGTGAGCATCACAGAGTTATGAGTCACCTCTCTCCCTTGGGAAGCCCCTGCAACATTTAGTAGAAAAACTTAAGCCTGCCCATGCCTGGAAATTTCTCGTGTAGGTGGTGTCTGCTGGGGCTGCTGCCCCTTTTGCTAACCTTGACTGTTTTGCAGATCCTCAGTGTTCCACCCAGCTGTTGCCTGCCTCTGGCCAAGTACACTGATTGTCACTGCTTTGAAGCAGACACCTTCTTTCCAAAGTATGTTCAGGTCTGAGCATGGCAAGGGGTGAAGGGAAAGAAGCCAGGGCCAGGCAGCCCCAAATGAGGCACCAGTGGCTGTCTCCCTGACAAATCCAGACGCAGGTTTATTTGCAACCCCAACAGACTTTTTAGTGTGATGCACAGTGCAAACATGTCTGAAGCAATTGTTCCTGTGGTCCCCACAGGTTCCTCTGCTGAAGGTTAGGAAGAGGAAAGGCCAAAGCTCCATTTCTGGACCTTATTTTTCTACTCTACCTTTCTCCACATTCCAACTTTCATCCCTGCCCTCGCAACAGTTAGGCAATTTCTGAAGCACATCTTCCCACAGCACTGCCCCACATGCTTGCCCCTCCTCGCTGATACAGAAACAGCTGTCATCTCATGTTCTCATGCCTGGAGTCTCCCCAGTTTTATCATAATATCCCATCACGGATCCCCAAGCCATGTGTGCAGTGTGGCCAGTGAAACTGCGGTGGATTTTTTATCATTTTGTTAGTACACCAGACAGGGATAAAGGCCGCAGCTGCTGGCTTGTCTTAACTATCTGGCATATGGGTGATCCCACAGAACCACTGCATCCCGGTGAGGTACAGGAGCTGAAGCTGCCATTTTAACTTTTGCTATATGCTGTTTATTTTGGTTTGGTAAGAAGGATGTTTTGTTGCCTTTTTTTTTTTTTAACCAGTTCTGCGTATAGTAGATTTCTTTTCAAAAAAGTGGAAGGGGAAATGAAGAGAGCAGCTATTGCTGGAAAGTATTGTTTGCCTCAGCAGTCCCCTTCAGCCATGAAGGGGTTCCTATTCCGAGGGGCCCCCCGCCGTTTGTCCCTGCTGCTGCCCCAGGCATCCTCCAGGCAGAGCAGGAGCATAACACAATCCCTAGGCTGGCAGTCTGAGCTGTTAATTTGCAGATGGAGAGCCCAGGTTTCTGTGTGACCCTCCCTCCCAAGTGCCCTTTCAGTAACTTGGACCAAGTGATGTCCTTTCCAAGGCACACAGAGAAGCAGCAGCACAGGCGGTGACTCCACTCCATCTCCTGCTGTGGCTCTAAGGAGGGGACTGTTCCCTCCACATGCCAGTGGGGTGCTCAGGTCACCGAGCACCCCTCCTGTCCTGAATGCCCTTGTCCTTGTGCAGTGGGGGCACCAATGCAGGCTCTCTACAAGCCCAGTGTTCAAGGTCACACAAAGAGCCCAGGAGAGGAGGGAACTGGACCCCAGCTGCCCTAGTGCCAGGTTACCACTGCTGCCACTGCACGACTGAAATATTTCCCACCATCTGCATTGCCTTCCTAGAAACAGGGAAGTCACTCCTGGCCCCTCTCTGTCTGCCAGACGCTGATTTTGTTCTTTGCCTGCTCTCATTTCTCATGGAGTCTAAACAGAGAAGCTCAGCTCTGAGTCCATTCTGGACTGTGCACTGGTATCCCGGGAGACCTCAGTGTGGTTCTGGAAAGAGGCTGTGTGTGCTTGTTTGTGCCTCTGAGGGAGGGCCAGGGGCTGTATGCTGCAGGTGAAGGTCCTGAACACAGAACTGCATGTGCTCATAATTCCTCTGGGATAAGCCCTTGGAAAATGGGAATCAGAGGCAGCGCTGCCACTCCAACATCCCTAATGTGCAGCTTCTTCCAAAGGGCTCTTTTACTTTGCTGGATCATCCTGCAGTGTCGGCTGCAGTTACCAGAGATAGGTAGGCAGATACCAGCCAGGGCACTGGTGCTCTCCAGAACTGCCAGAGCCCCACCTTTGTATCCAGCAAGGGTGGGCAAGCAGGAATGGCATCTCCACAGCTGCTGCAGACCCGTGGCACCTTGGCTGCACATCTCCCCAGAGGGGGTTAGGCCAAGCCTGTCCGAAACACCTCCTGTGTCTGGATACACCTAATCTCCAAACCTGAAATCTCCACCCTGGAGTTCAGCGTCAGTACTCAAGATGCCTCTTTTTAGGAAAGAAAAAAAAGAAAATGAAAAATAATAAAAAGGAAGCAGAGAGAAAGAATATCCCTCTTGTTTACTTCATTCTTCGTCAGGTAACCTTGTGATTCTGTGCTATTTTGGTGCTGACATTCCTAGGAGCTTACCGTAATGAGAAGCAAACACCACAAACTAAAATAACAGCATGAACCTAAGTGTAAGCCCTGGATTCCCACCTAGAGATTGACTCATCTGCGAGGGCTGCTGGGTCTGCAATTCAGTATGACCAGTGGGGAATTAGTGGGGCACCTGGAAGGAAGGAAAGGGTGAGTGGGGTCCAAATGGTCCAAAAACTGAGATTCCCATGTGCTGGTCCCTCCCCACCTGATGCTCCGTCTGCTGCAAAGCAAATCTCTGCGTTGCCTCTGCAGGGGCAATCTCCCCTGCGGTTTTTAAATCTTTCCTGCCCTCATGTCCTGTGTGTTGNCTTTTACTTTGCTGGATCATCCTGCAGTGTCGGCTGCAGTTACCAGAGATAGGTAGGCAGACACCAGCCAGGGCACTGGTGCTCTCCAGAACTGCCAGAGCCCCACCTTTGTATCCAGCAAGGGTGGGCAAGCAGGAATGGCATCTCCACAGCTGCTGCAGACCCGTGGCACCTTGGCTGCACATCTCCCCAGAGGGGGTTAGGCCAAGCCTGTCCGAAACACCTCCTGTGTCTGGATACACCTAATCTCCAAACCTGAAATCTCCACCCTGGAGTTCAGCGTCAGTACTCAAGATGCCTCTTTTTAGGAAAGAAAAAAAAGAAAATGAAAAATAATAAAAAGGAAGCAGAGAGAAAGAATATCCCTCTTGTTTACTTCATTCTTCGTCAGGTAACCTTGTGATTCTGTGCTATTTTGGTGCTGACATTCCTAGGAGCTTACCGTAATGAGAAGCAAACACCACAAACTAAAATAACAGCATGAACCTAAGTGTAAGCCCTGGATTCCCACCTAGAGATTGACTCATCTGCGAGGGCTGCTGGGTCTGCAATTCAGTATGACCAGTGGGGAATTAGTGGGGCACCTGGAAGGAAGGAAAGGGTGAGTGGGGTCCAAATGGTCCAAAAACTGAGATTCCCATGTGCTGGTCCCTCCCCACCTGATGCTCCGTCTGCTGCAAAGCAAATCTCTGCGTTGCCTCTGCAGGGGCAATCTCCCCTGCGGTTTTTAAATCTTTCCTGCCCTCATGTCCTGTGTGTTGTGTTATCACACACAGCAGCAGTGCCCTCAGTCACCCAGTCAGTGCCATGTAGTGGCAGGGTGGGAACATGTTGCAGATACTGATCAAACCCACCAAGGAAGGACAGGACAGTGAGCATGGCCCAGGAGACCTCATGTACCTGTGAGAGCAGCAGTTCTCACCCAGCCACCCGCCCCAGGCCCCTGGTAGCATGTGCTGATAGACTTTGCAGGTCTGTGGGGTGAAGCGCCTCAGTAGGGCCAGCTGGCTGGATTGCTAAACCTGCTCAAAAGTCGGGTGGAAACATGTGTGCAGTCTCTTAGACTGAATTGCACCATTTCTGGCTCTTGCTTTGGAAGCGGGCAGCCACAACACAATATTTTCTGTTATAAAACCAAACCATTTTAATTTTCAAAGCCCTGCCACAGTTTTATGGAAAGGAAGACGCATTTCTCTCCTCGTGAAACTTCATGTCATTGGACAGGGTACAAAACGGAGGCAGACTTTCTCTTTAATGGCCATCCTGGAGCAGGCTGTGCAGCATCCAGCCTATCACTCAGCAAAATCTCCTATGGATGCTGTTATATAACGCAACCTGAGCCGCCGCAGGACCCCGTCTGAATTCACCTGATTAAATTATTAGCTTAATGTCCTGGCAAACATCTCACGAGGCTGCCTTGCGAGCTTCATAAATCTAGTGCTGGGTTTCGGGTGTCAGAGCAGCAGGGAAGTGTAGCCCAGCTTAGAGCATTTGCTCCAAAACCGGAAGAGCTCTAAGCCCACGGGACCGCAAAATCCTCCTGAGGCTGCTGCCTGTCCAACGGCGTAGCTGCATCCAGCCTGATGTCAGATCACCTGCCCCCAGGGGTTGCTGGGACCCCATTTCCTGCACACCATCGTTGTCACTTTCAGGAGGTGGGGAGAAAGGCCAAGATGCAACGTGGGAGCTGTCACAGAGGTGTGTGAGGAGCTCCCCACTGTGCTATTCCCTTCTGACCACATCCATAGGTGTCCCAGAGGGTTTATGGCATTGACCACAGGCTGCCTGCTGTGCACTGGCCAGGCTGCTTCCTCCCTGGCATGGTGCTCCCGGCCATTACAATGCCCCTTTTCTCCGCTGGGGACAGAGGTATGGAGCTGCGTGGCAGGAGGACTCCGCATTCAGCTCATGCCTTCTGCCAGGCTGCGTTCCCCAGAGTACAGTGGGCATTAGAAAATTTCTCAAATTAGAAACTGACTTTTGGGTGTGTGCAGTGCCTGGCAAGCTCTGTCCTGCATCTGTCTAACCTTTGGGAAAGGCAGCCTCGGCATGCTACCTGCCCCCATCACTCTCTGACTCTCCTCGGGCACCAGCACCAGGTTAACCTGGGTAACTTTTCTCTGCTAGGCACAGACCCACTTTTCCTCTGACCTTGGCCTCCACCTCTCTGCAGACACTATAGTGCTGCCTTGGATACCTCAGGGATGCTTTGGAGAAGCTCCCAGAGGACCTGCAAATGCAGAGTGCCCACACTGGCCTTCCCAGTGAGGAAGGGAGCAGGCAATGGCACACAGCAATTCACAGAAGCATCACAAGGAAAAGAATTTCTCAGCTCAAAGGCTTCCCCATGAAGCCTGCTCCTGGGGACAACCCTGGGATGTGTTCAAGAGGAACCAAGCAGTCATCATGGGATTTTCCAGCTGCCCCCACTGCTCTGCTGGATCATCCTTCATGGGGTTGCCCAGTTGCCACCACTGCTCTGCTGGATCACCTGGCACTGCTGGTAGGAGCAGTGGTCTAGAGGTCTAGAAGAGGCCATAACGTAGCAAAACAGAGCTGTTAGAAAGTGGAGGGGAAATCAGGACTGAGCAGACTTTGCAAAGATCACTTTGACCTCTGTGTATGACAGGATGAATTCATGTCTACAAAATTCAGCTAAAGCGAAATAACCTGTAGAAAGAAGCAGTACTGCCTAATACAATTGGCATTGATCTCCCATGAGTATGAGAAGGCTGCAGTGTGACAGGATGTATCCTGGTACATTTTCTGCCCAAGAGATACCTGGAGGTTTGCCTGCGGTTGGCTTTTTATTCATTTCACTTGCTGTAAGTGTGCTCAATGGGGACAAATCTGCTGTTTTGTAAAAAGTTTTCCGGCTCCCAAGCAGCCCAGTGACTGAGTATACAATGCAATCAATGTTACAAGCCCTGCTTATGCTACACTCTGGTGCTCTGCCAGGATCCCACACAGATCAACCTGACCCAGCCGGAGAAATCATTGAGAAATAAGAGAGAGGGAGAGGGAGCAAGAAGAAATCCCCAAATCCCCAGAAACACAATGTTAAACCCTCCCACCTGATCTGCAAAGCAAAAGTCAGCCCAGACCAAATATAAACCAAGGCTGCACAGCCAAAACAACCAGACTGCAGAAGGTCAGATAATCTGAAATGTGCATATCGCAGCAGGGCGGACGTGCCTGCAGCCAGCTCGCGGAGGGGAGGAGGAACGGTGTCTCCCTGCATGGGCTCACTTGGGATCCTCTGAAACTCTGGTCCTCCTGGAAATCACAGGAGTAACTAGCCGGGAGGGAGCCCATCGTCTACAACAGTGTTGGCTGGCATCTCTGTGCCTGGCAGCTGCCAGCCCAGATGCATCACTAGTGCTGTTCCTCCCTGCCCACACCGGGATGCTGCTGCAATTTGTAGGATGAGTGACAGCAGTAATGGAAAGGCATCTTTGAAGACTCCAGCAGGCTTATACCTGAGGCAGGAGGGCTAAAGCATTAAAGATCTTTAAAGTTTATATTGTTTTTTTTCTCACATAACATGTCTGATCCCTTTTAATCTTACTAAGTTGATAGTAAATCCTGCTACAGCAAATGCCCCAGGACTGCCAAAAGTGTTTTCTCTTCCTCTTACTAAAATGTTGTTGTTTACTAGGTTTTACCCCTAAGTCCTAGAACAAAAGCTTCCCTTTGCCACACTAGCAAGAGGAAAGGTAAATGTATTTCTAACGGAGAAGCTGAACAATTTTCCCCAGAGTTGCCAGCATTCCTGCTCTGCAAAGATGGGATTGCTCCTCATGATGCTGGTGAAAGGGTTAAAGGTGGTGACATCTCCTTTGGTGTCTGTATGGGAAGTAAGCTGGAATGTTTAGCAGTCACCATGGGTCCCAGCTTCAGCTCAGACCTCAGCAGGACTGTCCCAGTGGTGTGGCCTCCCATCAGTGCCATGTAATAAACAGAGACCATCCGCACCCCAGGTCTCCCTTGTCGCTCCTTGATGCTCCTCCCATGGAGACTGCCATGGGATGTATTTCAGGCCAGCTGGTGACACTGTATTTTAAATACATGTCAGGCTGTAAGGAGTCTACCTTTCTCCAACCCCACTTCTGGCAGCCCCTCCCCTACAAAAAGCATCTTCATCTGTGTGTGGTAATGGTATTCTTGAAGCCATTGACTCCATCGCCTCCAGGTGCTCCATCAGTTCTGTGCTCCCCACCTGTGTTCTGGATGGGAGCTCACAAGCACTGCAGCAGCCAGAAATTGCTCTCTCGTCAGGCACAGTTTTATCTTTCTTATGGTTTTGGATTCCAGTACCGTCCTGAAAGACTTCAGCTGCCCATCCAAAAGGGAGGATTAAGGCTGGAGCTCATAATTTGAATGCCATTCTTTGCCAACCCAGCTGAATTTCTCAGCTGTTCTTCACCAGATAATGCACAGCCCTTTGATTTTATGCAGAGATGTTTAGCCTATGGTGTTTACCGTCACATGTTATCCTTACCATGACAACATCGAAGGGAGTGTCCCTCATATAATGATAACCCCTATCTTCTTAGAAACACTGAGGTTTTCCACCTGTTTGTTCCTGGACACATTCCTACCCAGAGACTGTGTACTTATGGAGTACCACAGTAAAAACATGTGCAACTAGAGTGGCTGGATTTAAAAAAAGCACCCCTCAGACCCAAGGCACACAGCCTGTGTTCTGCTGTCTTGGCAGGGACCTGATGGCTGCCCAGGAGAAAGCAGAGAAGCTCATTAAGGACTTTTGCAGCTTGTCAGAGGGGACGTTATACAGCTGTCCTACAGGGCTCTGACACACAAAGTTCTCCTCCCACCTTCCCAAATCCCTCTCTCTCCAGCATTCACACGAGCCTCAATACATGACAGATCTTTGTTTTCTCACACCATGAGCATAAATTTCAAGTTAGGGACACTTGTGAGGGACTTATTGTGGGCCTTTGGTGAGCCTATATCCATCAGCTGCTGGAATCCATCACTGCATAGACGGTAGAGCTCTTAAAGCAACTGAGAAAATTCCTGCTAATTTTGCTGATTTGTGTGTTCACATGGGACTACCGAGGTGTGTCCATGTGGGATGGGGGGCTGAGGTACCAGGGATTCAGATGAGTTCTGGTACGTCAGTGTGCTGACCTGAAGTACACTGGCAAACCCCACACCTGGTGTTTGGGTCATCGGCTTGCAAAGGCGTACTGTCAACATTCCACAGTATTTCCCATTTGTAGGTGCTGAAATCAGGTGCTTGCTCAAGGATGCCTTGTTTTATTTAAAGGTGTGTGGGGGGTGGGGGTGTGTGCAGCAGAGAAGGCTGCTCTAGCTCAAATTGCAACTGATGAATGATGAAAGCTGAAGGCAAACACCACTTCTGGTTTGAGGGTGAGTGGGTTTTAACTTGTTATTTCAAAGAAAAAAAACCACTCAAAGAGGAAATAAAACATGTCCCCAAACATACTCCAGGTGAAAATTCAAAGGGGAGTGAATAGAAGAATAAGAGTTGAAAAAAGGTGAGTTTATCCATACTTGTACAATGGACAGGTAGGGCCCTGCACTTGTTTTGGGACTGCAGCGACTACAGTAACCATAATGTGAAGGAGGAAAAAATAGGTATGCCATAGAGAGAAAAGGTGTGAGTAGTGGCACTAGCAGAAGTGCCTTAGCCAACAGGAACCCTTCCAAAGGGATGGCTTAACTCCATGACTTGACTTCATGCTCTGCAAATATTTGCCTTTGAAAATGACAATATTTGTGGGCGCTTGCAATTTTCTTTGACAGCTGCTACCAGTAGCTTTCCATAGCAAAGCAAACGAGAAATTTAATTTCCTGAGGAAATTTCCACGAAAATGTAGCAGGTAAAAGCTGGCTAATGTTATCAGAAATGTTACCTTTTGCACCACAAAAATGCCTTTCTCCTTCATGCTGAAATTATGGCAAAGGAAAAAACCTCCTCATTCATACCCCAGAAGGGCAGCAATGAGAACAGGCTTCCTTCCCCCTTCCCCCAACAACCCCACAGACTGGGGAGGCAAACCTGCCAGGAAGAGAGTGTTGTGTTGTTGTGATACAAACAATTTAATTTATTCAAAAGGATACAGGGGAAGCTGGGACGTGCTTACTTTCGCTAGTTGAGAAGCGCCAAGAACTTTCCGGGAGCCTGACAACTGGTAACTGTAACCAAAATGTTCAAAATTACATTGGAGATTATTAGAGTTGGGGTAAGAAGAAAGATCATAATGAATAATGATCTAGCTAATGGGCTGCAGGTATTGAATAAACAGAACAAATAGTCACAGAGCAAAACCTTATGTGACTCTCACATATTACAGCTGAAAAAGATGATTCAGTGCTAATCCAAGTAATTAGAATAAGAGCAACAAGAAATCTGTAGCCTTTTGTGAGCTATTAAACTGATGGATTTAAGAGGAGAGGTAGTCAGACAGGCCTGGCTTGCAAATGTACATGTCTCCAGGACTCACAAGAACATCGCCCTGAGCTTTTTGGCTTCATGCTGCAGTCTCCTCTCTCCCAGGGATGTGTTTCGGGAGGAAACAGTGTGGATTCACTTCTGAACTGAGGCTGCTTTGCCCTTTCTAACCCCCTAAATCCCCTTAGTCCTGCTACCTCTAATTCTCCTCACCTGAAAACACGCTCAGCAAGGTCACTGAATCACACATATCACACATCGACAGTGTGGTTGACTTGGGCAGGCACCTCTGGAGATACCCAGTCCAACCCACCTGCTGACAGCAGGGTCAGCTACAGCAGGTTGTTCAGGGCAATGCCCAGTTGTTCCTTAAACAGCTACCATGATGGATGGAAACTCCATAACCTCTTTGGTCCACCTATTTCCAGCTCTCCCTTATTGACAAATCCAACCCTTTCAGCCCCTAGCTTGCAAGCCACGCACCGATAATCACTGCAACAAGGCTGCTCTGACGCCAAACATCTTGCTGGTGCTACAGCAAGAGAAGGCCAATAACCCTCATGCAAATATATGCTAAGAGCCCTGTGTATGCAAAGTGCAGTGAGACGTGCAGATCACCACGCAGTGTGGGAGCCGTGCCCGTGCACGCACCGACGGGGGAAAAGCCCAGCGCTTCCAAAGGGTTAGTACCCTCAAGGTCACCGCTGCACAGGCTGACGTAAGGCCGTAACCTTGGCAGGGTGGGAGAGGGGGAGAGCAGCGTTTCCATTTTGTGGAATAAATAATACCCAAGGCTTCCCTGATAAGAGGGGCTGTATCAATAGAGAACTTTATTCAGAAGGTTAATGAATTGATCTGATCATTCCTGAGATCATCTATTAGTCCGGTGCTTGCCCATGAAAGAGAACTGCCCTGGAGCATACTCTGCACATCAGTGAATCAAACGTGCAAAGAAAGACACACGACTGGAGAGAAAAGAAGCCTGAAGCAAAGCCTGACACTGAACAGCTGGACAGCAGCATATAATAATGGAGAGCACGTTGTGAATGCTGCATTATCCAAATAAAACAGAACAGAGGAGATTTAGAAAGATGAGAGGGACATGTGGTGAGGATGTAAGAGCTACCATCTTATTCTGTCCTGAAATAGGCCATAAATATTCTGTGGGACCATTTGTGACAGAAAAGTGCTCTGAGCCTGATTTTTATCTGAAACAAACTGTCTCAGACACAGCAAGAGAGCAGGGGCTCAGTACCAGCCTGGAGTAAAAATGCCTACAGTTGGAGCACACCCTGCATCTCCTGCAGCAGTGGGGTTTTCCCCAGAAGTCACCCCTAAATCCTGTGCCTGTGAGAGCCAGGGGGAAGCATCTCCCAGTGCAGTGCCAATGGCCACCAGCACTTAGTCTCAGCTCAGCTCCCAGGTGCCTGCCTTGCAAAATTCCCCATCACACTTGTCACTAATTGGTACCTTTGTTAGGAGGCTTATCAAAGAACGGGAGAGCCGGACAGGGTCATAATGGCTGAATTATCTCCTTGTTCCTGGAAGTGACCCTGCTGAGCCGAGGCTGAGGCGACTTGACAGGTCGTTGTAGTGGAAGCAAATGCTCGTGTTGTAGCACTCTGGGAGATGAAGAGGACTTAAGGCTCCAGGGCTCCCTGTTCAGCACAACGGGCTGCCGGCACTAAACTTACTGTAATGAAAGCAATAATCATTGCAACCCTGTCTGTGTTAAAATTCCGCTTTCATCAGGATTGACTTCATTTTAGAAGTTGTCTCTATGGCTGAAATGTTCCTTAAAAGACTGAATTAGCTCATTAGGATTAAATTGTGCCCACGGCACTCAAAGGGAAACACTAGCAATGAATATGCAATACATACAGGCATGTGTCGCTCCCAGACAGGCTCTACATGTATCTTGAATTATGGTCTAAACCCACTCCAGCCAGGGAATAGGTTTCTCTGCTTCACTGTGAGTGTTACATAGGAAAGAGAATGGACCTGCTGCTGTGATGAATTACAAAGAAGCAGATTGCCTGCGGTTTGGCAAGGATGGTTATATAGTACTTATTTATTGTTATTATTCATGTGTATGAGAGGTTAAGACAACGGTTTGCCTGAACTACACGGGAGTCCAAGAAACTAGCTAATGTGTCTTCACATCAACCTTTGCTTCGGCCTAGACATAGCTTCTGCCGACCACATGGATGCAGGTAAATCCACTTTCAGTGCTGTGCACTGCAGAACTTCAGCAGCCAGTGCTCATTTTTCAGCAGCTCTGGCAGTCCATCCTTCGCTTTGGAAGCACTGGTGATGGGTAGGTGAGAGGTAGATTGACTACAGCCACATCCCTGTTCGTGAGCACTGCATTTAATCCTAAATGGCTGGTTCATTTGCTTGTGTTTAAACCCCTCATATGGAGTTATAGTAGGCACAAGTGCCTACTACAGGCATTTGTTCAGAGGTTCAGCTCTCCTTTCAGCTGCTGCGATCCATGCTCCTGTTGGAAACCAGATTGGACCGTGAGTGTGGGTTCATTCAGTCCTCCTGCCCCGACTCTCAGCTTGAAAGCCCCATTGCTTGGTGTGAAAGCCTCATTGTCCAAGTCATTTATAAAACAGAATGGGCATGGAGAATCCATCCGACGGTATTCTGCTCAACAGCAGCAGATCTGACAAAACCCCTTGGCAGTGTCAGCTGGGGCTAGATAAAAGCACCTGGTAAGCTCATCAGCCATAGGGTTGTAAGGTCAAGGAGGAGATAATCCTTCTGAGCCATGTCAATGGAACAGGCTTATTTCCAAGCTCTCCCATTCAGTGGTGGGGTCAGAGCTCGACCAACACTGTTGAGGAAGAGTATTCCCACTCATCCTCACTTTCCAGTGCCTTCTGCCGTCAGCTTTTGGCTCACCCATGGAAAGCCCACCAAAACAAGAGAGTGTCCCACTCTAAAGGCTTTTATCATCTTCACTGGAGATTTCACATGAGAGTGTGCCATATGAAAGCAGTGGTATCACAGATTCTCTTCGGAGTCACACAGAACAGCATGTCCCACTGCATCTTCCTGCCTTCAGGGCCAGTCTTCCTCTGAGGGCGGGTCTACGTTTTGCCAGCTTGTGAAACATAATCGGGACATTTCTATGCTGTCCCTGTCACAGCCTTGAGTTCAGGGACGTGTTGAATTCTGTGCTTGTTTTGCCCTGCTTTGATGTCCCATGTCGGGGGCGTTGATTAGCACACAGAAAGTAACTGTATCTGTCCTTTGGTTTAGAGTGTTATTTATCACTTCAGCCACTTTAGTCTGTTGATTGCATAGTCCTTCTCCTCTGTAAAGTACAGCTCTGCCCTGAAAAGTAAAAATGGCTTTTGGTTGCAAAGATTGCATCTGCTTGTCAAAAGGTATAATAAAAACCTCATGGTAGCACAGTCCAGCAGCTTCGTGGAGAGATGCAACCTCTATTGCATGCCTGATCAAAAGAACTGGGGAGCAAGCTTGAGGAATTACGCTCAACAGTGGCTCTTTGGGGGTCTTATTTTGCTGTGACAGAAGAAGAAAGTGGAGGTGGCATTGGGATCTTCTATTGCAGCTGAGTGGAGCAAGGGGAAGGAGGTCCTGCCCTTTGTGTAAATCCTCATTTTTCTATCTAGTTCCAAATAATTTCCATCCTCCCAGCTGTATTGACTACAAATACAGTCAGAGTCCTCGGATCTGCAGCAAAATCTTGCTCCGAAAGACCACACATTGTTTGCTCCAACATACCTGAAATTCTTCTTCTTGCCTATTGTGTGGACACCAGCAACAACTTTTCCTGCTAAGCCAGACTGTGCTGTTTTGGGGGTCTCTTTTCCTGTTTCTCATTGGGAATCAGGTAGGTATGGGAGAGGATGCATTTATTTCATCTCTAGAGCTGCATGATGAAGTGATTTTGAGCTTGGCAGCCTCACTGGAAAATAATTTAGATTCAGAGAAAAAAAGAAATGTAAATTTTTGGGGGTTTAACTCACAGACAGAGGAAAAGGATCAGTCTTATTGTTTTCAGTTGACACAAAATGTTCCATGTAATGCAAAATGAAATGCTTTGCTGTGGACACATGCGAACAAAGGCAAAGAGGGGGTGGGTTCTGCAACTGCGCAAGGAATGAGCAGTTATTGCCATTGCAGCCTTTTATCTGTTATAGAGGGGGCCATAAGAGATTCTCTGTCTCCAAAGGCCCTGGTACCTGGTGCAAGGCTAGTTCAGGCTGAAGTCCCTGCCTGGAGCAAAGCAGCTGCCCTGAGCATGGGGCTCTGACACCTCCTTGCCTAAGAGTCCCAGTCTCTAAAGGATTCTGGGCTGGCTGATCTTTACCTCTCCACTTTTCCTGTTGAAGACATTCTTGTTTAAATACTGATTGGGCCAGAAGACGGCCCTCTTCATCCTGCAGGACTGGAGTACTGACCCACAAGATGAGATGCACAGACTCCCCTCCTTTTGGGAGGGACTATGAGCTTTATGTCAGGAAAAGCCAACAGGAGACTGGAGGCTGAGAGCTACTCTCACATCCTAGGAGGGTCTGGACAGGACACTCTGTGCCCTGCTGCCCACAGCTACGCTCCAGGCAGCTGAGAGACAGGGTTGCGTCTTCCCTTGCTGTGTGGGAGTTTAATTCGGTTATTCTACACTCTTGAGACTAGACATAGAGGTACAGGTTGAAGAGTACTACCTCCTCATTCCTATTTGTGAAGTTAATTCCATTTTTTTCTCTTTTCCTTCCCAGCTAGCATCATTTATGAAACACGGTAGTAATAATGTGTGAACAGTTTCAGGACAACTAAAACCACATTCACAGAGTATGTATTATTCTTGGTGAAAGTAATAATTGTTCAGGTCTATTCGTGAACAGACACTTGCAGAATTAGTTCCATATATCTGTGAAGGAATATTTTCAAACCCTCTTTTGAAACAGAGCTACTGTTGGTCGTAAAAAACTGATCAGAAAAACAGGATGAGACACAATTTGAAGTGCTTAGGAGCTAATGAAGAAAATGTTATTTGCATTGGTGTCAACCTCATTGATATTAACCTAAACACAACTTCATTCAGCAAGCTTCTTCCTGATCCTGTTGTATTTGCCAGTGGTCTTGATTATGCGTAGAGGATGGGCTGTCTACTAAAGAGCTATCTTTGTTGTATTGGCAAGTGGATCCACCCAGCCTATGGTGTGGGATTCATGATGTGCTTCATGGGGCTGAGTGTGGGATACGTGCCTGCTAAAGGGCAGGCTCTGCCCTCAAAGAGCTCCCGAGCGACGTTAGAACCAGCTGCATCAGGTGATGGAAAGACAAACAGCCAGCTCATGATGGGATATGAGGCAGCAAATTAGTCAGTGCAGGGACTCTGGATCATTGCCAGTGTGAAAGGCTTCAGTATGTGTGGGCCACAAATCATCTTGCTCCTAAGAGAACTGAGGGGTGGTAACAAAATATGTCTACCCAGAGAGCTACAAAAATGCAGGTGGTGTGAAAGGAAGAAGAGCTTTGATATAAGGAGAAAATATTGTCAGGGCAATTAAACTCAGGTGAGAGCATGAGGAGGGGAAGCAGGAGTACGTAGTAATGCAGATGAGTCCAACCAGCACTGCTACTTCCCTTCCCAATAACACAAGACCAGGAGTCTCCTTTTACTTTAAGAAGATAGACTTGAAAGGATAAAAGGAAATACTTTTTCCTGGCAAAGCATATAGTACTTTCAGAGGGCTCTATGTTGCAGGATGCTATTGAGACAAAGAGTTTAGATTGCACATGTGAGAGACGTGGGACTAAATTTACCTTTGCTGTTAGGTAAAGGGAATGGATGTGTCTTAATAAAGCATGAATAATGGCATCTGCACTTACAGCACACCAGCCATACGTGTGCCTTCAAAGCCCAGGCTGGCCAGGATGAAATCACAAGCACTGTCAGTGCCCAGGCTCAGGGTGTGAGATAATCAGCCACGAAAGGGGCAGAGTAAGATATCCCTACTATCATGGAATTTAGGTGAATTAGGAAGGGTTTTGCACTTGTCCTTCAAGCATCCATTACTGTTAGCTGTAGTTTTGGCATTGGACCATGCGGACAGTTTTTCCCAATGCAGCAGTCCCTTTCTGTCACTTGTTCCCCAATAAGCTGATCCCAGGAACTTTCTGTGCAGCTTAACCCAAGTGGATTTCTGAAAACGTTTTGTCAGAAGGCTGATGTGGTGGGCTGTTTTATTTCTGTTGAAGTCTGATGGACAGGGTGGACTTTGTTAGATTTCTGCTGTTACAGGAGGGAATTTCTTAGGGCATGGACCAAGGATATATCGTTTCTTCTGATGAACAAGTTGCCAGCAGCCAAACAAAACATTTCAGAGCTAAACAGGACAGAGTGTGTGCTGCACTTCAAGAGGCTGTTCTTGTTTTGACAAGAATCTAAAGCAAATGTTAACGCAGAGGACAAATCAGAGAGAACAAAAAGCTGCCTCTCCAGACTCTTCAGAAATCAAGTCAGCCTGATGGGACAGTTCGACATGCAAGACCTGCCTTTCATCTTAGGTTCTTGAGGAGGAGACACTGCTCTCTGAACGTCTTGGCAGGTGAATTCCTTTGCTTAGTCCATGGCTGTTGATCATACAAATCAGAGATGCACCTCATTAAATGCAAGATCAAGAAATAAATAATCAAGAATAAAAAGAGGAAATACAGAACATGGCCTTCATCATAGATAGGATTTACTGCCTGGCCCTATCCTTCAGGACACAGATATGCAGTCTTCCTTGAAGATACTTTTCCTCAAGAGGGGAAAAACCCCCAGATGGGCTGATTTTTTTTAGTGCTAAGAGCTGCACGATGTAGTATTTATTTAGCAGAATATAAACTTCAGCAAAGCCAAGTCTGAAACGTAGGATGGTCACTCTTGTCTTATAAAGATGAGAGGAAGTGGTGAGCAGTCTGGAAATAACACAGAGTTAGAAAGGCTGTTTTTGGAGGATTTCTGAAGAATTAAAGTGGTTTTAATGGTTTGATAAATTTCACTAACCTTCCAGTGGAGACAAATCTGTCTTTCTATATTTTATTTGATTTTGTGCACAGATGAGCCTTTTCAGCTATTATTTCAGCTCTTGGAAAGGCATTGCAAACCTAGCTGTGATGACAGACATTTGAACTCAAAATGATCTTTTCCTTTCATGAGATACAAGTCCTAGGCTTCATGAAATGATTGACTTCACAACACAATGCATCACAAGATACTGGTCTGTGTCCAGAAACTGGCCTGCTGGCTTCCCCTCTCTTATTGTACAGCCATTCTTATCCTGCTACCCTCTTTCTTCACACTACACTGGCTGCTTTTATTATTTAATTGATAAGAGTTTCACCTGACTGTACTTT
This sequence comes from Ifrita kowaldi, assembly GCA_013398055.1. Taxonomy (NCBI): domain Eukaryota; kingdom Metazoa; phylum Chordata; class Aves; order Passeriformes; family Cinclosomatidae; genus Ifrita; species Ifrita kowaldi. The sequence goes on from VZRS01015440.1 coordinate 136,131, forward strand.
TGCAGCTCTCTCTACTTACAGCTGTTGTGCTGAGTTTAATTGCAATGCCTCAGACAGCACATGATAGGAAAAGGGCCAGAAGGGCTGTCCCCAGTTGACAATTCCAATCCCTTGCTATTACCAGCAAGTGCATCCTGTCACATCTTTCATAAATACAATAAGCTCCATCATCAAAAAGCTTTTAAAGTAACCTTTTTAGCAGGTTGTCTTGCTGGAAGCTTGTTCTGCACCTCTGCTCCTCCCCCTTGGGTGTTCTGATTATTTGTACATCTCTCATTGCACACTGCTTTGTTTTCACAAAGACGGATAAAGAGATGGCTTCTTAAAACCCCTCCTTTTATAACTTTGACATGTAGTTAATTCTTTGTTGTTGGTGATTAATCCCCTGGCAGAGCACTAGGAGCCTGGTAATATACAGAGTAATTTGGAGCAATCAAAGCTGATGTTGATTTAGTCCCAATACCAAATCAATGCTAAGGTACATGACTTCTGGTCTGTTCTCTAATATATCAATAAAGGCTACAGGATGAAATGCATCCTGGCATTTGAACAGAACTTAGCAACTACCTCAGTATTGTGGTATGTCGCTAAGGGTGAATTTCACCCTTAGAGAGCACATTCTGATGTGTGTAACACTCTGCCTTGGGCTTTTAAAGACCATTCCCAAGCATTGCAGAGCCAGACTTTCTCTGGAGTTAGAGAAACATATGCTGCATGTGCTAATGCACCATAAATCAGTGCTCGCTAATTCTCCTTGGCTTTTCATGTCAGGGAAAGTTTCTAGAAAGCAGATAAGAGAGAAGAATTTATCTACAATCAAGGAAGGTGTGAGACACAGGCTGTGAAACAGCTCCAGAAGCTCAGAACTTGCCTGACCTGTTTATGCTTTTAGGTTTTGGAAGTGCCCAGACCTCAGGCCACCACAACTTGAAATTCTTATAACTTTCTAGGGAATGACACTGATGGAATATCCGCATTGACTTAGCATTTCAAACGCGGTCAGTTCAGTGGACAGTTTCTAATTGGCCAACAGAAAATTAACCCATAAAAACAGCGTAACCAACCACAAATAAATGCCACCAATATTATGTGTTTGGGAGGTAGACATCATATGCTGTCATTTTCCAGCTTAGTGTTAAGTGAGTATCTAAACCAGATGCACTGGAGGCATATGACGTTTTTGTAACAAGCTGCCCAAACAGAGCAATGCTCTTGGTCTCACTGTGAAGAAGACACATGGGAACTCACCAAGAAAACACTCCCCTTTGTAATGAACATTCGCAATCAGTGTTCATTTGTTCATTACAGAAGATCTTTTTATGGTGAGTAACTGGAAGAAATGAGAAACACAGTATCTGCTTCTTCACACAGTGACAGGATGAGAAGGGATTCCCCATCCTGCTTGTGGGGAAGAGCACACTTCCTTCTGTGATGTGGTCTGTCACTGCAAAGGAATTCAGAACTTAATTACATGCATGCATTTAGAAAAGAAAAAAATCAGCCAGAGGAAGGATCATTGTAAAAAAAAAAGGGAGTAAAATTAGTCCAGGATTTTATTTGGATGACAAAAACAATAGAAGATACCAAAACTGGCACATTTTTGTGGACAGAACTAACATTTCCAGAAGAAGTACATGTTAGACTTTGGGAGACTATGTGAAGCAAAATATTTTTTTTTTGGTTTTCAGTTGTTGAAAGCCAAATGCAATTACATTTTTTCGGGACTGGGTACTGAAAATTGCAACCCAACACTGGAAAACTTCTCTTTGCAACCAAAGTAGTTTTTCTGCAGGTTCCTCAACAAAAAACTAAAAGACTTTTACTTAAAAGATTTAGCAGAGACTTTTCTGGACTAAACTTGCAGAAACAGTTGAGGTTGCAATTCATGTGGCTGTTCTCAAAGTCTGAGGGCTCTTCAGACAACTGTAGTTGAGTGGCCACTATAGGGTCACAATATCTGAGACCATTTGCAGTCCACACAGAATCCCTTGCAGAGGATCTTAGGGTTACAGCACAAAAGACACTTATTCTTGCATCAGAGGAAGTTTATATAACTAAGTCAACAGAAAAACACAAGCACAGAATGACTAGAAAGCCTCAATGGATCAAGAATAAAATGAACAAACAGATCTATCCTACCACTCTGTAACAGTACGTATGCAGACAGTGGTGACTTACTGCATTCTTTAGGACATAAGAACCCAAAATCCATATGTGCCAGTGCTGCTATCAGTGTGAGACAGCTGACTTGTGTACATCCCTCTTTTCTACAGTCTCCAGCATGGCTGTCTGTGTTGTCCAGGGACCAGAAGTTTCTGTTCAGCAGAGGACTTGCATATGAGTCTTAGTGGAGATTAACAATATGGCCCCAGTATTTTCATGGACACTAATGGATGTGAGCAGATCCCTGGAATGAAAGAGATGCTTTGCAGAAACGGGATTGCAGAACTCAGCATGACAGAGGAACCACACTGACACAAACCCCTGGGTAACGTGCCTGGAACTCACTGCCTGGGGCTCAAGCACAACCAGCCAGCACTGCCTGCCTGCCAGCCATATAGATGTGGTAGAAGAGCCATTCAAATACTGTGTAAGTCTCACAAATTCCAGCTGGCAATTCAAAGAAAGGAGATGCTCTTCTACACTCCATGGATATTTCTTGTTTCTGTGCCACAGGCTGAGGAATTGCATGTGTGTTTCCTCAAAGCCTAGCATAATATCTACATCTTTCCTATATCTTGGGATCAGTGCTAAGCCTCAGACAAGCCAGATTGACTTCTCTTCTTGCTACTGCATGGGATCTTGCTAAATAAGGCTCTAGAGTTTTTTTATGTGTGGAAAGAGGCCTTTAAAATCTTTTCTGATCATATCTGAAGCGAATGTCTGCCAGCGGCATTTTTGAGGAAGTAAAAACCAACATCAACTATTAAGAGTTGTAGAGCCCTTCTTCTTTTTCTCTTCTGTTCCCCTATTCTCTCCCTCATGATGGAGAAACAGGACTGTAGATAAACGCTCCATTGATGATTTCACTGAAGGTCTCTCCACCCATTCATGAGTGTTATCTGTATCACTTCTGAGGTTTTTGGGTTAAAATCCTTAGCATTTCAACCAATTCAAGCCTGTATTTTCTTTTTTCTTTTTTTTCTTTTTTTTTTCCTTTTTTTTTTTGGGCTGTAAACTCTTGTAATCAGAGATTGTCTATTTCTCTCTGTGTGTTTATACAATGCCAAAGGAAATGGGGCTGTTCTTGATTAGGCACCACCATAGTGACAACGGTATGGACAACCTGCTCTCACCTGCACTTTGACGTGAAGGTCTGTAAAATATCTGCTGGTGATCCCTCTCTAATGTGAAACAACAGACTCCTCCAACATCAAAAGTTAGAACATCTTTATCTGCAAAAATTCATTTGCATGATAACATCTGCACACTGTGTTCTTCTCAGAGGGAGAAGCGTGTTTATGAATGCCAGTGAGGAGCTTGCTCACAGGTATGAATATGAATAGGTTGTTCCACGCAGGTAACTCAGCTCTGATGTTGTCAGGGCTGGTAACCTTGGGTACTGATGATAGCAATCAAGCCTGTATTGCACACGTAATCCTGGGTACCAAGGTCATCCACATTAACTTGCACCATCACCAAGCATGGCTTTTCAATGATTGTGGGGTCACTGACCACAGTTAAAGAGATCCAGTTAAAGGAATATGTAAGACTACAGGTCTCTCACAGGGCTTGGATCACCACAAGACGCTCTAGGAGCATTTGCTGCAGAAAAATGTCATAAATCTGAAGGCCATTACCTTGCTATATTCGACAAAGCTGTCCTTTAGAACAAAGCTATCAGTTACAAAGGGTATTTGCAGTGGATGGTGAAGGATCTCAGGTGCTTCTGTTTTGGGGAAGCAGGTGATGCATCATTCAATGGTCCCTCATCGTGACTGATATCTCTCATTCCACTAAGCATCAATCCTGATTTGTCTCTCCCCAGATGACACAGTGGCTAGATTTAGATGGTGAGTACACATCTTATCTATCATAACGCCTATAAATAGTTGTCATATCTATGTACAGTATCTTGCTGGACTATTTACAGCATTACCCAAAGCCCCCTGAAGCCAATGAAAAGGATGCCATTTACATTACAGGGGTTTGGAGCAGGCCATTATAAACTCCTCACTTCTAGGGTATGTGATCACACTCTCCCAGGGCTACAACTATGTGCATGGTGAACCACGGTCAGTAATAGGCTTCCATTAGCACCTTCTACATTCTTCTGGCTATTTTCTGGGTAAATGATCTCAGTGGGAGAGAGGAGAAATAAAAACACAGAATGTAAGCAGACAGGGACAAGGTTTGGAAGGAGTCCATCTTCTGCTTTGATATATTTTCCTGCCTACGTTAAGGGAAAGGTTAGAGGGAAACACAAATGGGAGAGGGCAAGGTGAGAGCAGGTTAGGAGAATATGTGGTGGGAGGCACCAAACTCTGTGGCTTGAAGTCTTTTGTCTGCATTGAGATGCACTGGGTAAGTCTGTTTGCTTAGTATTTGTCATTGTGTCTCCTACCTCGAAATGGGAATAGCAAGTCCTGAGAGGGCATCTGCCCTTAGTCCTTCTGCACAGCACATGTACCAGCAGAATCGGGCCACGTAAACTTCCTCCAGCAAAACTCTCGCAGTAGGTCACCTTATGTTTTCTATAGCAACAGGAAGAAGGGATGGAAAAAGTGTCCCAGCTTGGAGGACTCGGTGTTGGGCTGTCCTGTCACTCCTCTTCCAGCCCTGTCTTACTCATATACTCCAATATAACCAGCCAGTGAAGTCAGCATTGTACCTGGGCGGTGACTACGGACCCTACTAACCCAGTAAGATCCTTGTGTTTGGTGCTATGAAAACAGAGTGGAAGGATGGTCCCAGCTCCAGGAAAATTGCGATCTAAATATAAATAAAAGTCAGCAGTTCAGGGAGAATGTGTAGAAAATAAGACTTTTCTGGCTAGCACACTAGACAGTAGCTCTCATCTTTATCCAGCACCCTGTAGGCAAAGGGGGGTTTGTATGATTGATATGAAGGAGGGATTAAGGAATATTTTCCCTGCTCATCTTGCCATGCATCAATGAAAAACAGAGACGAGCATGCTACAAAAATCCTCATCCCTCTGTAACTCAGTGTTTTGAAGCAAATGGAGACACCTTTCATAACCCAACCTCAGTAGGCAGGGAGAAGGCAGCTGATAATGAGGAAATGGATATCAGTGCCATGGGGCACACCTCAGCATGGAATTGTAGGCAGGCACAAGGGGCTGATGGGCTCTTATTGGTGGAAGCAGGGAGCTGGGGAGACCCCCAATGCCATGCTTGTCCCTCTCAGGATGCAGGAAGAGAAATTCAAGGTGGGTAAGGAGACCCCCTCTTCTTTCCTTCAGGCAGCATGTGCATCCAGGTGGAGGTGCCTCTGCAGGTGCGTGTGGACTCAGCTCCATCAGGTCCAGCCCCATGTATATGCCTTTCCTGGTCTCTAAACTGTGCTTGGAGAGAGGGAGAAAGGGAGTAGGAAAAGGCATCAAGGAAAGTGGGGATGGCTTAGGCTGAGGAGAAAGGAACAGCAGTGATGGGGAAGGAAAACCAGAAATTTTCACTTCAAGTTGTAGCAAGACATGACTGACAAAACCCAGGATGAACAGCGGAGAGCTGGAACCAGCTGCAGTTGGAGAAAGTGCATGCAACAGGGTGAACAGTCTGCCTCTCCAGGCAGGGGCAAAAGCTGGCAGCAAGCAAAAATCCTGAAAGGTAGTGCAAGAGGTCAAGAAAACAGGACAGGAAGGAGGAGTGGAGGGAAGGGATGCAGGTGGTGCTGGCTCCTGCGGAAAAGGTTGTATGAACTCCTACCCTCAGGCCTGGCAAACCTGCCAGAACCTGAATTGGTTTGTGCTCTGAAGTAGGAGGGTTAACTTCTTTTTCTGTTGCAATTTTAGCTAGACCAACTGCAAATATTATTATTCATACAAGTATCTAACAAAAGATGCAGTGTGGAGCAGCTGGAGCAGAGCTCTGGAAGGTGAATTATATTAATATTTTTGTTGAGGACTTGGCAGAGTTTAGGACTTTTCATGCTCATCTGTCATGAGACAATGGATGACAGAAGAGTGAACAAATAGAAATATATGAACTGGTTGGAGGCTGTGCCTCAGTACTCAGGAGAAGGCAAGTAGCTGGACAAATTCCTTGTTGCCAGTGTCCTCATTTAGCCCTGTCCATGGAGAGGAGACATCACTCCTTTTACCCGAATCATGACTCATCCATCATTTATTTTGTGCCAAAAAGTGGTTGCCGATACCTAGAGTCTATGAGTGGGACTTTTCAGGGAGTGGGAGACAGCCCAAACAAACACCTTGGGTAAAACAAAGTCAGTCTTGAGGCAGAGTACTCAGCTGTTGTTCTGGAGAACATGACCTTTTGGTTTCTGTGAACTACGGGGTCAGAGTCTTTGCTGACCTTCCTGAACCCCTGAAACCAAAGGGGAGAGGGGAATGACTTATTACCACAGAAGACTTAGTTCATTTCCTTTAATAATGCAGAAGTTACTTGTTTGTCAGCCAAATGAAAAGAAAGAAAAAAAAAATCTCCAAATGCTTTGGTTTGGATAGAACCAAATCTCTTCTTTTGCTTTGTTTTGTTGCTGAAACACTTTTAAAATTTAGTCCACTCACTGGAAATCTTTAAGTCAACTGGAAGCACAATACAGTGATGAGTGAGTGCCATTTTAAGCTGACATCTTGGCCACCTCCCAGATCTGGGCTCGCACTTCCAAGCACTCAACCCAGTGGTGAGTGGCTCTCTAGGACTTCTGCTGATGGGGCTCAATTTTGCAAAATTAATGAGCTCCTCCCTGAATCGGAGCTTATACATCAGGTAACTCCCCATCCAACCCCAGCATGTTTGAACCACTGAGCCAGAAAAGTAAGTCCTTGCTATATTAGCAAAGCTTGAACTGCTCTAACAAGAGGTAAAACAGAAATGCCAGCTTGGATACCCTGTAGCTCTTTGGCTGCTTGGCAAGGGAGAGACGCCAGTTCACTGTTACGTGGTCCCATAGAACACCCTGTTTCCTTAGCAGTGAGCCATTCACTGGAAAGATTTCACCAATACAGAGGCTGCTGAAGGATAATTTGTGTCCTCCATCCTGCTGTCTGCCTTTAGGCTTTCATTGTGTTACTTTTGCATGCACAGTCCAGAGTTTCTCTGATCTTACTCATGCAACTCTCAGAGAGTCTGCTTGAAACCCAAGCCCCAGAGGAAGACTTAATGATAAGGTTGAGAGGGCTCTTTTCTTTTAACTTCTGCTCCTCCTCCCCACATTCCTTTGCTCTGGGCTGACATTAGGTTGGTCAGTCTGAAGGCACGAAACATAGCTAGGGTAGTCACCAATTCCAGCTTCAACTACATGGCAATGGCTCCTCACCAAATTGTCATGAAAAAAAACTCTTCCACTGACACCACCAAGAGTTTAGTTCGTGGATCACGAGATGTAGTTGCAACCTCATGTTTTGCTCTGCCTCATGAGTCCCATTCCAGCTACAAAAAATTCTGCCTTTCGTGGCTATGCCATGGTAATACACACATAAAAAACCTCCAGGTACAGCTGACCTGGTAGTGAGGGTCTACATCGCTGTGTGTACTGCCCAGGGAAACAGATCTCTGTGTAGTATAGCAATAAGGGGAAGGTGGAAAGCAAACAAACAAACAGACAAAAATAGTGCTTCACAGTGTCTAAAGGAGCTGGTTTTAGGAGTAACCTAACTGTATAAACCTGTCAAAGTAGTTGAGTCACCTGGTGGTTTATTAAAGTGGATAGAGGTGTAAATAAGTGGATAGTGGTGTAGAGCAGATAAAGGTGGTTTAATTTTAGTGACTCAGGTCTTTAGACTACTGTTACCTTTACCAAACATAATGTGAGGGATTTGGAACTCAACCCTGGAAAGTTTAACAAATTCATGTGTTTTAACAAAATAAGACATAACCACAGCCTCTGGGGTTCCTCCTGAATAGCTAACTCTCCTCTCCTCTCCTCTCC
>VZRS01015441.1:0-107812 GCA_013398055.1 Ifrita kowaldi
GCCAACTTCAGCGCTCTCCTTCCCGCCGACGCTGCCGCCGGAGGGACAGATGGTGCCCTCGGAGACACACCTGCTTGGGTTTTATCTTGGCTCCCAACTTGCATTATTTCACCCGCCAGCCTGCCACGTACCCGTGCCATCCGCACGCCGCTCCCCGGGGGGGGGGGCAAAAACCCCAGACCCCCAACCCACCCGAACCCGGGGCTGAGCTCCCCCCGCCTCCGCCGCCCCCCCAGCCCCGGCCGCAGGTTAAAGTGACCTTTGCATGGAAGCAGCGTCCCCCAAAGTCCCCGGTGAGGCTACCCCCGCTCCCCCCGCCGCTGCCACCCGGCTCAAAGGTGTGGGAATCCGAGGAGCGCTGCGAATCCCTCCCTGCTCCCAGGCAGCAAATACACCCAGCCAGCTCCCCACTCGCTGTCATTCATCTCCACTCAGTTCTATATATTGTTCTGCCTCTTTATCAGCTATAAAGAGATTCAGTTGGATTTGCTGCTTCCTTTTTTTTGGTTTGTTTTTTAAATACCTGATGAGTATGGATACCCCAACGTCCTCGCAGTTTGCATATACTCTGCTCCATATCTCTTGAATAACCTTTTTTTCTGCGTCTGAAATCTCTTCACTTCTTTCCCATCTCTCAATCTCCATTTCTCCCTGGACTTTCTCCATGAAAAACAGCCGGCAGGATCCTCCGGGAAGCCAGGAGGAGATAAAGAGAGATGTGTGTGAGCGGGTATATCCTGCGAGAGGAGACAAGGTGTTTGCTCGGCGGCTCTGCGACGTGTGGATGTGGATGGATGTGTGTGTGTGCGTGTGTGTGAGTGCAGCTGCCTGTCGGCGTGTTTAGATATGGAATTTAAAAAATATCCCGGAGGAAGGATGCGTGCGATTAGATTTGAGATCTCCTAGTGCTGTCCATGGCTGTAGTTAGCTTCAGCTCGCCTCGGATGTGTGTGGCTGACTGATGAGGAACTGCCTAAAAGTAAAATATTCAAAGGCATTGCAAGACCAGCCTCTTCACCAATGTGTGAACGTGAGCTCACTTTCTCCCTCTCTCCTCCTCTCTCCCACTCCTCCCTCCTTTCCTTTTTTTTTTTTTCCTTCTCCCCGAAAGGGAGGGATGAGAGAGATGTTCTGGGCAACATCAGGACGGTGCTGGCGGGGGGAGGTAGTGCTGGAAGTTTTTTTCCAGCCCTTTGTAAACATCTCAGAGGAAATTCAGAATCCAGAGTGCTGAGTTAAAGTTAGCCCAACCGCTGGCTGCGCCGAGTTCTGCCCCGGCTCTCCTCTTTGCGCTCCCTGATTTTGCAGGAGGTGCTGTTTGGAAGGACAGACCCTCGTTCACCTCCAATTCTCGGGCTGCAAAGAGAGTCGGGTCGAGAGGGGAGCACGGGGCACCCCCACTGCGAGAATCCCTCTGCCCCCCAAAAGAGATCGCGGTCTGTCCCACAGGGACTTTCTAATGCTGAGAATTTGCTCTCCCTTCTTGTGGCAGGACCCGGCTGAAAGGGATCCAGGGTTAAGGCGCTCGTGCAATGAAGGTATTATTGTCAGTCCGCGATTGCATCGCTGCTGGCAGCGCCTTGGCAGGGAACACCTCCTCTCCAGGCTTCCCGCCGCCTTCGTGGGTGTGCTTTTGGGGCTGCTTTTTACCCAAATGCCATTCCCAGCTCCCTGACAATCCGGCATGTTAAACCCACGGCACAGTCCATTTGCACGGAGAGCAGGAAAATCCTACGGAGCCTTGTAATAACCGCGAGTCCCCCAGAGGGGGATCGGAGACAAGCGAAGCAGCGGCTGTGCCCCGCCGCCTCCCGCAGCCGCTGCGCAGCCCGGCAGGGCAGACGGGCAGACAGACGGACAGACGGGCTGCGGGTGCCGCTCTGACAGCCTGGGGGGCGGCTGCGCCCCTTGAGGGGCTGGAGCTTTGTTACTGCAGAGCTGTCGAGGCTTTTTGCTGTGTTTCTCCTCCAAACCAGCCTCGGCCACCTCCCCGTCAGCAGCCGCCAGACTGGTGGTGTCAGCAAATTTGCTCTTGCGGAGCTAATGAGAGCTGGTGGAGAACATGCTGCCCACAGATCCCCCACTGTGGGTCCCCCAGGGAATATGTGCTGGGACAGACCGGGAGCCCCACGCATCCGTGAAGCTCTGAGCTCGAGTGCAAAGCTCAGCTGCGAGCTGCTGAACCCGCCGGAGTGACAACAGAGCAGTGTGGCCAGCCTGACCCGGCCAGAGGTCAGGAATCGTTCAATAACACCACCAGCAGCTGCTGAATCATCAGATTTTCACCAAATTGGTGAAAATTGGATTTGCCTTGTGCCCATTAGCCGCTGGGATGAGCAGCCACGAGCCCCAGCTCAAACATTAACTACAATGTCCCTAGGTGGTCACCAGGCAGCAGAGAAACCCCTCTGGACCCGGGAGGGCACAGCCAAGCTTATCACCTTCCCTTGAGGTGCAGGGGAAGAGGTGTTTTAGACTTAGCTTAAACCCAGAGACACCCAGCTTAAACCCAGAGCAAAACTGCAATGCAGTGCAAGTGCTTTCAAAAAGGGGAAAAATAAAATTCTGACCAATATGAGCACTGGAGGGATACTCAGGATGGGGAGCTGGTCATCACTTGCTGTGTGTTTAAAGAAAAGGAATCTTCGATGCTTTTGTACCTGGTGTCCTAGCCCACCCTGGGCTCACAGCCTGGCACCTGGTTCCTGAGTGCAGCGGGTGCCTTTCCTCACTCCCTGGCACCAGGAGTCGAAGGGTGTGGGCTCAAAAGTCTCCACTTAGAAATATCAAAATAATAGACAATATTAGAAAAGTAAGTGAGAAATCCCCCAGCCTTTTCCAGGTTTTTGTCTCCCTCTCTGGGCTCCTCAGGTCTGGCCCTGGCAGGAGCCCAGCCCTGTTCCCATGTGCCACCCTGCTCCACAAACAGGAGATGGGGACTAAAGCTGCGGTGATTCTCCGCTGCCTCAAAACCCCAAATGATCTCAAGAGCCCTGCACTTCTGCGTCTCGTCCCAGACGTGGGACATAAATCAAGGGCAGGAGTGCACGCACACGCTGTCACGTGCCTGCCACCCGTTTCCATGGTTTCCCATGACTGTTGCTCTCAAGGGCTTGGGGTTAGGAGGCGACTTGTTCCACAAGGAGAAAGATGCTGTGGTGACACCATTGCTGCCTGCTGGCCCAGAGGGGAACTCAGCACAGTGCCTGCTGCTGACACAGGGCACTCGAGGGGCTCAGGGAGGGGGACAGAGAACTTGGTCCCCATGGCCAGTGCAGAGACTGAGATGGGGGCAGCCTGCATAATCCATATTGAAGAAATCAATCCATCTCTGATTCAGCACCCTGATCCCTTTCCCCTCACCAGCTGAACATCACAACCCTCCTGTTTTCCTCCTCCTTCCTGTGGACCTATCCCCGTGATGGGGTGACACTGTGATGCCCTGTCCCTGCTGAGCCTGAGCCTGCTTCTCCCAGAGCTTCTGCACAGCAGGAAGAGATCAAGTACTTGTTCAGGCCATCCTCCATCCCAGCTGCAGAAGGTGAGGATGGGTTTCCAGGCCCTCCAAGCCTCTGCTCTTGGCATGCTGTGCTCCTGAGGGGTCTGTACCCACCTGCTGATGGCTTCTCCCACTCCCCTGTGCCCTCCCATGTTGCCTCTCCTCCTCTCATGTGCTGGGTGCAATGAGAAATGTACTTGACTCCTAATCCTTGAGTGGGAGGTGAAGGCAAAAAACCCCAAGACTTCAGCTCCACAGCATGTGGGATGTGGATGATGGCAGATCCCCACCTTTGACTTCTCCACGGTCTCTGGGGCAAAGGCAGACACCCCAAATCCAGACCTTCGGGGCTGAGTCCACCCTTCCTGGTGCATGGGGACAGCCTTGTTATTTGGTTCCTGGAGAATAACAAGTCACTTCTTGTGTCCCCTGCAATGTCAGCTCCCTGGGGCCTTCTGACAGACGTCATTACTTGGGGTGGTCCCAGGAAGGCACCACATGAGATCCATCAGGGACTGCTTTGGGAAGGAGCTTCAGGAGCTGCCCCAAGGCCTTGGTGCTGGTGGGATTCCAGGGGTGCAGCAAGGATCCCTCCTCCAGACCCTCAAGACACCAGCCTGGCCAGAACAGGAGCAGTCCTGGGATTCTGAGTGGAATAAGCCTGAAGGGACCAGCGTGGTGCATGCCAGGCTGGGTGTTCCTCCTTCGTTCTCCTCCCAGAGCCACTCTGGGCTGTGCAGTATCTGACCTGGAGATATTGGACTTGTCACCCTGACCTTTGCTGAAGCAAAGCCTCTGGTTGCCAGCCCAGCTCACCCGGCAATGCCCTCAGCCTGCCAGGCCTCTCTCTCCTGTTTCCTAATCCAGCCCTGCTGCCAACTGCAAAGCCCTGGCCTGAAAAGGAATAACAAGACTTTAGGAAATGGCTTTGCAGTGCTGCAGCCCAGAGAGGGAAGGATTTAGCCTAAAGCCTGTATAAATGCTCTGTGCTTATTGCAGGTTTTCTTCCCCCAGCTTCTGTGATCCCAGGAGATCCGTGTGCAATCCTGGTGCTCCAGCTCTGTGCCGGCAGTGCCTGTGGTCTGAGCCATCTCTGCAGGATGAGGCTGGAGGACAAAAGGGGCTGCAGCCAGCAGGACCCCCCCACATTCAGCTGGGCTTGGATTGCTGCCTGAATCTCCATCCCGAGGTGGGGGTGATCCCAGTCTAACCACGCAGACATTGTCCACATTGCTGGAAGGCTTGGTCACCAATTTACTCAGAAAGACCTGAAGTGCCAAGAAACTGGGATTTCCCCAGTTCCATGTCTTCAGCTTGGCTGGGAAGAGATGTGACAGGGAAGTGACCATGCAGGGAGCTGCCGTCCCCTCCCAGCCCTGGGCAGCTCTGTGATACCCGGGCTGTGGTGAGGGGCAAAGCCGGGAGCAGACATTCCTCTGCTGATGGAATCCAGACCGCAGGCGGTGCTGCCGGAGCTGTGGGGAATGTGCTGAAACCAAACCAGCCCCTTCTAACATGGGAATAGGGCTCCTCTGCTCTGGGGTCCAAGGGGTTCCTCTGCTCTGGGGTCCAAGTCCAGCAAACGTGGCTTTGTGCAGAGACTGAGGTGCCACCAGAGCAAACCTTCAGTGGGACCCTGCCCCGAGTCCCCAGCTCCCAGAGGGGACCCCAAACCCTGCAGACACTCCAACCTCAGCTCACCACTCCCGTGTGTGGAGCAGGAAGGTGTGGGATGCTGGGGACTGGGACAGCAGCACTAAAGTGATACCTGGGAAGGGAGCATGGGATGAAGACCCTTGGCAGCAGCAGGCAGAGTGGAGGCAGTGGGTGTGATGGGGACAGCACAACCTCCCCGTGATTTTAACCTTATGTCAGCTTTTCTGACTTCCTCCCCAAAAAATCCCTACCAACCCACACAATCCAAAAACCCCCAAGGATTAGGAAATCCAGGGGAATAGGAAGAAAGGAGCCCTGGGAGTGGGGCTGGGGCCGCCCAGGACTCTCAGTCAGGACAAGGCAGGGAAGGGCAGGGCAGGGCAGGGTAAGAGGCTGCCAAGACAACCCTGGAGAACGCTTCTAACCCAGACCAACCTGTTCCTGGACTGGGAACGTTGCAAAAACTCCCAGTCCCATACTGGGATTTGAGGAAACTGAAACCTTGTGACGCAACTGGGAGAGATGAAGCAAGAGACACTCAGGAAGCAGATGACAGATCCAGCACCACAGGGCTTCATGGACAAGGCATTAGCCAGCTGGTAAACTTCCCCAGATCCTGAACAACCTCCGGTGTCACCACCTTCCCCTTTTACCCCCAGTGCCCAGCTCTTGCCCCCTGGAGCACAGCCCCTGTCACAGCCAGACCCTTCAGTGGTAAGCAAGGGTGACAGGGTTATTGGGAAACAAGTCCACACTCCCAAACTGCTTCTCTTTGCTGCTCTTTTCCTTCCTGAAGCTGGTCTGAGCATGGCAGGGGTTGCTCAGGAAAGCCAGCAAGCTAATATATTCATGTCATCTCACATTTGGTGCCAGGACATGAAGTAAACACCGTCAGGGACTTCGCTCCGGTTCAAAGACAAGCCCTGATTCTTATTCCGATCACATTATCCATGCTCCTTGTACAGCTTCATTGATTCATATCTTAAAAAGAAAAGCCTTCAAAACCCATTAAGTCTGCCCCGTCATTCCAGCCCTGCTCTCAAGGGCCAGGGCAAGAAGCATTAACTAATCTGCTCACATTACCTTGCCTTTGAACCGAGCACCTCTCAGCATCAATCAAGAGTGTTTGGAGGTGATACGTTCCCTCATGGGGCGAGCTTTGGCTGCCAAGGTCACCCAGTGACCTCAGTGCCAAAGTCAATCGATTCCAGAAGATGTGTTTTGTGTGGCAGAGGTCACCCAAGTGAGTGCAGGGGCCAGCACTGAGGCACTGCCCCCCTCACTGGGCTCCCTTTCGCACTCGGGGGGCACCCAGGGCTCGTGCCCACAGAGGGATGTTCGGGCAGCCCGAGTGATGGCGCCCTGTTTGGTTAGGTTGGTAAACCTAAACAAGTCCTTGAAGGAGCGAGCTCAGGGCCTCAGGCAGCACCTGGGGTGCAAGAATGACGACTTTGCTGGTGTCAGCCTGGCTGGGTCTCGGCGAGGGGAGAAGAGTTTGCAAGCAGCAATGTCCTCCCAGGGATTACGAAAGCCAGGCTGCCGACTGCCAGGGAAAAGAAGGTCCTTCCAGCCTCTTGGGCTTCAGCTCAGCCAGAAGCCGCTGTTTATTTGGCTCCAGTGACTTCCCAGCATACCGGACTGTGCTCCTGGGGGCTCAGCGTGCTCCAGAGCGCCTGGCCGGGACGCGGGGCTTGGCCACCCCACACGGTCCCCGGTGCCTTGCATAAGGCAGCTCCGCACCCTCCGGCCGGCCTTACACTCAGGAAGGAATTATTCACTCTTGTCTCCATCTGACCGCAGGACACGCTTGGGATGTTTCTTCCACCACTCTCACAAAGGTTTCCCATCCTGCCGGTGCCCGTAATGAGGCCAGATCTGTGCCCTTTGCTCCCAGCCGACCCCCAAGTTCAGGAGTGGGGACTGTTTACTGCATAGCCTTAGAGGAATTTGGTTTTACTGACATTTCAACTGCTGCTTGAGACTGTTGTTTTTGGAGTACTTTGAGAGGACATGTCCACCAGGAGAGGATTAACCACAGCTGTCCCAGGCCCCTGCTGTGGCTGGACTTAGGGGGCATCTCTGGTTGTGGCTGGATGGGGATGGAAAGCCAGGCTTCCTGGAAAGCTCAGTTTTGCTTTCTTTCAGACCCAACCACTCACTGAACCTGGACCCATCGAGGTTGCTTGGATTCAGTTCTGGTTTCAAAACGCTTTTGCAGGAGGAAGCTGTTTTCTGTCTGAGTTATGGGAATGCCTAGGTTGGGGCTTTTCTCAGCTGCCCTGCTGAGGCCAGTGTCCATCCCAAGTCAGCTCCTGTCTCATGCCCCAGGGCCAAAATGGAGCTGGGGCATGGGGAGAACCCCCAGGGTTGTATGCACAGCCCCAAAAGGAGACACATCCCAGCTTTGATGAGCAGCAGTGTTAGACTCCATGGATCAGAGCCCATTGCCACAGTGCCCATGTGGGACAGGCAGAGAGCATTCACTGCAGGAACCTCATGGCAAAAGCCCACCTGGGGGCAAAATCCCGCAGCCAGTGTCTGCAGCTCCCTGCCTGCGCCGGGGCTCTTCTCCAGGTCAGCTCCATCACCACCACTGAGCCTCACGTGTATGTCCACAGATCTGCATGGCAAACACAGCTATCTTCCCCCTGCCCCTCTTGCAGGGGTGCTTCCCAGCTGTTCTCTTTAACCTAAACCCACAAAGTCACTCCAGAACATGTTCTGCTTTGCAAAGGGCTGAGCTGGGACAAGATGTGTAAAGTGATTCACTGCCCATGGAGCTCAGAGTGGAGGGAAAGGCTTCCCTGGCAAGAGAATGGGATGGGCAAGGAGAACTGGGGGAAAGCATAGGGACAGAGTAGCTCTGTGAAGAAAGGTGTGTGTGCTGCTGAGCCATGGGAGAGCGGGGACGAGGAGGCAAACCCAGCCCGGGTGAGGGAAGGATGCAGACAAGGTCTTGGGATCAGCTGGCTGAGTCCACGGGGAATTACAGGCAGGTCTGAGCCTGTCAGATTACTGGAGCCAGGAAGGGGGGGAGCGGGTTGAGGCAGGTCTGGCAGGAGGAGGGATGGAGGAGCTGGAGAGGAGAGGAGCAGGGGGAAGGTGGGCAAAGAGGGGAGGGAGGCACACGGGAAAGGGAGGAGGCGGAAGGGAGTACCCAGCCCTGGTGGTGTGGGGCTGGTGGGGGCAGGAAGACAGACCGGGGGTGCCATGGGGTAGATGAGGTGGGAACTGGCCTGGGCCATGACATGTCTCCCCCAGCACCCACCTGGCCAAAGTGCGGGGCTGGGACCAGCCAGGGCAGGAGCTCCACACACCAAAACCAGTTCAATGCTCAAGGTGTTACAGACCAGCTCCGGGGTCCCTCCCATCCGGAGGTCAGAGGAGAGCGTCCTCATTTGCTGCCTCTTAATTACATCTGATCCTGCCTTAATTCCTCCTAAAACCTTCCCTGAGAGCTTTCAGGTGGCTGCTGGGGAGAGGTGCCCATGAGCCGGGGTGACAGGCCAGCCAGGCACAGGTGACAGCCCTGGGCTGAGCAGTGCCTCCGGGAGGGATGTGAAGGGCTGTGGATGTGAAGGGTGGTGATGGAGGAAGCGCCATGTGCACCACCATCCTGATCCTGGGTCCACTGGTCCTCCTGCTGCGGCGCCGCTTCTGCAACAAAGTCGAACCGTACGTCCTCTCCTGTCCCCTCCCGATCCCTCAGGGCCCTGGGGCTGGGGATGGGAGGGTGAGGGGTGGCCCTGGGGTGGAGGATCTCACTCCTCTACCTATGTCATATTCATGGAGATATTTGGGTTCCTTCTGGTTTTGGTTCTCTGGGGGACACCAGGAGATGTTTGCTCGAGCTGGGCAGAGAGGAGCCTTCCGTGATGTGCTGTCACCTCCTCTCCCATGCACCAGAGCCAGTAAGGAGGAAATGCAGGATTGGTCCTTCTGCTTGTCTGGTGCAAAGGGCCAGGGATGAAGCACTGGGATGCTTCTACATGCACTGGTCAAGGTGTTTCCCAAACGGAGCAGTCCAGCATCTGCAGCCTGGCTGCCTGACTGTCTTCACGCCTTGCCTTGGGAGATTGAGCAGTGATCTCAGCTGTGGGGACATCACCAGGCTGCCATTGACACTCAGCTGGTGTAAAACAGCCCTGGGGAGGTCCCGCTCCATCCCTGGCTTTCCGGGAGGTTGGATGAGTGTCTGGGTGTGTGGAATGCTCGAGGGCATCAGCTAAATGCTGGCTCTGAGAAGAGCCAGCAGCCACCAGCCCGCATCCTGTTGCACTGTGCTCCGTGTTCACACACACGCTCCCACTCATCCTGGCTCCGAGGCGAGGGCAGGGAGCAGATGGGAAGGGACTTGCTGCAGTCCCACACCAAGGCGATGACAAAGCTGCGACAGGAGGGCAGGGTCACCTCCTGCTCGGTGCGTCCCCGCTGCACCATGGGCACGGTGCCGGCGGCTGCGGCTTCCTCTACCTGCAGCTCCCCGTGTCTTTTGGGAGGGAGTCTTGTTCCCGTTCAGCACTCGCTTGTCTTCAGCTCGGTGGCAGCGGTGCCGCGCTCACGGCGAGCCCGAGCACCGCCCCGGCTCGGTGTGCAGCGCCTGCTCCAACACCAGGCTCAGCTCGGGAGGTTTCCGCTGGAGACGCACAAATCTATTTACCAATGGAGATTGGAGACATCTGAAAGTGGGGAGGTCAAATTGGCACTTAATGAGCTGATTAAGTCAGGGGAGGGGGAAACAAGGCTCAAAGCAGGGAAGGCATCTCCTGGCCTCTGTGGCCCCGGCTGTCCCTATGCTACCTGCAGCACTGGCTGAATTAAACACTCATTAAGTGCCTGAGCAAGAGGTGGGGGCTGTCTCTGGGAAGAGGGTACGAGGTGATTGGCAAGGCTGGCAGACTGCAGGTCCATCCCTTGGGAAGCTGCAGGAGAAACGGGCTGGGGGACAAGTCACCTGGAATGATGGCACTGGAGCCGGCAGTGTGCACGCAGCCCCGTGCCCCAGCCCTGGGCAGGCAGATCCAGCTGCAGCACAAGCCCTGCCCAGGGGAGCAGTGTGAGGGATCAGCTTCTTGGGAGCAGGCAGTGAATAAAGCACAAATCTGTGCACGAGGAGATAGGAAGGAGCCTGGAGCTGAAAAGGCTGGGATTGGGAGGGATGTGGGACTGCCCTGGCTGCCTCCACTCAAGGCAGGATCAGCACTCCTTCCACCACATTTTAACTGGGGGCCCATAGCCTGGTTCTGGCTTCATCACCACCATCACCATCATCACCATCACCATCACCATCATATGGCCGGTGAGACCGCAACACAGCACAGGGACAAAATGTGGCTGGTGCCAGCAGCAGCAGCAGAAAACTGGAATGAGCACAAGGGTACCCATCACAGCATGGACCTGGGAGCATGAGGGACACTCAGAGCTGGATGGCCAGGGAAAACTTCCTCCAAGCCCTGCTGCAGCCTTCAGACAGGCACCCGGTCTGGATGCAGGCACCAGCCCACAGAGAAGCTGTACACTCCTAGATTAGTTCTTTTGGTGATTAATTGCTCTCACCATTAAAGACCAGTGGCTATTAACAGCTTTTCTACTTGATCTATTTTGGACATTCATCTACTTGCCTTGCTCTGTGCTGGCATAAATCAGAGCCATTCCACTGACAGCTTTACACCAGGAGAGATTCTGTTTTCAGATTTTCGCATCCTGGAAAAGAAAAACAGCAGAAGCAAGAGAAAAATGTGCTGCTGGCCAGGGACTGGGGAGAAGTGGTACAGGAGACCAAGGCACAGTGGACCTGGTGAAGGGCAGGCAGCGTCCTCAAGACCAGGAACAGACCTGAGGCACCAGAGCCCCAGTCCTGTGTTGATCCAACGGGATTTTGGTCAGCTAGAGTACCGGGCTTAGGCTGGTCAGGCACCAGGACCCCATACAGCAGCGAAGACCAGGATTTTCCGTATGTGCACTTCGCTTGGTGACTGCTGGATTAAAGACATCCCTGAGAAACAGCACGTGTGAAGAAAATGTCAGGAGCCCACATGTTCCATGGGATAAACCTGGCTCGGTGCAGGATCAACCCTCTCCCTCTGACGTCCCCGTGTGCGGAGCAGGGCGTGCATCCTGGGCGAAGGACACAAATGAACAGCACAGGCAAGATCAGATTATGTGAAATCCCCTGCTCACTTGACCTCCTTCACGTCCTTGTCTTCTATTTATATACCTTGGGGCTGCCAGGAATGGCACAGGTTGCCCTTGGCCCACCCTCGCAGAGCTGGGGTGCTCAGCCACAGGATTAGTGTTGGCCACTGGAGCTGGCTGCCACCACCTCAGACAGAGAGGTTTGAAGGGATTCCTCCCAACATCCCCACTGTGGGGTCTGCTATCCCCACCCCTTGCTGGAGTTGAAAAGCAAACTGGAACATTGTCCTGGACTAACCTGCTGTCAAGAGACAGGAAGGTCAAGAGGGACTCCTTGGGCTCCAGTGCTTGGATTTCCTCAGCAAGCAGGGATTTATTCTTTGTTTTGTGTGATATTTAACGAGAAGGTCCTGGCTGGGGGCCAGGGCTGGCTATGGCTGTCTGCTCTGTTTGCCTTTCTCATGTTCTTCTCCTCCAGTCTCTTCCTGGCAGGAGCTGCTCACCGCCTGCTCCTGGGTTTGGGGAGGTAGAGATGCTGCTGGATGGGTTCGGTCTTGGTGCCGGTCCAGCCCAGGGGGATGCAGGGCACTGAGCACCCACGGGAGTACAGGAGCACCCAAAGGGGCACAGGTCACACTAAGGAGCCTGCCGGAAAGAGCCAGGTCTGTGAGATGTCCTCCACGGAGAGCTCTTGGAGAGGTCTCAGGCTTGGTGAGGCAGTGCTGGACTATGGCAAAGCAAAGGAGGCACTTTTGGAAGTGAAACGTGGATTTGCTTTACTGCTGGTTTTTTCAGTCCCCTCCCAACAGGCTGCACATGAATCCCCCGGGCCCCAGAGGGGTTGTTTTCCTGGGACTGGGAGCCAGAGCCATGGAGAGAGGGAGTGTTTAGTGCCTGTGCTGATGTCCCCCCAGGAGAACACCCCACACGCTGCGCTGCAAGGCAAGGACAGGCCCTCTGCACTTCAGGCTGGGGAAAACAGAGCTGGTAGCTTGGCATCATCTGGATTAACCTTCTAGCTTATTTCCCTCTGGGAAGCAGGACGTGACCTCCTCATTTCCACTGCCCAGGCACGGCTGGCAGCCGGCAGCGGTGGCACATGGCTCTGCTTCTCCGGGCTGGAGCAATCAGCGCGCAGCAGGCAGGCACGGACAAGTGTCAGCCGAATTTCTGAACACTTTAAATACATTAGCAAGGCCACGAACACAGCCCCAAAGTGCTGCAGGCACAGGTGAGACGATAAATAATCCCCAAATCCACCAGCAAGGAAACACCCCTCTTCTTTCCACAGGAGAAAAGGCTCAGCATCGCTTTCCCCCCATATTTGCACAGCAGCTGAGCAGCTCCACTCTCTCCCTGGCTGTTTTCAATCCAGTACCAGAAGGGTCAATTCTGTGCCACTTCTGTGGAGTCATTATCCTGTCGGTTATATAAATGTCTGGGCATGCACAAAAGGCAGTGCTGATACAGTGGCTCTGACACCAACTCTTTCCAACACCTGCTTTTCAGCTGGGGAGAGAGCTGAGCACAAGAACATCTCGAGAGCTGTCACACAGAAGGCTGCTGTCTTTCAAGCTGAATGGAGGTCTAAATAGCTCTCACTTCTGCTTTAGAATCTCATTTCTAAATGCAATTAATACTGGCACATGCATAATGAGAGACTGACGAGTGAATACAGACTCCCAGCAATAAAGAAGCCAGCCCCAAGTGCTATGTAAATATTACAAATCCTCCCAGGGAGCTGACCCGGGGAAGACAGCTTTCTGATGATTAAACCCCAGTGACAATACGACTGCATTCCTACATCTGTCACAATACTACCTGCTGATACATAATGAGCCACGCTAAAAGAACTTGCTCTCGCTGCTCTTCAATGCAGATAAAATGTCTATTTGTAGAATGTAATTAATCTCTTCTTCAAAATCAGGAACCTTAGTGTCCTTGGTAACAACATGCCAGTGACTCAGAGAGCGTCTCTGGCTTTTCCTTCTGATTTTGGAGCGAGTTACTGAAAGTGACCCCAAATTCTAGCGCTGCGAAGGAGCACAAGTGGAAAAGCCAACAGTATCTGCGAGTAGGGACAGGTTTCACCCACCTTTCTGGTCTCTGCAGGGCTGCTTTGGCAGCTTAAGGAGGTCCCTGGATTTGTTTCAGCCATGTTCCTTATGATGAGATAAGCTTTGTCCCAAGATCTGGTCCCCAACCCTTTCAGCACAAATTCCCTTTTACTGTGGGGTCTAACCAGGCAGAGGATAAACTGTTAGAAGAGCAAGGGCCCAACCACAGGATGAAGCTGCTCCCTCTTTTGCCTGGTTTCTCCAGCAGTAAGTGCTCTGTGCTCTGTGTGTGTGTCCACGCCTGCTCCCCTAGATGGCTTTTGAGCCTGCTGGCTTATTTCAGCCAAGTTTGGCAGGGGATGGAGCTTCAAAGACATCCATTCCCTATCAGGTAGCGAAGACGCAAAGCCATGAGCACCAGTGTGGCAGAGGGATGCAGGGGAGTGCTGCTGGCAGATCCCCTGCTCCCTCTGAGGGCTGTGCTTGGGCATGGCCTGCTCCTCCAGCCCACCCCAGGCTGGCTGAGGTTCGTGCTGAAGAGGCAAAGTCGCTCCAAAGTGCCCAGGGGCCATATCTGCTTTCTATGAAATTCAGTGGGAAGCAACCAGTGCTGGATGTCGCTCACTGACCCAGTTCCAAAGCCCGGGGGAAGCAGGGGCCGCGATACGGGGACAGCTGCTTGGAGAGCGGGCGATGGAAGACTTGCATGATTTATTTATTTCCTGGGAAATAAGAAAGAAGAAGAAGAAAAGAATTGGTGGATAAAATCAGCATATTCCAGGCTAAACTGTGCTGCAGCAATTCCTTGTGGGGCTGGAGCTGAGCTGCTCGGTCCCCTGTAAGGGAGATTCATCCCTGCTGCTGCACGGTGCTCTGCAGAGCCGGGGGGGACATGGGGAAAAGGAGGGTTTGCTGTTACCGAGGGCTCTGCTCTTCAGTGCAAAAATGCCCTTCACTGGAGCAAGTTATCACTTCCCACAGCTCACCCCATCTCCTCTGTCCCCAGGCACTCCGAAGGAGAGGAGGAGATCCGGAGAGAGGCTGGTTCTGACCCTCACACCACGTAACAGCGCTTTGGAGTAAAGGCCAGGTGGGATGCAGCAGTCATCTGGGATGATGCTGCTTTGGGGGAATTGTGGGGAGGAAGTGCTAGTTTGGGGCAAAAAGCCTAGTCTGCAAGCATTTTAGTGGTGGTTTTTTGTGTTTCACCCAGGATCTATAGGTCTTCCTGCCTATTGGTGAGGCTGTGAAGTCCCAAGAAAGGTGTCTTGTTCTGGAGAGAGGAAATTAAAACCTGGAATGGCTGGATTAGAAGGGAAAACCCAGTTTTTTTTTCATTA
Organism: Ifrita kowaldi; assembly: GCA_013398055.1. NCBI lineage: Eukaryota > Metazoa > Chordata > Aves > Passeriformes > Cinclosomatidae > Ifrita > Ifrita kowaldi. The sequence continues at coordinate 14,688 of VZRS01015441.1, forward strand.
CTTTCAATAGCGTTTCAGTTCCCAGGTGAGGGTACACCCAGCCCTTTCTCTGTGACCTCCTGTCTGCTGCCTGGAGCATCTCGTAGGGACAGAAAAAGCAACAGAGCCAGGGGTGATCCAGCTGGGATGGGGTGCAAGAGGTGCAAGTTGCCCAAAGATGTGGATACCACACCCCTGGGAGTGTTGATGGACAGGTTGGATGGGGCTTTGAGCAACCTGCTCTAGTAGAAGGGGGTTGGAACAAGATGGTTTTTAAGGTCACTTCCAACCTCAGCCATACTGAGATTCTGTGTGGAATTTGGGACTGATGTGGCTTTGTGTCCTGCTCAGGGAGTGAGGCCCGGCTCTGGGGCGTCCATGTATGGCCCCCAGCAAAGGCTGGGTCACTCACACATCACTGCCTTGGCTCTGGGAGGGAATCTTTGGCATCAAGGATGAGGGGACACTTGGTTGGGCTATGGGGGAAATTGGGCCCAGAGCTGTCTTTCCTATTCCGTCCCCGGGCACTGCTGAATGCCCAGGGCAGCTCAGGGACTCACCATGCCTTGCCTTCCCTTTGGCAGATCCCCCAAGGCTTCTAGCCTCATCTGTCTCAGCTCTTAACAAACAATTAACCACAATTCACCAATTAACCCCAACTCCTTCTCGTCCTGCAGCTCCTCTGTGCTCTGCAGCTGGCACTGAGCACATCCCAGCCTCGGCACCTACCAAAACCCTCAGCAGAACAACCCATGACAGCAACAAACCCACACCACCCAGCTGCCCTCCCACAGCTCAGGGAGGACCAGGCTCTGGGCTAAACGCCGGGGCAGGAAGGAAATTTGCCTGCCTGAGGCCGAGCCCTGGGTCGTGGCCAGCAGCCCCAGCTGTGGGCATGGAGCGATCGAGGGTCCAGCTGCCAGCCACGGGGTTCTCACATGCTCCGCAGCTTTCCCATGGATATAATTCCATTAATAAAAGATCAGTTTGCAGACACAGCTCGCTGTAGATGACAGCATTAGAAGCACATCGGCTTCTCCTAAGCACCAGTCTTGTGCTGGGTTTGTTTGGTCCATTTGTGGCAGGAGAAGAGCTGCTTTCGGCATTCAGAGATGTCTCGCGTCTGGGAGAAGTAGCGGGGTGAGATATATTTTTGGCTCTATTTAGCCACAAAAATTTGGGTTTAGAATAAAGAGAAATATTCCTGTTTGCTGCCAAACTGAGGCAGACGATTTCTTGTGCAAGCCTTCATTTGTTTGAGGACTCGGTGTCCTGTTGTAAAAATAAATGCTCTGATGGGAAAAGTCTATCGGGGTGTGCTGATCAGTCACTGGGAGCGGTGGGCTCGCAAACATCAGCTTCAACCTAACTGGAAAAGCACTTCCCAAAGCTCTTGCAAATAGATATTAGACAGAAGGAGACAGGTCTTTGGTTTTTTGGTGAGTGAAGTAGTCACGAGCTGAATCTCCCCTGTGGGCACAGTTGCGCTGGCCTCACCACGGCTGGCATGAATTTTCAGTGCCAAATACACCCAGTTTGCACCCAAACCAGGCTGTTTGCTCCTCCCAAGAGCCAGCCAGCTCTGACAGCCACAGGAACGGGGGAAGCAGAGAGGCTGATGGTAGGGAAGAAGCCTGGAATGTGGCTCCTGCCCAGGATGTTCCCGGCTGATGTCAGCACCCTCTCCCCATCCTGGGGCTGTAGGGTCACCTCCCTGCCTCAGAGGTAAGACCAGACATATGGACAAGAACTCCTGGCAGCTTGGTTCTCTATAATGAGAATTTCACAATTGTATACAGTTTTTCTGATGGATTTTTTCCCTGGAAGTTTTTAAATTAAGCTTCTTCAACCTCAAGTCATGTTAAACTTTTTTTTTTCCCCATCCTTTTGGCAAAAGAGTATTATGATCAGGAGGAATAAAACTGGTTTTACCTGGAGCTGCCTTCATTTTATAGCAGATTAAAAGCAAGATACAGAGTCAATAATGCCAGGAAGGGGGGTCAGGGGATGAATACAGTGCTGTGCTGAAGGCAGCACTGAAGAGATTGGAAGCCGAAAAGACAAAAGCTTACCAGGATTGAGCCTCAAAAGCAGAATCAGCTCCTCTGATGATATGAATCACCTGGATTCCCCTGACACACTGGTACTGCTGTAGAATGGCTTTTATGTATTGATTTAAGGGAAAATAAAGGTTAAAGGCTTAGCTGCAGAGGTGCTGTTCAGTGTGGGTGGGCAGAAATGAGCAACAAGGAGGATCTGCAAGGTCAGAAATGGGCTGGAGAGGAGCCCTGAGATGATGGGTGTATGCTGGGGCTATGAGACCCCCAAGATGGGAGCAGAGCCTCACTGACGGGAGCCCACTGGAGCCCTGATCTGCAGGGTTAGCCCAGGCACAGACACCCTGGGCTGAGCGAAAGTCCAGATTTCAGTCTGGACCTTTCCATCATTAACTCCGACCTTTCTCCCCATCTGGACTAGCACTCAAAAACTCCCAGAAAGGACAACATGGGGCCAGATGGAAATGGTGCCTGCAAATGTCACGGTGCTGCTGGGAACGGGGTCACTGCCCTGCAAACCTGGGTGCGCAAACAGCGCTTGCTAAATCAGCTGCAGGGGAGTGTGGTAGATTTGGGGGATAAAGGTTCCCTGAGCCATGGAAAGGCCAGCTCTCCGCCTGGGGACCTCCGAGAGGGTGTATTTCGTGAGAAATGTTCTTTATTTACTCAGCCAGCCGCAGCCAGCAGCTGAGCTCAGAGTGGGTGAGTCTGCCTGTAGCCAGTGGCTGCGCAAGGCTTGCTGGCCACGGCGAGGTGTTTGCTGCTTGCACGGAGGTTTGGGATGGTCCCAGAAGGCCCTTGGTGGGTGGGAGTGGGAATTTGCTTAATTCGTTCATTGTGTCCTCTCTGCTGGCCAAAACCACCCTCCACTTCGTGAGAAGCGCAGAAGGGGTGGTGGCAGCCCTCACAGGTCAGGAATGGTGTCACCACTGGTTTTCTCAGGGGTGCTGATGGACATGGTCCCTCCATGGTGGTCACACTGTCGTGATCCCACTGAGGAGGAAGGAAGGATTGTGACATCTCTGCTCTTCTCCTTTCCATCCCTGTCCCCACTAAAATACAGTTTGGGAAAAACCAAAAAGGGAAGTGAAATGTTGAGTTGGCTACCCCCAGCTGGGGGTTGGAGGTGGTGCCGGACCTGCAGTCCCACACAGTCTGGAGGAGGCGGTGAAGCTGTGGGGCCTTGCTGGGCCCAGCTCCCCGGGGTTTATCGGGCTGTCTGTTTTCATCATTAGTCTCTGAGAAGGGAAGTGGACCACACAGCAGCAGAAAGTCCTGGAAATCTGCGAGGGAGACCATTCCCAGCACCCTTCCCTCTGCCGTTGCCCCTGTGTACAGTTGGCTGTGGAGGATGTATGGCTCTGCATTGCTCCAACTCAGTGAGATAATGCCTCAGAATTCAATTCCTTCCCAATTAAATTCCTAATCACAGCCAGCACGTGCACTTTCCCAGCTCTGACCCTCTTGTCTCAGTTGCACACATGGTCTCTCTGACAAACCAAGTGAACCAGGACTGGAGTCACCTCATCTCAACTGCCCTGTCTGCTTCATCCCCTCCACATCAGACCCTGCTATCTCTCCTCTGCTCCCACTCTTGAGGCATCCTAAAGGCTGTGTGTGGCCTATAACTTTTCCTTTTCTCGAAAAAACCCCAAAAACCCAACCAAAAAAACTACAATAGAAGCAAGGAGAGGAAATTGCTTCAAGTTTCTTAACTATCTCATGGAACAAAAATGCTTCATGAGGCTGTTCAGGGAAAGAGAGGGTCAAATGTCCCTCATTAATGCTGATTTACTAAGAGGGCTGGGAAGTGGAAGGGGGAGACAATCCAGCTGCCTATCTCAATGCACAAGGCCTGGGATCCAGGCTGGGACGGGAGGGCTGGAACCCCAACATAAGGTTGGGGTGGTGGGTTTACCAGCAGAAGGTACACCGGGGTGCAGGCTGCTGTGCACCCACACTGGGGTGCCTGCACACCGGGGCAGACCTGGCCCGCACCAGCACAGCAGAGAGGCAGCGCACAGCTGTCTGTAGCTCATGTAGCAGTTTGGAAATTTCATGGCTTTCTGAAGAAAAGAGCAGAAGTTGAGTCCATCCAACCCAATTAAAACTCCAGAGGAAGTGCAGAGAGGCAGGATGTAATTACCCGTGCTGGAATCCCAGTTCGGAACAGGAGGCAGAGCTCTCCAGATCAAATTAATCCCTGGTGTAACTCTGCTGAAGTTACACCAGGGCTATAATTGGCCTGAAACATTTTAACTATCTCATTTAATGTTATTCATGCTCTGCTGGAGATGGGAATGTTTATCCTAAATGAGGGACTCTAATGCTCTGTAGCAATAATAGTGTGAGGCTTATGTGGTTTCTCATTTACAAGGATGCCGGGGAGGCCAGATTGACACAGAAGATGCAGCAAATCTGGATTCCCCAAATCTTTAGCAATTTCTGGTGGTGGCTGGTTGTGCCATTGTCCTTCCTGCAGTGTGTTCACCCTCCCCACAGCCAGGCTACTCTTCCATCTCTTGGAGAGAGATGTACCCCATACCCAGCCAGGGGCAGGAATAGCAGGAGATGCAAAGTGATATGAGAGGGAATGGAAAGCACGGAGAGAGGTCATCTGAGATTAAAGCTTCTATAAATGAGCAGCAGTGAGGTTTCCCAGAGACAGACTTTGATTCCTGTGATGCTGAAAGAGGGGATTCCCATCAGTGAGGGCTGGCTCCCTGAGCCACCCCAGGGAAGCAGAAGGAGCGGGGTCAGTGCTGCAGGCAGCTCAGCAAGCACACAGAGCACCACAGTCCCTGCTGCCAGCTGGACACCCCACAAACAGTGTTTCCAGCTGCCAGCCCTGGGTTATCCACTAGGATGATCCCAGGATCATTTGAGCTCCCACGCCAGAAGAGACCTGAGCATGTTCCCCACAGTGAGAGACAGCAAAGCGCTGTCACCCTCTGTGAGGAACATCCCCCAGGGATCATGGCCTGTGGTGGCAATGCCACCAGTCAGCCCAAGCACACATCCTGCCTCTTGCAAAGCAAAGCCTGCAGGTTACATTCCTGCTTTACCCAACTGAACTCTGGCTGGTGCCCCTGCCAGGGATGCCCCTGGGCCGAAATCTCTGCTGTGTGCCCTTTGTCCTCCCTGAGCCAGCCCTGGCAGGTACTGCTCACTGTGGGCTCTGCACCACCATTACCAGGCTTTTGGAGATTGCAATTATCTGTCTTTAAATCACACTTCCAATCCCCAGGCTGCTTTTAAGCCAGACCCCTGGTCTTTCCCTCTGCTCTCTTGCCAGTGGAAACCGCAGGAAAGGCAGATCTGTTTGTTCCGAAGCAATTTTTTAATGCCCTGTAGCTTAGAAGCTCAAGCATTACAATTCATTCCGGCTCCTCTCTGCTCCTCAGAGGATATTAGATCCTCCTTTTGATACTTCCTCACTCTTTGTAGATGTTACCCTAGTTTTAATTTTCAGGGCTTCCAGACTGTTTTTAACAGTGCTGAGCTTTCAAGTTGTTTCCTTCAAACTTTCTCCAGCCATGCTTTCTCAGAGCCTAAATAGCTTTGATTATTCCCAGATGTTTTTGGTTTGTTAACCCCAGAATAGTATTGTGTAACAGCTTGGAAAGAAGACTGGCAGCAGGGGTCCTGTGTTCTCTTTCCTGGTTCACCAAATCGCTTCCCAAGAAGAACATCTATGGGATTTAACCTACAGGAGGAATGTCATTAGCAGCAACAGGACTGAAGATGGCTGAAATCCTCTTGCTGATAAAGATAACCCTCTGAAGGCATGGCTCATTTTCTTCCCCCAGTTCCTCCTTATCTTCTGTGCTGAGATTTCCAAGCAGGATGACATGTTGGGCAACAGATCTGCAGGGAAGCCTTTGAGCAGGCATTCCTGAGGCTGCCAGGCTGCACTCCATGGAAAATTGCTCACCTCCAGGCCAGGCTGGACTCCGGCTGTGGCCATCCCTGCCCTCCAGCAACCCGGCTCTGCTCTGCTGGGGCCAAGTTTTGCTTGGCCCGGGAGGATGCGTGCGTATGTCCTGACAGGCTGGAGAATGGGGAGTGAGGAGTTTTACACAACTGGCTGTGCTTCTTACAAACCTCTGCAGCCCTCCTGACTCCGGCAACCCTGCCGCTCCCATGTTTGAGCCATTACATTGCTAAACACTCATAAAAAACATCCCCATTCCCACCAGAAGAGAGCCAGGGTGTAGCCGATCTGGCAGGAGATCCTTCTCAGCCCTCCATAAATCTTCCCAAGATCACCCCACAGCCCCCGTATTTCTTGGTGCCTCCACCCACTCTGCTGGATCCTTGCACTTCCCTTTCTCAGCCCCGTGCTGAGCCCGAGGTTCCTGGGATGGATGTGAATACATCCCATGGCATCTGCCTCCCAGAAGGGGAGGACCACACCTAGGCAGGGCAAGGAGCAACAGAGTGAGAGGAAAACAAGAAGGGAAAAAGAATAAAAGCATCAAGAGAGAATATTTTTTTTAGCAGAGGGAAAAGCTGAGGGACAAACCAACCTACCCTGGCACATCCCCATGCCAGTGGAGTGGTACCCAGCCTTGCCACCTTGTACCAGCTGCAGCTGGGAAAGCAGGTGAGAGACAAACCACCACCACTCAGCCCTTGGACAGCCAACCTGACCTGCTGTAGGAAGACCCTACCCAAGGAAGACACCCATGCCTCTTCCTGGGACGCTGAGGGTCTCAAAAGCCCAGCCCCACCACAGCTGGGCACAGCTTGTGCTGAGCAGATGTGCCTCAGGCCAGCTCTGCGTGAGCTGGTGGGGCCAGGGCTGCACCCAGAGCTGCTCAGGAGAGCAGGGAAGAGGCAGAGAGAGGAGGATCAGCAAGACAAGCTGTGAGTGAAGAGTGTCAGTGCTTGGAAAGCGCAACCAATTTGCTTTTAGTACAGTTCATGCCTCTCCAACAGTGCCTAGAATAACAAATTCCTTCCACCCTCCAAGCCTGAATGCTGGAGGAAGCTGCTGAGAAACTTAATTGATTAGCTGGATGCGTGCACAGAAAAAAATTGCTCAGCATCAAGGAAATCACTGTCTTGACAGTTAATGCAGACGCTGGTGGAAGATTAGAAAGACCAGCTGCAGCTTTTTATCACAAAATCCCTTCTTTTAGTCTGGGAACAAGGCAAGATCTGTTTTGATGGGACGACCCATTTTGCAGTGGTGCTGAGGGGTTGGAGCATCAGGGCTGTGTCCCCACACTGCGCCCACCCAGGGCTCACTGGCCCCATTACCAGTCCTGGCATCTTCAGCTGCTGGAGGGCAAGGAGACAAGATCTGGGCTCCTCTCACCCCCGTTCTCCAGTCCCAGAGGTTCCTATCAACCCTGGCAGCCTCTGAGCAGCAGGGAGAGATGCCCTGAGAGCAATTCCAGCATCCAGGGTGCAGTGAACAGAGTTGAGCACGCTGGAGGAGCTGAGTTTCCAGACGCCTCACAGCATCCTCTCTAGCCCTTGCAGAACACCTCCCCCTGTCCCAGTCCCTGCCTAGGCTTGCTGCTTTGCTCTCAGCATCTCCACTCTGCCCTGCCTGCCACAAGGTCACCACCTGCGATTCTGTCCCCACACACGATTGCTTTCTCTGTTTGGCAAAAGAAAACAGGAAGCCAAAGGCCCACAGGGGCTGTGAACTTGCCTGTCATGTTCTCTGACAGTACCGAAACCTTTTGCTGCTTGTGTTTTTTCCAAACTGTCTCTGCTTGTCACACCCCTTGTTTAAAGCTCTGATCCTGAAAGCTTTCCTGAGCCCTCGGCAAAACAAATGGAGACAGCATGGTCTGTTCTCCACAGGGATCAGACACCACCTCAAAAGCAATGAGACTGACAGTGTCAAAGCTTCCCAGAGCAGGAACAGGCAGAGCCAAGCATGCATGCCTGTGCTCCGGGGCTGCCAGAGGTGGGAGGAAGCAGCCTGCTAACCCCCAGCTTCCTCCTCTCCCTCAGACTACTCAGCTGCTGAGGTATTTTGGCTCAAGGAAGGATGAAAGGGGAATGAAAGGGGAATGAAAGGGCTCGGCCCTCCTGCGTGCTCTCTGCTGAGCAGAACTGCTCTCCTGTCCCCCGTTTCCCCTATTGCTGCTATTTGACCTGAGCAGCCCAGAGGAATTTTAGTCACGGTGCATTCCTAGCACAGCATCGGTTTTCTGGAGCAAAACGGGAACAGCTGCCAAGAAACAAATCTTCCCCTGACGCCTGGCACTCCTCATGGGTGGAACAAAACTTCTTGAAACCCCAGGGGAAAAACCACCAGATCTCAGCAGCAGCAAACCCTATCCCACTCCAACCCATCCCCTCCAGGGATTCTGCAGCATGAGGGGGCTCAGACAGAGACTAATGAACATCGTGATCACATCCATACGGCACCACTTTGAGAGCTTTGAGTCAAAGAGGAGGTGAAGAGAGATCTGATCTTTAGCTGAAGGCAGTGCTGTGGGGAACAGTGCACTCTGGCTGAACCCCCCAGCATCCAAGTCCAGTGGTGTCCTGTGTCCTCCTACCTGCCCAGGCCTGTTGTCACTATTGTAACCAGGCAGGCTAGAGGCAGGTAGATGGTGCTGATATGGAGCACGTTAAGTTCACACGTGGCTTGCTGTGAAAGGGTTCTTGAGGCTTGTCAGGGCTAAGAGAAGTTTGTCCCCGAGTGCTGTGAAAAAAATCTGATGCTGTTGGAGTCAGACTTGCGAGGAGGGAATTACACAAGGGGTTGCATGGGCTGAGCATGGATTGCAGGTGGAGGTATCTGTGCCCATGGAATTTCCGTGTGCTTAAATAGCCAAGCTCCCAGATGAACAAAACCCCTTTCCCCATGAAGGTTAATATCTTTCCCAGCTATTAACCAAATGTGGGACAGAGCCTGCAATAGTCTCCCTGCCATGCTCACCAGTTTCTTCACAGATTGCTGTGGTTTGGCAGGGTTGGGAGCAGGGAGATATTCAGAGATAGTCAGAAGAAAATTGAGGAAAGTGTTTCGGGAGGCCTGGAGCCTGCTGAGACACACAAGCAGCCTCAAAGAACATGGCTTCTTGCCCCTTTCAGCTGAAGGAACAACACTTGCTCTGTGTTCGCTCACATCTTGAATGTGATAGATAGAATAAGGACAGAAATATTGGCAAGCCAGTTCCTTGGAGGGCTTATGCCAGCTGACACCTGCTTCTTGCTGATAACAGGGTTCCACCCTCAGCCATGGTGCAGAAGGCAGCCTTCAGATAATATGAAGGCAATATGTTTTTCTTGTTCACCCTGATTGAGACTGAGGCTTATCTTGAAATCATCCACTGCAGTTAGTGCTCAGCAGGCTGACAGAAATGGGTCTGACGGAGGTTCAGCTTCACCTTCTCAGTGATCATTTTAGCAGGATACGCAGGAACAGGCTCAGCCAGCAGCACCTCTGGTTCACTCAAGTCAGGGCAGTTCCTCTGACCACGAGGATTTTTAGGCATGAAGCTTGTGGAGTTCACAGCTAGGACAGGTACAGCGCTGATCTGCTAAAGCCTAAGGCAGCAACACCAGGTTACCTCCACTTAAGATGCATTAAGGTTTTCTGTGAGGGTAACATGAAGTTCACATTGCAACACGCATCACCTCCCTGCTCACTGAGATTCCCGGGAGACTGCCGGGAGTGCTTCAGAGTGACTGGAGCTACTGACTGCAGGCAAGTCACGACAGTGCTTTAGCTTGTAAGCTGGAGATGACAGAGAAGCCCAATCTTCAAAAAGTCAAGAATTCCTTTGTGATCCAGGCTTTTAGGCCAGGTTTACACAGCAAGCCAGTTCCAGCAAGCCTAAACTGCAGCGTCTCCTTCTGTTTCTTGGCTAGCCCAGGCCGTTCTGCTACAACAACACAAGCAAAGTCCACTGTCACAAACACCATCTGCTGAAGAGGAGGAAGGTTTCACACTGTGTCAGTCTCTTTTATCTCAGTGTAGGCTCTGCACAGGAGCTGGCTGAAGTTAGAAAAGCAAAGGAGACCCCAGAAACAGCTTTTCCTGGTGCTGTCTGTGGGCAGTTGCTGATTTGAGTGGAAGAGGACTCCAGGGAGGCAGGACAGCACACAAGCAGCTGGTCCATCACATCACTCTTCAAGCTTTGGTTGAAAATAGCATCAGAGTTTTCCCCACCTAAACTACATGAAGTCCCAGGCAACAGGAGCAGCACTGCTCAAGAGCTAAGCCAGCCCAGCTGAGCTCAGTCTTTCTGTTTTGGATCAGGTCACTCCAGAAACAGAAGCAGCAAGAGCCAGGCTGGGACTGGCTGTAGGAGGAACCACCATTTACATCTTCCCCACATAGCCACACACACCTCAGCAGCAGCAAGGTCAGCTGTCAGCTTCTTTAGCCACCCAATAGGTATTTGAGTTTCTCTGGAAGCAGTATCTTCAGATCACAGCCCAGCACCATTGTCAGACTGAACAGCTGAAGCAGGAACGTAATTCTAGAGGCTGTAGAGCAAATGCAGGAGATCAGAGCACATTTCTGTAGCACTACAGGTTGCACACACTGGACAAAGCAACTCAGAGTGGAGAGCAGCCACCCAGCCCTGGGTGCTGAGGGGATCTATACCCCACAGCTAGGCATGGGGCTGAGCAGTACTGGGCCAGAAGGACACCAGGGCAAACACAAAACTGAGCAGGAGCAAAAACACCTTCCCTCGTTGGACAGGAGCAGAGCAGGTAGGACTGGGCAGAAACAAGCCCTGACTGAGGGCTGGGGACAAGCTGAGACCTTGGGCAAGTTGGTGGGAAGTACAGTCCTCCTCTGCTCCCCAGGGACCCGGTTCTCATATGTCTTCCTCATGGATGAACACTCTTTTTCGCAGCCCAAAGTCTCCCTCATGCTGAGCAGGATGCCCTCCTTTCCCTGAGAGCCCACACTGATGATGGTCCTGCTCCAGGACCGATGCTCCAGGGTTTGGGATCTGGGACCCAGGGCGTCAGATCCGCATGGAGGCTGCAGAGCAGCCACGGATCTCCAGCAGCCCGCAACGCCCAGTGCTTCAGATCAATTCCCTCTCAGCCTGGAGCCAAACCAGGATGCAGCTCCAGCTCTTCAACAGCAAAAAGCTGAATTAGTTGAAGCCATGGTGCCAGCTGTGTGTTTAAACAGGAATTACATTGGGTTTCTGCTGTGGTAATGCAGCAGGTGCTGGCAGTGCTGCTGAGACAGATGAGGAAGGAAGGGCAGTGGGCTGGGAACTGAGAGAGGAGCTCAGGGAGCAGAGGGGCTCCTGACTCCTGCCCTGCTCACATGTAGGAAAGATACCCCAGCACTCAGCCAGCCCATAGCACCTTGCCCCTTTGAGCTCCCTGGCTCCTGCTGAGCTTTGACCACCACAAATCTTAGGTCTGGGAAAGAAAAACACCACTGGGAGCGAGCACTCGCTGCCACTGACTCCTAGCAGAGGTGCCCTGGCCATGAACTGTGATTCTATGGCACGAGGCACTGACCAAACACAGACATCAAAGGTGGTGCCCATGCCAAACTGCAGCCTCTTGGAAGAAGATGTTTGGGAAGTGATTATGAATTTGGAGCCTCCCAAAGCAGGCTAGCAGCTGGATCCTCTGGTTGAATAAAACCCTGCCAAAAATTAAGATCTGTTTCTGCAAAGCTGAAACAGCAAACTTGTTTGTCTTTCCTCCTTCCCCTCACAATCACGTTGTTTTAAACATTTACAGAGACCTTTATACTGTTTAAATAATGATTGGGGTGGAGAGGGGTTGTTTCCAGTTTTTTTGCCAGCTGCTCCAAGTCAGCAGCGCTTCACATGCAACTTCTGGAAAACCAGGTGCTGTGGTTTGTGACAGTACCACCCACGCTGTCCTGGTTCCCCCTGCCTCACCTTGCCTGCCCCACAGCTGCACCAGCAGAAGGGACCCCTGTGACCCCCCCTAAGCCTCAGTCCTGCCCCTTCCAGAAGAAGGGGTTACCCTGAATGGGTTACCCTGAGTCCTGCTGCAGCAGTTCCCTCCTCTCTGCAGTGTGCTGGGTGCAGTCCCTGGTTTGTGGGATAAAGGGGTGCATGTTCAGCTCCCCCAAACAGCCCCCCAAGCCCCCAGCAGCACTTCCCAGGCCGCAGAGCTCACACGCTGGTGCCAGGCAGCCACGGTGGGGCTTTCTCCCCCTGACCTTGGGAGGAGAGGTGGAGGAGGATGCCGGAGCAGCTGAGCGCTCCCATCCCTGAGCACAAGCGCTACGGAAGATTAGCCATCTCCCGCGGTGCCTGTTCTCCCGCCCACCTCCTTCAGCAGCGAGGAGATGACAGCTGAGGCAAGAGAGGAGAGCGCTCGAGACGTGCAGGGGGAGAGATGGCTGAAGGCAGACCGGCCTTGCAGCAACAGCAATGCAGCAGCGTGGTGGTGACTCGATCAGAAAGAAAGGCATGGGAGCCTCTCCCTTGAGGGCAGATCTCCAGGAATCTGGGGGCTGTGTTGGGCTGACTGAGTTTTATTTGCAACCTGTGGGGAAAGGGAGCGAGGAAGGCTGTCCAGGAGAGCTGGATGCTTTCTGCAGGATGTTTGGACTGAGTGAAAGGACAGAGAAGTGAGTACGAGACATGCCGTGGAAGCAGGATGCGGGATAGAGAAAATGTTTATACAGTCGAACTCAGGCTAATCCATGGGAGGTTTTGAAGACCATAAAAGCCATCTGCAAGTGGATAGATCACATTCTGGAGGAAAACAATGGTTTAAAACAACATGCTCTACTTTGATCTACTCTGAATAGATCATGCTTGTGAGCCTGAAGACAAGGGTAGGGTAAGTAGATCCATGAGTTCAGCCTGCACAGTGAGGGTGGGTAGAAAAGGCCATTTATGGTCTCCCCCTGTACAAGGACTCGGGGCCACCAAACAGAACTACCAGGAGCCAGACACGGAGCAAACAAAAGGAAACTGGTCCCTCTCCTCAAAGGAGGGAATGGTTGCTACAGATGCACAGCGGGCTGAGCAAGTTCATGGAAAACAAAGTCACTGAAATCTCCATTCCAGAGAACACCCATTAGCAGGGGCAGTGAACTGACCTCTAGCTCCCAGAATCTGCACCCCTCGAATGCTTGGTGGCTTGAAAGGTGCTGGGAGATGTACCATAATCACGCTGCTCCTGCATTCCCTAGGCATTCATTTTGGACATCTCTTGGAAAAATGACATGATGCCCTGATGCCCTGCAGCAGGGCTCCTTCAAGCAGATGTCACTGGGAAACTGTTCTCAACAAACGTTTTTACAGGCAGCAGGAGGAATAACCACTGCCCTTTAACCAGCTGCCCTCTGTCATCTTGAAAAGCCTCAGTTTACCTTCAGACTTGGTCAAATTAGGCATTAGGCCTGCTTTCCCTGCACAAGGGCGAGAAAAATTAACCAAAAGGTCCTGAAATAACGTGGCCTTTCATCGTTTGAACATGTTCTTTCCCATTAAGCAATGAAAGCAGCAGAGATGCTATTCTCAAAAGTAGCTCAAAACAATTATCTCCTTCCTCTGGAATAAGCGGTGGGAAGCAAGAGGTGAGCCAGAGATACGGCATTTGCAATTCTCCATTTTCCATCTGCAGTAGGAAGAAATGTTGATTTGCATTGTGCTCTGACACAACTGCTTGACCTCGGTGCAGCTTATGCTAATTACGTGCAAGAAAATGCTTGTTTGCTCCGTGCGTGCCCAGCATATTTCTGGTATCTGAGCCTGATAGATGAAATATTGCTTATAGGACAGCGAGATTGGGATGGCTGAACCAATGGCCGAGTAATCCAAGCAAACAGAAATGCTGTGATAAAAGAAGGCCTGAGAAGTTTCCCATTAATATTACCTGGGTATTTTTATACCAACTCACTCCCTTTCTGCTTGCCGCACTGTAATCGCTCAGGCTGACACAGAAAATAGAGACAGAATCCATCTCTTTGCCCAAAGCAAGGACAACTCTCCTTTCCTTGCTCATCTAAAAAGCCTGGCCTAAAAGGAAATGTCTCTCCTGTTCTCAGTAGCTTTACAGTGTTAAAGTTTTCCTGCTACCTTTGGGTGCATTTGGGTAGCTGTACACATCTCCCATCTCCGGGTATGCTTGGAGGGTATATATTTTAATTAAACATACTCATCCATTAAGAAGCTGGATTCCTGCTGCTACTGTTCAACAAATGCATCAGTCTGGCCCCAGGATTTATCTGTGCACGCAGTGCCACTGGAACATTTTGTGTGTGCTCTCTGTTCCGGTCGCTCCTCCAAGGAACGGAGCTGGGAATGCAATCTGGCTCGCTCTGATGAGACAGTCACTTTGCCTGGCTGGGACACAGACCTGAAAGATCCAAAGTGTTGGTCAGCTTGCCTCCATCCCACTGACACAATCTCCTCAAGATTCAATATGTGTTGCACTCAAAAACCAGTGCCTTGAGATTGGCTTTGTTGCGCTGTGCCCAAAACTCAGTTGAGAAAAAGGGGAAGAAGCAGGAGAAACAGCTGGGTGGTTGGAGCTGCCATTTCTTCTACACCATCAGGAGAAAGGGGAACATTTCCTTTCCTCAACCTGCAGAACTCATCCCAGAAAAGCCATCCCTTCTTTGCACAGCTACTCTGTAAGCATAAAGCTCTTGTTATTCAGCACACAGGCCTCCAGTTACAGCAGAGCATTCCTGAGCCTGCTGAAGTTCTACATAAGCACACGAGACATGCTGAGGAGGAATGGGCTTAGGTTTAAACGTGTATTTAATATTAAATGAAGGCTTAAGAGCTTTGCTGCCAGGAGCAGGGAAGGATGTTTTGTTTGCAGTGTGCCTTGTCCTGTGTGGGAAGACGTTGCTTGTCTGCTGCTGAGCTCCAAAGAGCCTTTCTGCCATTTCAGGGGACTGATTTGAAGCAAATGACACCAGGATCTAGGACCTTGTGGCAGGCTGCTTTTTTTTAATAGTACAGATCTTTCTCTCAGAAGTCTGAAATACCAGCAAGCAATCTCCAGCCTTACCCCCACGGACTGTTTTTTGTTGGGCACCCAGCATTTCTGACAGAGACAAGCATCAATCCCTGCACCTCAGCTTCTCCTTGTGCTCTGTACACTGAAGCCTGGCAGGGGGTTGGGGTCTGCCAGGGGGGAACTGGCTTTTTAAAGGGTTCAAACACCCTGGCTGCTTCCCCCTGGCCATATGTTGAAGATAACCACAGCAAAGCATCTCTGAACCCCCAGATGTTTTGTTTCTCCAGGCTTTGTGGAGCCCTGTCTGCAGGGTGGGACCTGGGCAGGCAGAGGGGAAATCAGGAGGAAATCAAATTACTGTCAATAAGCATGGAGAGTTTCTCCGTCGAGGGATTTACAGGCAGCTAAGAGAAGAAAAGGGTGGAAAATGGAGAGGTGGCCTTGTCCTTCAGTCTGAGCATGGGATCAAAGCCCAGCTGAAGGTGGAGTGGCTCTGTCATTGATTTCCGTTTGTTTTCCCATCCTTCCCTCCTCTGTCTGCCCATTCTCCTGCTATCTGCCCTAGGGATAACCAAACACCTCACAGCTGAGCCCAGACTTCTTTGGAGAGGGTAATGCTGTAGCTTTGCAGGACAGATACTGATCTCTCATATGATTTGTAAGAGGAAGCAATCCCCTCCAAATCCTCTACAGGGCAATTGAGAGCAGCCCCCAAAATTTCACGTGTAGATCTACGTGCCTGTTTCATAGCTTTTCTTACTTGCTCAACCTTTCAGAGACTGGAGTAAGAAAATACCATGACTGATGGAGATTGGCCACAGGAAATCTATCCAAATTATGTCCAAATGGCCCTTGGGAGCAGCACTGCAGTAGCCCGAGGAAAGAGAGAATGTTCAGAGCCATCAGACCAGGCTGTAAGTTCCTTCACATCTCGGAAGGTTCACAGACCCTCAGAAGAGCCACCACATCCTGCTGACCTCGGGGAGGCTGTGCCTCGTCCTGCGGCTCCCGCTGAAGGTTCCATGCTAGAGATCTGTGGGACATGGTCGCCCTCTAAAGGGAAGAGCTGAGAAAATCCGATTAATTCCCCCACAGGCAAAGTTGCAGAGAATTAGGAAAGCGTGGGCATGGGCGAGGCAATGACCATCCCTCTTCACCCAGAGTTTTTGTTCTGACTCCAAGATATCCTTGGAAACATTACCCGCGCCCTGCAACCGTGAATAATTACGGCCAATTGACTGCACACTTAGCTCGTGCTGTTCTCCCGAGCTTTTAATTGTTGAGTCCATTCATTACTTGGTACCTGGCAGAGCTTATTCTTTTATAGGCATACACGGGCTCTGTGGGCTGAGCGGCTTCCACCCAAAAATCAAGATAGTGGCAAATCCTTAAGCATATCTGAGTTACATCTTCTCTCCTTCCAGGATCTGAACTCTGCACAAGGGGGATTTTAGTTGTTTTATTTTTTAAAACCTGCCTCCCCAGGGGACTTAAAGGGCTAATTCTAGCTGAATTAGATGGGTTATAGTTGCTTATTTAGGAAGCTAAAAGCAGCCAAGGCAGATTGCCAGCCAAATCTTCACAGAGCAAAGGCTGCTTCAGCGAAGGCTGTGTCCACTGCTGCTGTTCTGTACCATCCTACCAGGCCAAACACTCGTTCCACAGGCTCCTGTGGGGCAGGAAGTCCTTTGTGTCCTCATTTCAGAGCCTCTGCAGGCTGCTCTTCCCTGCCAGGACAGCATTCAGGCTTTCTGCATCTAGCGGGGGGCACGGAGGGCTGGGGAACACCTCACAGCCAGCTGCTTGTGTTGGAAGCAGCTGATTTGTACCGGCACGTTGGCATCTCTCTACAGCCTCCTTGCAAATTATTTTTTTTTTTGGTAAGACTCCTGCGGCCTGTTGACTTTTAAAGAGAAACTTTAAGAAACAACATGGGCCATTCTGGAGAGCAAAGGGAATGTGGGAACCTGGCAACTCCCCATGAACACACCTCTGATCCAAACACCTCAAGGGACTGCGAATCCCGCACTTCCCAGACATTTCAGGGGTGACAGTGGGGCTGTCATCTCTACTCAGACTTGGCTGCTTTCAGATTCCAGTTTGTTGGCTTTCCATTCCCATCCACTGGAGCTTTTTACCACAAGGATGGATAAGCCTTTGGGGCAAGAAATTAGATATTAGCAATTCTTATTTTTCTTCTCCTTGGCTCTTTCTGCAATTTGTTAATGTTCACACAGACTTCATATACAAGCTAAATAGAATCATCCATCATTTAATACATAAATTACAATTTCATTTATAGTTTCATATACAAGCTAAATAGGATCCTGTGGATTTCACCTCAGGTTTTAACAGCAAAGGACAATCACAGCATATCCTGGAAGCATGTCATCCTGTGCATTGCCACATTCAAAGCGTGGCAATACATTTGCTAACTAATCTCTGACTAATCCCTGATTTCCAGCTAATTAGTCCCTTCCTCCCTGAGCTAATGCATGTTCAGTCTTTTGAAGCATTCGGCGTGCTAAGCACAATCTCACGTGTCTCCCTAGCGAACAGGGGGCATGAAGAATTAATAAACAATTAGTAAATGCCATTAATGAGCGGGATGAGGGGTGCAGAAGCTCTGTTTACTCCTGAGGGACGGGACTGCACTTCCCGTCAGCCCCCGCGCCCCAGGGGGTCGGACTACAGTTCCCATGCGCCCTCACGGATCAGGCCTACAGTTCCCATGAGCCCCAGCGGCCCATCCCTCTCTCCCCCTGGTCTCTGGGACAGCATGGCGGCGGAGCAGTGTGTGGTGAGTGGGCCCGGCCGCCATCGGCCTCCATCCGCGGGCACGGCAGCCTCGAGGGGCGCGGGGACGGCGGAAGGGTGCGCGGGGAACTCCCGTGCGCCGCCGGAACCGCCCGTAGGGCTGCGGCGAAGGCTCGAGAACTGCATGGTGGGGCGTGATGGTGGCCCGCCCCCCCGCCATGGCGGATGGAGAGAGCAAGGCCGGGAGCGCTGCGCTCCGCGGGCTCCGGCCCTGCCGTGACGGGGCTGCGCCGGGTACCGCGGGCTGGCCCGAGCGATGCTCAGCTCGCAGGGTTTCACGCCGCCTGCGCCGATTCTTCCCCAGCAGCGCTTGGGGGGAGCGTTTCATGGGCAGCGGGTGCGGCTCAGCCGGGGCGCTGCTGTTGGGGCAGCCTCCGGGCACCCCGAGGCGGGGATTCAGCGGGCAGAGCCCCCTCGCACAGCTGGGGACGGGGAGCCACGTGTACCCGCAGGTATCGGTGCCACCCGGATGAGGAGCGTGATAGCTGCGAGGGCAAGAACGGATTTGCGGCTTGGGGCGGTCCTGCACGCTTTAGCTGCTCTGGAAGCTGAGCTAGTGATGATAAAAGTTATCCCTGTCTGAATTTGTTCTTTGCTCTGTGGAAGCGTAACTCTGAGGCTCACTGTTGGAGACACAAAGGTAAAGGAATGGTTTGTTACCTGAACTAACTCTGTCCCCTTTCTCGGTTTCAGAGCACGACTCCGTGTCAAGAAGGGGTGAAAACACTCCCCTGGCTGGGGAGCTGATTTACCCGCTGGACTGACAGTGCACCTGCACAAAGGTGAGAAACAGCAGCATTGTCTTGGCACAGTGTGTTTTTTTCTCCTCTTGGTGGGTTATGGAAGAAAGACTCTCTCTGCTGCGTCAGATGATAGCCTCCTGCATCCCTGGGTCTCCTGGGAGGGATATAAAATCCCAACGACGTGATGGATGTAAGTAAGCCAATCAAGGCTGTAGCTTTGTCACAGCTGCCACCTGAGTGTGCTGCCCTTTGCTGCCACAGAGCACAAGCTGAAAAGCAGCACGGGATGAATGGGAATTTTACTGGTGTTGGTGCCCAGCAGAGCCCCTGCTTGTCAGCGTGGTCAGAGATGAGCCAGAGTAGAAGGATTAGAGGTAGGAGGGATTGGGTGACAGCCCATTATGGAGACACTTGACACAGCTCATCTCATAACTGTATCTGTCACAGAAATAGACCTAGTGACAGAATAATTGCTCTGTTTGCCTACCTAGAGGTGCTCTGGGACAGTTTCAAACTTGCATCAGGTTACTGGGGGTGGGGAGGTGCAGCTCTCCTGCCCCCAAGGGTCATCCTGTGAAGGACACACCCTGAAGAATCCTTCCCCTGAGGGGGTGTGGCCATCCTAGGTCTGATGAATGCATTTCTCAAGGTAAACCCATAGACAAATTACACCATGGATGGATGGGTTATTCTTGTGTGCAGAGAACGAGTTAGACTGAGAGGTTGCTGGAAGATGATGAGGAGAATGTCAGGTTGAAACAGCTTAAAAGGGTCCAAACCACCAACGTGTCAGAGCTGGTGGGGTTTTTTTCTTGAGCAAGGATTTAAATAGCATCCACCTCCCAAAGTTCCTTGTCTGAATGAGACAGCCCCCTGGCATACAAGCTCCTCTGTGTCTTGAGGGACAGGTTTCTGCTCTGCTGAGTTTGTGAGACCAAAATTGCCTGTCTCTGAATGGAGAATTTGTTGAATTCTTGCTCTGTGATCTAGTGCTGAGTTTTTTTCAGGAGAGGTGAGGAAAAGAGGACAAACTTCATTTAAATCACTTGTGCTAACAGTGTTCATTGCAACTTGTATTTAGGAGGAAGTGGTCCTGCACAATCCTGGGGCTGCTGTTGCCCAAAGACAGCTTTGGCCAGAGGGCAGCTGCTACGTTGGGCTTCAGGCTGGTGAGAGAATTGAATTCTTCAGTATTGTGGGTTTGTTTTTAATTCATTAATTGTATGCCAGGCCTGTAGGCACATTGAGTGACCTGCTGAGCCTAATCTCTGAAGGTTTCCCAGGAAAAAATCCCAGGGAGAACAGCTGCGTATCTGTACTGTGTGTGATTTTGGGGAGCATGAGGGGTTTGTGCAGCCAGGAGTGGGACAGACACTGAGCCTGTGATGTGCTGTTATCCCTGTCTGACACTCAGCTTGAGGAGGAAAATATCCACTGAGGCTCAGCTACTTCCCTTAGCGGGTCCCCTGCCCCTTGCAAAGAGCCCACGGGCGTTGAGTGGCACCAGTGTGACAGAAGCTGTCCCCTGTCCTGCCACCCTGGGACGTGTGACAGCAGCCAAGGGCAGTCCCAGGCACAGCTCCCCCCAGCCCGGCCACAGCTGCAGAGCTGAGCAGAGCTGCTGTTGTCGTAGCACAGTTTAGAGCTGTAAAGAGCTTTCAAGTTCCTTATGCAAACAGTGACAGGGTGAAGGGCAGATAAGAAATGTGGTTTTTATCTTGCTTGATGTACAGTCACTGAACACACAGGCTGGAACAGCACTTTGTCTTGGGCAGCTGACAGCTGCCTTCTGCTAAATGATTTTATGCTTTATTGAGCAGAATTTGGCTTTGTTTGCAGAAGGTCAATAACAGCTTCTGACAGGCTGCCCGGCAGAGCTGGTGACAGGGAATGTCGTCAGGAGTCAAGATTGGTTTGTGGAAGGGGAGGGAACACAGATCAGGCACAGGGGGTGCTCTGACAGCACAGCTGTTTTCCAGGCAGGATCAGACACTGGGACAAAGCACCTGGAGCTTTTGGCTTCCAAGGTGTAACAGGGAAAAGAAAGTGGAGAGGCAGCCTGATGATAAATGGGAAAAGGAAAAGCTACTCAGTGCTTTGAGACCAGAGGGGCAGGAATTGTTTCAGAATGGACTTTTTCTAGGAAAACAGTTACAGCCTTGGTTTGTGGTCTCTCCCAGCTCTAGAAGGAAGATGGTTCTGGACTGAGTGTCACCAGTGACTACTGATACATCATGTGAAATGGCCACCTGCGTGTAGCCACAGGTTCCTGCTCACTGCTCGCTGGTTGCTGCAGCCACGCCATGGGTAAGTGACCACTAAGACCAAGAAGGATGTGGATACCAATGCCATTGCTTCAGGTGGTAGCAGGGTTTTGTCTCCTGAGACCTCTACTCCAGATTAAATAGTGCAAATCATGAACTTTCCAGCTGCTCTGACACTGTCTTGTTTCTTGCTTTTTTTTTTCCACCAGGACCTGATCAACAGCTGTCTGGAGGAAAAAGTGATTCCCTGCTTTCTACTGTTTCAGAATAAAATAAATTGTGGAAAATCTTATGAGTTGAAGTTGGGTTTTATTTGGTTATTTTTGTAAAGGTTGGAGTCCATGCTTGTAAAGGTGTTTTCCATTAAAGGTATTTTCCAACTGTAATGATTCTGATCCTTCTTGGACAGATATGGTTTTGTGCAGGTAGGAAGGATTTTGGATTAAAACACTTCCTGAAGTGGCAGTTGTGAGCTTACCTTTCATAGCAAACCTGAAGTCTTCAGTGTCTGCAGATTCTGTCCCAGAAGTAACTCGTGGGAACAGTGTGACAAAACTAACTCATAGCTAAGGTCTGGTTCTTGTGGTGTGCTTGGGAGTACAGCCATGAGTAAGTCCTTAAAATGGAGTTAAACTCCAGCACCAGGCTCTGCCCTTGGCTGGGAATGTCCCTTTTAGAGAGGGGAAAGGAAAGGTGCACGTTGTAGTTCCCAATGTTTAGTTCCTGCTGCGGTGCCTGTGAGCTGGATGATTCCAGGCAGGATTGCAGCACCATGACAGCTCTGTCCTGCTCTTCTGCCCTGATGTCACCTGAGGCTTGGCCAGAGCTGCTTTGAGGAGGTTTCAGTGTCCTGGCCAGGGGCTGTGAGGATCAGGCTCATTCGTGTCATGAAAGGCTTTGCTGAGTGTTTGGGAACACAAAACAGGCCTGACAGGCTGCCGTGGTGGCTCTGATGGGAACAAAGGTTAATTTGAGACGTGGGAACACAAGATGGGCCCCAAGCTAGAGATTACATCTGGAACAGGCTTGGAGCCTAACCTGCGTCTGGGAACCGGCTGGAAGCAGCCTGCTGGGAGCTTCAGGGGGTTTGGAGGTTCCCTGGCTCAGGGCCAGGGTATCTTTTGCCATCTCTGTACACTAACCTCGTACAGCAAATGGCATTCCAAGTGGAAAAGGGCCGTGCTCAGAGCTAACACATCTCCCAGTCTGAGTCTCCATGATTTAAACCTGGTTCCATCCCCATCTGCCTCTGGAGCTGTTCCCCAGTGGAACTCTATTCTCTGTTACTGCTCCTCTGCTGTGGAAGGTAAAGGGGGGGTCTCACCCCACCCAGTTCATCACAATAACAGAAACAGGCGTTAAGGAAAACAATCATTCAACATTTATGTAATTACACAAAGTGGGAAAGTGTCTTGGATTACACTGCTCTGTCTCCACCCTCCAGCCCCACCAGCTGGAGAAGCCTCCCCAGGTGGGTCTCCCTGAGCAGTGCTGGTGTATGAGGGACAGCTGAAAGGTTCAGGACCCTCCCCTCCCTTGGGGGTTTTGGGAAGGAAATTAAAAGAGTGACCATTACTTTGACCCACCTGGTGTGGGGCTGCCTCTCAGGGCACCACGGAGTCCCTGTGCAAGAAAAGCCTGACAAACCCAGTGCCACACACAGAGCTGAGGCCAGTGTCATCTCCAAGCTGCTCAGAGCCTGGACGTGTTCCTGGTGTCCTGGCTGAGCTGCTGCGACCTTCCTTGTGGCTGATGGCTTTTGAACCCCTTCCTTGTCAGAAAACACCAGACCTCAAGAAGGGAACAGTGACAGGGCCCACTGTGTCTGTCCTGCTGTCTGTGCCACTGACCAGATCCTTCTGGAACGTGGCACAAATCCACACAGCTGGCTGGAGCTGGGACTTTCTGCAGTCTGGGAGGGAGGTGTTCTCCAAACGTGCCACCTCCTGTCACTTGGTCTCCAGTGCAAGGATTTATCCTGCCTGCTGTGGTCCCACCATGAGTATTTAAGGTGAAGGGCATTTTCCAGCATCTCCAGCATCCTCTTCCAGCATCACCCTGCCCCTCCTGAGCTTCACAGGGGCCACTGTTGCCCCACAGCCACGTTCATGGGGCTGGCAGGGCACAGCCACGTGCTGTGGTGCTTCTGGGTGCCCCAAAGGCCACGTTCAATCACACTGATCCTTGAGGAAATGCAACATTCCTCCACCAGCTTCAGCTTCCTCGTTATCCTCACACCACTGCTGGCTGTGGTGCAGCAGGTCTGCTCCGTGGGCTGGCTGGCCAGCTGGGAAGAGCCCTCAGGAGGGAGAAGGTGACCCTCAGGAAAAAGGAGAAGAGCCACAGGAGTCCTTGGACTTGCCCCTGTGAGTGACCTCCCAGCCTCAGCGCTGGTAGAGGGTGATGATCCCTGCGCGGTGCAGGCTCCTCCACAGCGCTGCCTCCAGCAGCATATCGTGGTTGG
The DNA here is from genome assembly GCA_013398055.1 of Ifrita kowaldi. Classification (NCBI taxonomy): domain Eukaryota; kingdom Metazoa; phylum Chordata; class Aves; order Passeriformes; family Cinclosomatidae; genus Ifrita; species Ifrita kowaldi. Next base: position 37,927 of record VZRS01015441.1, read on the forward strand.
CATAAAACACCAGAGGTTTCTTCTCCACCTCGTAGTAGTGGTCTGAGAACTGCTCGTAGTTGGCCGTGATGAACCCGTAGGCACTGACCTGTGGGGAGGGAGATGGGGCAGACAGAGGATGGGGTCAAGGCTTCACCTCAGGTTGTCCATCAGCACCACCACTCCCTTCAGGGACAGGGGACGTGTAGGACAGCTACCAGGACACACTGGAACTGCACAGCAGCCAAAGGGAGGATTCCCTTCTCCCCAGGGGGACAGTGGCCCCGTGGTCCCTTACCTGGTCGCAGGTGTGGAGCGCGGTGAGGAGCATGAGGGCGCCGGTGCTGGGCATGTAGAGGGAGCCGTACTGGGTGTTCAGGAGCTCCGACCGCAGGAACCTGACGGGGACACGGCGGCTGTGGGGGCTCAGGGCTGGCACAGCCCTGCAGCCCCCAGACCCACACCCACCCTGCCCTCTCCAGTGATGCCAGGGCCCAGTAAGGCAGGAGCACTGAGTGAAACACAAGGGTTCAGGTGGGTTCTCTGACGGCTGCAATAAGGTTGAGCTCATTTGCACAGAGATTAGTAAAAGGCACTTCTCTGCTGTTTGGAAACACCCCAATCCAGGCACCTGCTTTCATAAAAGGCAGGAGAAGACCATCCCCTTGGGCCCTACCTTTGCTCCTGTTAGACTGGGACAAAATGTAATTTGTTTTGGGGAATGGGAGCAAGGTGAGCACAGGGAGTTGTAGGAGGGGATGTGAGCTGTGCTGCAGTGAGCAGGAATGGCAGGGGGGAGATGCCTCTGCCTTGTGTGCAGACAGCAGGGCAGGAGTGGTTCCAGTGTCTGGGGGAGACCGGGATTGCACTTTGATGCTGGGCAGCTACTGGTCTGTACTGGAACGAGCAGAGGAGGGAGGCAGGAGGTCTGAGCCCAGCCCAGAGCAGAGCCAGATTGCAGCCACAGTGCTCATCACCCTCACCTTGCTGTCAGGTACTGCAAGAAATCAGGATGCAGCAGCTTGAACTTCTCTGCAGATGCCTCTGGTCCAAAATACTTCTGTGGCCTGCAGCAGGGCAAGGAGAAGGGCAGAACTTTGTCATGGGAGTCCTGGAGCTCTTTGGGGTTTATCCCAGTAGGGACAGATGTGGGATGAGGACAGGTGAGTGATGCCTGCACCACCAGGGGTGCTGGGGGATCTTGGGGAGCTACTCACTCATCCCCCTTGTCTGAGCCCTCGGGCACTGGGCTGCCCTGGATGGCCGATCTCAGCATGATGTAGTCACGGATGTCCGAGGGGATGAAGATGTACTTCAGGTCCTGCAGCAGGGACACAGACGTGGCATTGCAGGGGGGTTTAGGGACACTGCCCACGCTGGCAGGCGAGGACTGAGGGCTCCCAAGATGGGGAGAAGGTCTCAGAAGCAAGCCCAGCCTGAAGGGACAGTTTGGATCAACTCCCCATCAAGGCCTCAGGGTCTCACCTTGCCCTGGGGGATCTGGGTGAAGCCGTACTCCTCGTAGGCGATGAGGGAGTTCTTCATGGTGTTCACCGTGAAGCCGTAGAAGGAGACCTTGGTGCCGACATCCTCCTCGAAGCCTTTGATCACGGCACCATTGAGCCTGCAGGAAAAGCGGAGAACGCGTGTCCAGGGCTGGCATCTCCCAGCATCCATGGCCCCATCCTGCCTGGGATTCGTCCTCACCTGAAGACCAGGTTGTGGCTGTCGATGGCCTTGCCCTGCCGTGAGCCGTTGAGGATGCCACCGTTGCCCACCACGGCACAGCGGACACAGCCCCCAGGGAAGGCGGCCCTGTCGAAGAGGTGCCGGTTGGCCGAGGCGTTGAGGAGCTGGAGGGTGCTGCCCACCACTGGAATGGAGCAGGATGTGGCCAGTCAGCAGGGAAAAGGTGTGTGCCAACCCCTGTGAGCACGGGCAACAGCACCCACAGAGCTGGCACAGCACAGCCAGGAGCAGCACACGAGGAAACTCACACCACCCCCGTGGAGGAGAGAGGTCTGCAGGTGGGATATGGGGACACCAGACAGTCTCTCCTCTCCCAGCTTGGTGTCACCTCCTCATATCTCCCCCTGTTCCTAACCCTGCTCCAAACAGCAGTCACCCAAGGCTGTGCAAGGCACAGGGATGCATCCGCACATCTCCAGCCCCAGCCCTGCAGATGCTGCTGCCTGTGCTGACCACGTCCCCTCCTGACAATGTGTCTTTGCAACGGCCACTGGTTCTCTCCTGCTCGCTGTTCCCAGCACATCCCAGCCCAGGGACTGAAGCCGGCGGCTGCCGGGGAGAACAGAGAGTGGGTTTGGGGTGGGAAGGGAAACAATCTCCGTGCACAACAATGGAGTGAGTTGTCCGAGCTCCTCCGGCCCCAGTTAATAATCATGGACACACTGGAGCCTTTATTCAGGGAAAATGTCACAAGATGCAGCAAGCGGTGTTTGCAAAGCCACACCCTCTGCCCCGTGCCCCGGGAAGTGGGCGGGGGAGAGATCAACATCCCTGGCTCCTCTGCCGGGCTCCTCCGCCTGCCCCACATCCCCAGTCCCTTCCACTGGGCTCCCCAGTCCCCTCAAGCTGCCCCACATCCCAGCTGGGTGTGTACCTGCGAGGGACAAGCCTTGCCAGCCATAGGGGACGTGTCGTGTCTTCAGCCTGCTCCAGGTCTCCAGGGTGAAGTGCTGGTCCCACATCAGCACGGGGGTGTCGAAGCGGAAGATCTCCCGAAACTTGGGGTCTGCCTTTGTTCCGGCCATCACCGAGCGGAGGCAGGGGCTGGGCTGGGAGGGACAAAGGAGGATCCCTGCTCAATCTCCAGCCTGGGTTTGCCTTCCTTGTGACACCTCCATCCCTCAGCAAGCACCAAGGTGAGAACAAACTCAGGGACAGAAATGCTCCCTGTCCATCACACGTTCTGCTGGGTCACCCAGGCAGGCCACTGCCTCATGCCTTGGTTTTGTGTGGCAAAACAGCCTTTGGCACCCAGCTCAGCGGGGCTGGGAGAACCAGGACTTACAGAGTCACCTGAGAGCGTGAAAGGTTCAGCACCTTCAGGTGAGGGCACCCCACTAAAGGGCTCTGCTCTATGAGAACACAGCAGTGACAGTGACAGTCCCCCCCCGAGCCTGGGTCCATCCCCACGAGTCTCCAGCCTGGACTGCTGGCCCAGGAGTTCCAGGGTTGGAGGGATTGGGTGATGCTGGCTCCAGCCTCCACACTGGGCAATGGCAGCAGGGAGGCCTGGGGAGAAGCACATGTGGATGGACAAGGTTGCTCCTCTGTAAACCCCTTCCAGAGAATGCTGCTCCTCCTCAGCCTCCCCACACAGCCCTTCAACCAACAAAACCCGGCATAGAGAGGCACCACGGACATTACTGTGCTGTGCTAATGATTACCTGCTTTCTGCTGGGCTCTGGCTCCTCCAGCTCTGCAGAGGGCTTGAAGGAATTCCCACTGGGATGGGGGAAACACATGGCAGAGTTAAAAACCCATTGCTTGGGCACTGGGGAACCCCACAGCGGGCAGGGGGCTCCCAGTTCTTGCCAGGATGGCTGAGCATCTTCCCTCCTTACCTGTCCAAGCTGCCTCCAACAGCCCACCTGCGGCTGCCGGCTCCGTGTGGTGTCCCTGAGGGAGCCAGGACCAGCGGCTCCGGCTGCAGCAAGCTGGGAGAAGACAAGTGAGGGCTCAGCTGAGGAGGTGACAATGAGCACCCTGATATCCCCCCACTTGTGAGAGCCACAGGGCAGGACCATGACCCCTCCATTTGTCTCCCCTCCACCGCTGCCTGTGCCCACCCACCCCCATCTGCAAGTGGAGAGACGAGGATTTGCAAAATACAGGGTTTGTGCAGCCACCATCTCCTGGTGGGTCCCACCTCCAGGACTCCCACAAATCAAAAACCACACCCAGCCCAGTCTGCAGCCTTGGGGGAATCCTGCTGAGACCTCCCTGGCTCTTCCCACCATCCCACCATTCCTGAGTCCGAAGAGGACCAGACTGGAATAAACTGGACAGGCCAGCAGAACACATTCAGTTGTTATATTGGAGAAGCAATCAGCAACTGGGGTGTGGAGGCCCTCAGGGTGCATGGGACCCCCTCTGCCATGGGGGCTGCTGGGGCATGCCCTGACCCTTCATTAGTAGCAGGGGCTGCCCACCCTGAGCAATTTGGGGTGCCCTGAGCCCCACGGGGCCAGGCTGAGCTGACCCAGCCCCTGGGGGGGCACTGGGGCTGGGGGTGGGCAGGGTCGCAGCCTGGCAAGCAGGAGTGGGAGCCCACGGGAGGGGAACAGGCTCCCATTCATCCCCACACAGAAAGGCCCTTCAGAGCCCCCCGGGCAGCCCAGGAGGCAGGTGCTGCAGCCAGAAGGGGGGCATTGTGGAGGAACAAGGGCTCCTTGTTACGGGATCTCTGCCTGGGAGCCTGGGGACAGGTAGAGGCAGGTGGGGAGCGGAGCTTCACCCCCCCGCCTCCTCCCCAGCGTCACACTGCCTGGCACAGGGGCACAGTGGGCATTGGGTTTCTGTCCCTGCCATGGCCCCTGGCAACACCAGCAGCACCCACAGCCCTGTCAAGGAGCGGATCCAAACCTGTTTGCCACCCAAATCCCGCTCTGTGCCACTCTGGGGGCATGGCATGACATGGGGGGACAGCCCAGTGCCCTGCCTGGGGTCTGGCACTGGGGGCTGCAGCATCTCCCCAGGTGTGGAGGGAAAGGCAGTCCCAAGCAGGTTTTAGTCCCAACTCCTTCCTTGCACCATCCCAGTGCTGCCAGCTCTGGGCAGGGGATGTTGAGGGTGCTGAGGCCCAACAGCAGAGCAGGACAGCTTTTAAATCAAGCCTGTGTGTCTTGCCTTGGTGTCCCATGGGAAGTCAGGTTCCCAGCAGGAGCAGAGCCCTGGAAAGCTCCCACCACTCCAAACACAAGGCTACAGCCCAGGGGTCAGCACAACGTGGCCCCCACCAGCTCATCCCTGAGGCTCATCCTGGGATCACCTGAGCAGGCAGAGAGAGGAGGGAGGGAAAATCCCCAAGAGGCTCCATCCAGATGGGACTGAGCCGTCCCAGAGAGATGCAGAGCTGCAGCTTTCAGCAGGGCCTTTCTGTTATCCCTGAGAGCATCCAAAAATCCCAGCCTGAGCAAACCTGCCTATTCCCTCGGCTTGCAGGGAGCAGCGCAGGGTCTGCACACAGCAAGGGCAAGGCCATCCAAGGCTGTACCAGACCTGGTGGTTATGCTGGAAGCTGCTCTTTCAGCCCAGGCACTGACAGCACACCCTCCAGAGCACAGCTCTCCCACACAGGTGTCCCACAGCCAGGAGCTCTGGACACCGAGTGGGCTCAGCCCCAGTGAGCTGCCCTGGGGTGCAGGGAGCTCACCCCAGGGAGCTGCCCAGCCCCACGTGCTGCCTGCATCTCACAGTGCAGCTGATCTCCAGCCCATGTGCCTCAGCAGCAGAGCTTATCAACACCTCCACCACCCAACCCACCGACAGACCAGGGACTGGGGAAAACTCCCTGCTCCAACCCCAGAGCTGGCTCCTGCAAAGCACTGAAGTCCCTAGGTGCAAAGCCCCTGGGTTGGCCACCCACCCATTTTTTGGCCACAGAGGTGCAGCCCCCCACCAAACCCTGAGGCTGTTACCCTCACCCACCATGGCCAGGCTTGGGCTGCATCCCAGCAGCCTCTCCCAGCCCCACCACCTCCCCAGCCCTTGCCATCAGGTTCACCAGCCCCAGCTGCACGTCTCTGCCCACCCAGCCCCTCCCCAGCTCTCCAAGCTCTCCCACTCTTATTTCTTCCCTGGCTCATCCCAGTGCCTGCAGCGCAAGGCAAAGCCCGGGGCACTGGCAGTAGGAGGGTGCTGTGCTACTTTCTGAGCTGCCAGGGATGCTGTGGGAGCCCCAGGGGGCTCAGCCTGGCTGTGCCCAGGATGGAGGGAGGTGGGTACAAGCAGCCTGGCTCTTGCTGGCCTTCCATGGGCACTGGGCCCCACCTCCACCCATGGCCAGACACAATGGGTGGCACTTGCTCATCGTTTCTTCCAGGACTTGTGCTGAACTGATAAGTCAGTGCCAGCACCTCCCTGCACTTCCTTGCCAGCTGTGGGTGCTGGAGCCAGCTCCTCAGCACTGCTGCTGCCCAAACCCTGCCGGGAAGGGTGTGGGGCAGCTGGTCCCCCACCAGACAGTGGCTGGGCAGCGTGATGGGGAGCCAAGCGCTTTGACGTCACCTGCCAGGATGTGGTGAAGCGCCTCGTGCTGCTTGGTTGACTCAGAAGATGATAACCCTGCCTGGGACCGACCGATGCACAATGGGGCCGAGGGAAGGAGTGGCTGTGCCTGCCCGGGCACTGGCGGTGGCAGCAGAGCCAGCCAAGCCTAGGTGCGCTCCCTCACCACCGTGACATTCACAAATATGACGTTTCTGGTCCATGGCCATCCCTCATTTCCAGAAGATAGCGCTGTGTGTGAGTGTTGTGAGCACACACTCCGGCCTTATCTTCAGCAAATACTCCCAGGGCCCCACAGAGACATTTGAGGGAGCCAAAACAGCAACAAGAACCTGCTCTTGCTCCATCTCACCATGAAGGGCTGAGCTCCGGAAGCATCTTTCCCTGGTGCAGAGCCAGAGTGGCACAGTGAGGCTGGGCAGAGCTCCTTGCTCATCCCATCTGCCCTAATAATAAAGCCACAAGCGGAGCCAGTAGCTCACCAGTGGGGTTTGGGAGAGATGGATGGGCAGGGAGTGGGACAGGGCTGTGCCCAGCTGAACCCCAGGGGCTCCCTCCATCCCAGCTCTGCAGGGACCAGGGCATTTTGCCCATTCCCACAGGGCCACCAGCTTTGTGCAGAGCTGGAGGGGGGCTCGGCATTGCCGTGGGGATCTGGTCCTGGGTTAGGGTTGCATGCATGCTTGGGGTGTCCAAGAGCAGCTTACTCCTGATTCCCTTCGTGCCCCTGTACCTCTGCATGGAGACCCTGCTCACACAAACCTTCTGCTGAAACTGAGTCACCTGCACAGGTGAGGACCCCGACCCTCCTGTCCCCACTGGAGAGTGGGAAGGGAGTGCTCTGTGATGGCACCTCAGCCGTGTGAAATGCTGGCCAGCCCAGTTCCAGCTCCGGACTCAGCCCCACACCCGGGCAGGGCAGCACCAATTCCTCCAGGGACACAGCTCTGTCTGGACGAGCAGCACTCACGGGGTGCCAACGTTTGTGAACATAGGGAATCGAAGCCAACAGCCCTCTGGCTTGGGCTTTGCTTTAGGGGTCGAATTAAAGCCAAGAGGAGAGTCCAGGACAGCTTTGAAACACAGGTCAGCTATGTTACCTCACTCTGGGCCTCCCTCTGGGGCTGGACAAGCTGACCCTTGGTCCCATCAAGGGGCTGTAGCCTGGGCTGGCTTTCATGGAAGGTGACCTGGGGCTGTGGCAGGTCCAGGCAGGGTTAGCCTGACACGTGGTGGGGGGAACCTGCTCCCTGCTTCCATCCCAAGGGTTTCCTCCACACCCTGCTCTCGGCTGGGCCACAGACCCTGTGCCAGGGCACAGCTGGTTTCCATTCCCAGCTCCAGCGTGGTCCTTGGGCACGTTCTGCTGCCCTCATGGGCCCCAGTTTCCCCTCTCGTGGACATCAAGCTCTTTGTGGGGAGCTGCTCCACATCGCAGCCGTGACTGCCCCGAGCAGCTCCGGGTAACGCTGCCGCTGGCACCGCTGCACACAGGGCGCGGCGAGGGTGGAAAGAGCCGACAGCCAGCCCGGGCCGCTGCAGAGACTCCTGATCCACCGGGAGGGGACCTCTGCCTTGGGATCGGGCAAGGAGAGGTCCCAGCGGGGGAAGGGAGAAGGTCTGAACCCCAGGGCAGCCCAGCCGGCTGCATCCCCAGCAAATCCCGCTGCAAATCTCACCCTGCCCAGGACCGGCTCCGGCCCCCGCAGTACCTCCCACTCCCAGGCAGCCGGGCTCTGTCACACCGATGGCACCCAAAGGCACCCGGGAGGAGGTGAGGGACACCCACAGCGCTCTCCTGGCCCATCACCTGATGCTCGCAGGGGACAGGGCAGCTGGTCCCGCAGCCCAAGCGCTGTGAGGGCTCCTTCCTCCGCCCGCTCACCCGCACTCCGCGGGGCTCCCCGGGGCACCCCAGCACCCCCTCCCGCTTGGCACGGGGGAGGCTCAGGAAGGGGCTTCGGGAGGTTTGGAGGATGCAGGGAAGCAGACGAAGGGGGAGTTGTAAATTGCTGGAGTTTGGAAAACGCTGCAGCCCTGAGTTGGCGAGCGGTGGGGGCCGCCCTGGGGATCCGGGACTGGGGCAGCCGTGCCCTGCCCCTGCAAGGGGGCAAGGAGGGGGTCGGTGCAGCTCCATGGGGGCCAAACCTCCCCCAGGACAATCAGCCGGCTCCGATCCTGCACCAGCCCGGCGGAACATGCGGCGGCTCTGGCCGGCAGCCGAAGCGGGTTTGATCCTCACCCTCAGCCGTCCCTGGACTCAGCGATGGTTTCTTCGCACTGTGATGGGCTGAACCCACGCGGGGACCCCTGGAGACCCTCCCCATGGCCTCGGAGTCCCGCTCTGGGCAGCCCTGGGCTCGGCTGGTGGCCGTGGGCAGGAGCCGGTGCCCAGGACTCAGAGCGGGGGCAGAGCGTGCTGCCAGCACATTTTCCAAAGCAGCCCAGGGCCGGGGGCAGAGCTGGGATCACCTGCGCTGAGGGGCCCACAGCGGCACCCCGATTCCCCGTCCCCATCCCAGGGCACGGTACCTCACGCTGGATTTACAGATCCCTGCCTCCCACCCCTCTCCCATCCCCGTCCCCCCTTACCTGGCTATGATCCTCTGGCTGGTGGGCGCCTCCAGCGTAGCGTAGTAGTGACTGTAGAGGAGCAGGGAGGATGTTAAACCTGCCAGGAGCAAAAGGCAGAGCCTTTTCCAGTGCGGGGACCCCATCCCGGGCAATTCAACCACTGGAGCGGGAGCGCGGCAGGCGGCCCGGGCACACAAACTTGCCGGCCCCTCTCCTTTCCCAGCCCGGTGGGCGCGGACACCGCTATGGGCTGGCTCCGTCCTGCCGCGGGTGCCCAGCTGCACTTCGGAGCAGGCTGGGATATTCCTCCGGAGCGGTGGGAGGGAGGGTGTGAGCCGGAGGGAGGAGGCACCAGGCTGACTGGTTCAGACTTGCTGAGAAAAAAAGCACTTTTGAGCTGCTTTTTCTCCGAGCTGGGGATTAAACATTTACCCAGACCAGAAGCGAAGTGAGATTTTCTTTTTTTCTTTTTTTTTTTGTTGCCTCCTTTTCACGCCACCCACCCACAGCTCACAAACAGGGTTCCCCTTTCTGTAACTTTCTTATCCGACTGAAACACGTGCGTTCAGCGCCGGCTGCACCCACACGGACACCCGGCGGCCCCGCGGTGCCACCTCCGAGCGTGACCGCGGGCGCCTGCGGGAATTTTATGCTTATCAGAAACTTCAGGCTCTGAAGTCGAGACGGACCTTGGGGTGTCCGAGAGCAGCACCGTGTCACGTACCCCCAGCCACCAGCTAAACCCGCCAGGAGGCCGAAAATGTGGGGGGAAAGGGGACAAGAGGGGACAGTGGTGGGGTGCTGCGTCTGAGGAGGAAGGGGGACACGGTTGCGGTGCTGCCCCCGGGTCTCCGGCCACGTTCTGGCTGAATGGATCGGTGTATTTGCGGCTAACAAAACCTTTCGGAGCTCTGTGACAAGCTCGACAAAGAGTTCGGGTTGGAGGAAAGAGAAAACGGGTTGGGGGGGAAATTTGTATGGATTATTTTGGTATTTTCAGAGAGGATGTGCTCCAGTTTCTTTTTTGAAAGAATATCTCGGTGTTATTTTGGTTCAGCTCCGAAAGAACCAGCCTGTGAACTAAAGGATATGCATACCAAAATGTTTGTTGCAGCGGGGGAAGGGACTCGGCAGGCAAACAAGCTTTTTCAGTTGAACTGTAGGGATTTTGGGGGGTTGGATTTTTAGCAAGTCACCAGACTCGGGGAGCAGCACGATGGGGAGCCCTGCTCCATCCAAACCCTGTGCCCGTGGCTCCCTGAGCACCCATGTGTTGTTCCAGGCTGTCACCCACCTCCAGCCCCTCCAGAAACACCCTCTTTCATTATTCAGCCCCAAAACCTGGGGCCGAACCCCATCCCTGTTGCTAAGTCCCAGTGAGCACCCTCAGGCCAGTGTACTCACTGTGGCTGCATTTTCCCCAGTACTCCTTTATCCCCTCAAATCCAACCACTCCCCGCTTCCTTCCCGACCTGCCCAGACAGGTTCAAAGGAAGACAAAAGCCAAACACATTTTAACAGGAGTTTGTTTCAATCTCCACTTGCTTCCACTACTACAGACCCTCCATTGCCAGCCCTGGTCCTCTGGGAATTTTGGCTGAGTGGGGATGGCACCGCATTGGCATCCACATTGTGCCCAAGCTGTGGCGTGAACACGGGAGCAGCTCTGTGCCTGAGGCTGGCAGTGGTGTCAGCACTGGCCTTGTCCCACCGGGAGAGTGGGCACTGGACCCGGGACACCACAAAGGGATAGTGGCCAGGCTGATTTTAAAGAAAACTTGCAGAGAACCCTCCCTGGGAGCTGTAGCAGGAAGGTTGGTTGGGCACGGGTTGTGTCAGGGAAGGAAAGAACAGGCAAGAAGCTGGAAGGACAGGACAGACCACCACCACTTGGACACACAGGGATGAAGTCAAGCTTAATGCCCAGCTGGAGCTAAAGCTGAGAAAGGATGAGCAGGAAGAGGGAGTCACATGTACCCCAGAGCAAAAGGCAGCTCAGAGAAATGGGGATGCAGGGATTTGATGCTTTTTTGCCTCTATCACTAAAAGCTGCTCCCAGCCCTCAGGGGTACAGGCATTTTCTGCAAGACTCAGAGTCAGCAGAGTGTGGTTAAGAGTCTGGGGTCCTGCTCAGAGGTCCCCCAGCCTGGAGCTGTGCCCACCCGGTGTGACTCAGGGTCTGCCTTGCTCGCTCTGACCCACTGGATGCGCTCCCTGCCATCCGGTGCCTCGGCTCACGTGCTCTTGACTCTGGCCCTTCGTTAACCACAGCTAATTATTACCAACTGCTCAACGAAGTCACAAGGGACATAGCAAGGCTTGGCTGCAGATGGATGACCAATGGTCCAGAGGAAGTGACCTGGGGAAAGTCAGGAATTTGCCATTTGGAAACATTTATGGCCCAATCATGCAAATGCTGGTGGAGCGGCAGCTTCAAGGGCTGGAGGAGCTGGTTTCTTCACATCTCTCTGTTTCCATGATATATGGTTTTCTACTGTTGGTTTTATTTTCAGCGGGGTGAAAATGAGATGCACAGTTCTTCATCTGCTCCACTTGTTTTGTGCTACAATGCATTTTGGACTATGCCCCAAATTAAGTGGTGCTTAATTTAGAAGTTAAATAAGTGTGAAAAACCTTTTAGGATGGTAGTTGCCAAATAAAGATTAGGAAAAGAACATAAAAGAAATTACAATGGAAACCAGCAAGTATCATTTTTAGCCTGGGCTTTTTATTCCAGTGATTGCTTCTTGGAAACAGAACCCAATCCCTCCCCATGGCTAGAGAGCACGAGAGGAGAATAAACACATTTTGCACCAGCTGGCTGCCAGCCACAGGTTGGTGGAGGAAAATCTCGTGGTCTTTGCCATGATGAACTGTGCAGGTGGGAGAATGAGATCTCCAAAAACCTCCTGGAGGATTTACACATCCAAACTCATTCAGCACGGGTCAGAGGTACATTTAAGAAAGTGCCAAAAATCTGCTTGTACAACAGGTCCTCGAAATGCAGAGCCTGGCCGCCGGAGCGGGTGGCTGTGTCACCCCCGGAGAACGTGGGGCCATATGGCTGCCTGTGGAGGCAGGGCCATGGCAGCATGAAAAATTCATCAGCAGATGTCCCGGGAGGCTGACGCACGGCCCCTGCCCGGTGGGGCGGGGAGGGCAGCGGGAGCAGCTCGGCCGCAGCTCCTCTCGCCAGGCTCCCTGCCCGGGGAAATGGGGTCAGGCAAAGCGCCCGCTGAGGATGCTCGCTGACACTCCATGCTTGGATTTGTGGGTGTTACTACAGCCAAAGTCAGGAGAAGTGACCACACGGAGGATGCCTGGAGATGGGGGTGACAGCAAGGTGGTGGCTGCGCTTGGCTGAGGGGCCTTAGATGCTCAGGGCTGTGCCCTGCCCGTCTGCCCACAGCCCCTTGCTGCAGATGGGGAAAGGGGCTTGGGGGTGCAGCAAAACTGCTCAGAGAAGGGCAATGAAGCTGGTGAAGGGTATGGAACACAAATCCTGTGAGGAGAGGCTGAGGCAGCTGGGGTTGTTTAGCTTGGAGAAGAGGAGGCCTTACCACTCTCTACAAGTCCCTGACAGGAGGGTGTAGCCAGGTGAGGGTTGGCCTCTTCACCATGCCAGCCAGTGATAGGATGAGAGGACATGGTCCTGTGCCAGGAGAGGTTTAGGTTGGAAGTTAGGAGGAATTTCTTCACAGAAAGGGTTGTCAGGCATTGGAATAGGCTGCCCAGGGAGGAGGTGGAGTCACTGTCCCTGAAAGTGTTTAAGGAAAGACTGGATGTGGCACTCAGTGCCATGGTCTAGTTGACAAGGGAGTGTTCAGTCAAAGATTGGAATCAATGATCTCAGAAGCCTTTTCCAACCAAATTGGTTCTGTGACTCTGTGATCTTTGTGCCAGTGTGGCAGGATGGGGTCCATCAGGGAAACACACCCTGCAGTCCCCTCCTGCTCCGGCCCAAAGCAGGAAGGTTGTTGGGACAAGCCATAGGCTGAGGTGGCAGGTCAGGGCCTCACGAGCAGTGGCAGGATGTGGCTTGGGCTGGCTCATGTTGGCTCGCTCCCCGTGGCCCTGCTGGCCCAGCCCGGCTCTTATCGCAGGTGCCTGCACATGGCAGAGCCCTTGGGCAGCCCTGGACCGCTGAGCAGGGCCCAGATAAGCCAAACACACAGTTCAAAGGCCATCCCCTCTCCACTGGCATGAGGCAACCTGGGAGGCTCTGAGCTATGCCCTGAAGGGGTGCAGAGCTAGGAAACACCTCTGAGAAATTAGGGTGACAATGCAAACTGCTGCCTTCCCCCTTCTTGCCAGCTCTGAGCCAGGCAGAGCAGATGTGGGCTGATCCCCCAGTCCCTGAGGTCTGCTCAAAGCCACATGTCCCTGGGGTCAGGCCAGGCTCTGTCCCCAAAGCTGGGAAGAGGGGACACCATGTTTGAGTGTGTGCGTGTCCCTTGTCCACCCACCTGTGTGGTCCCATCTGACACTTCATGGCTGCCATGGGAGGGATGGTGGGAGCCTTGGGATGTCCCCGGGGCTCAGAAAACATCTTTCCAGAATTTACCACCCCAAGGGCCGGCCAGGCCAAGCTGGGAGAGCCCTGCAGCACCCAAGGTCCTGTTGCTCAGCCTGGCAGAGGAGCCCTGCTGCACCCTTGGAGCTGTTTACCTGCAGGGCCCTGCTCCAGCACCTGGAGCTGAGGGCTCCTGGCAGCTCAGCTGGTGCTTTTTGCACAACAAAGCCATGGGCTGCTCCTTTATCTTATTCTCCCTCCCCTATTATCAATAGTTTTTCTGGTCCAACTGGATTTACCTGCTACCACATCCCCAAGAAAGGGAGAAGGTCCACAGAGTGGAGAACCTCTCACCCTCTGCTCCCAAGGCCTGCCCCAAACCTCTCAGCAACTGAGGAACATAAACAGCACCTGCTGAGTCCCCAGCACAGAGCTTTTTGTGCTGACCTGGAGCAGGCACACACCTCTGCCACACTCCCACAGCATCCAGCCAGCCACAGAAGCTTGAGAGTAACACATCCAGAGGGAGCACGTCCTTGCTGGGAAGCTGGCTGCTGTTATCCAGCTCTGGCTGCTCTGTGCCTCAGTTTCTTGCCTGGGAAGGAAAGAGACAGGAGTGACAATATGGATGTGCCATCATGGCACAAGGCTGCCTTGGAGCCGCGTGCGGCACACACAGTGGCTCACTCCAGCACCTGGCTGGGTTTGGGGTTGGCTGCCACCTCTAGAAAGTACCTCAAACCCCAGCACATGGTGCAGAGCCCACCTTGTCCCTGCTCCTGGTAAGGCCAAACCCAGACAGGATCCAGAGAGCAGGGCTGGACTGACCAGGAGCAGGGACGAGATGGGCTCTGCACACCTCGCTTGTCCCCAGGATGCATCCCTGTCCCCCAGCAAGTCCATGTCTGCTTCCTCCTGCTTCATCCCCAGTCGAGGAGCTGTGTGAACACACAGCAGGACGGGGTGGTCTCTGCTTCTGCTGTACAGGTGAGCAGTCACACTGAAAAAGGGAAAAGGTGGAAATGAAGCAAAAAATTTGAAGTCCTGCCAGAAAGGTGACACCATGAGTGTTTCTGGGTGATAAGTGGTTTTGGTTTCTGCAACCTGGTGGGGAATATTTAAAGACTGTTAACTCTTGGGGAACTTCAGGAGGAGTCTGGCACAGCTGTAGTAACAGTTCGTGGCACTTGCCAAGAGCTTTTGAAGAAAGCAGGACTGACAAAACAGCAACTTCTGGACATGCTGAGGCACAGTGGTGGATTTATCCCCCAAATCAAATGTCTTTGTTTAAATCCTGCAGCCCCCAGAGCTCCGGGCTGGCAGTGGGGAATCCACTGGTCGCTGGCACTGGGTATTGTGTCCGTGCAGGAGGAGGAGTTGCTGTGTCTGAGCATCCCTCAGGATGCCAGACCTGATCACACCATCAGTCCCTCTGCTTGTGCTGCCTTCAGCTCCGTGCCATGCTGCAGGAGCAGAGGCCACACCTCTGCACACACCTTGTGACTGCAAGGTACCAAACCTCTCCGCCATGTGTCCCTACACACCCCAGGGAGCCCCCGAGCCGCAGGCAGCTGCAGGGCTGTGCCCAGCACCGGGACACGGTGGCAGCTCAGGGTGTGCCAGACCCGGCACAATGACAGATCCCTGAACAGGAGCTGCCACCTGGTGGCACAGGGACAATCTTGATGTCGTGCCAGCCATAGAGACCTGGATTTTGGGGTGGCCCTGCACCATGGCACTGGCTCTGCCCAGCGGCACTGAGCAGGCTGGGGCTGCTACGGCACAGCCCGGCAGCGCTGCTTTCACCCTGGGACACTCACCCTGCTGGGAGCTTGCCCAGTCCTGAGTCCTGCCTCTTGCCAAGCGTGCTCCAGCTGTAGCTGCTCTCCCCAGGCTTCGTTCCATTAGTTTGTTCTGGGCTGGAAGCTGGCCGGGAAATGCCACCTCCATCCCCGCCCAACTTCCTGTGGCCACTCCGGACCCGAGGCCACAAGATCAGGTGGCTCTGGTGAGGCACAGCTGGACCTGCTCCAGGGGATGTGTCCCAGTGTGTGCCACACCTCGGCCAGCCCCCAGCGGGACGGGATGCCTTGGTGCAGGGGGGACAGGAGTGGAGTGAGGAGGTGAGGGGGACCATCAGGTCAGAGTCACTTTCCTAGGATCAGAAAGGATGTGGCTTTGAGCTTGCTGGGAAACTCCAGAGCACAGCAAAGGCCCTTCTCCAGCCAAGATTATTCCTGACAACATCAAACTTCGTCAGCTGTGTTGAGAGAAAAGCCTGGAGGGAACAGGCTCTAGGGAAAGCCTCCTGGGAAGTTTCCTTCCCTTGACTCTGGGAAGTCTCGGCACTGGGGAAAAGTGTGGGCTGGGGGCTGTCAGCCCATCCCCAAAGCCTCCTCACCCACTGGGGAATCCTTGCTCAGTGGGACTCAGCCCCTTCCTGCTTCCCAAAGGATAGGGAAACAAAAGAGGAGGAGGGGGAAGGGAAAGGTCTAAGAGAAACTTCTTCCAACTTCTGGGGAAGAGAAAAGCCCTATTCAGGCAGGAAGAATACCCGGTGGAGCTGGTCACTAAGCAACCCCCAGCAATGTGGTACGGCCTGAGGGACAGGCAAGGAACAAAACTGCCTCACTGCCCACCCACAGCCCATCAGAGAGAGCCTGCAGGGCCTGGGGACGGGGGACACCCCCAGGGACACTTGGGGACAGGGTACACAGCCACCACGAGGGGCTGAGACACCCAGCAGGTCCAGAGCTCCTGGGTGCAGGAGTTTCTCCTCAGGCAGCTCTGGATGGTGACCAGCCTCACTCAAGCTTCCCTGTTTGCTGCTCAGGAAAGATTTCTGGTCTGCCCCAAAGCCCGTGGCTCCCTATGGTGTTCCCACAGGGCTCCATCATTCCCAACAGAGGCACAGTGCATTTCGGACAACTCCCTGCTCCCACCAACACTGCGGGCTCGTATGGGCAGAGCAGCCAGGCACAGGCTACACCCTCTCCAGAGAAGCTGAATTCTGCATTCAGATTCTCAGTGTGGGGGGTTGTCCTTCACAAACAAGCTCAGTGAGACATGAGAAAGTGCCCGGTCTCTCTGCAGCACAAGGAAAAAGGGACAAAGGAAATCAAGCCCGACGAACCCTGCTGACAGTCCCCGCTGAAATGCCTTCCTTGGAGCCCACAGAGTCCCTGGAGATGCTGCTGCCCCCCACAAAAATGCTGCAGAAATAGAAAACCACTCACAACCAAAGCAGGTTCAGTGAGTGTGCAGCTGGTTAACCCCAGGGAGATGCACTGGACCTGCTGGGACACTGGAGGTGGCTTTTTGCTTGCATAGTGTCATGGGGGAAGAAACATCCAGCCCTTCATGCATTTGCCTTGAGCATCTGATATGCTTGGAGAGCAGTTGCTGGGACAAGGACAAACTCGCCAGGTGTTCACCCACTTCCTCAGGGAGGTGTGTGGCCAGTGGTGATCCCTGTCCTGCAACAGCAAGGTGAGTAGGTGGGGGATGCTCAGGTGTGTCCACACAAGCTGCAGAGCTTCTCCAGGTGGAGGTAATCTCATTACCCCTCAGTCCTGCCCTCTCCTGACTTTGTCATCTGCTGTATCTCAGCCTTTAAAGCATCAGTTCTGGGTGCACTAAATAACCACAACCCACAGGGCTGCACGCAAGATCAGCTTGGCCAAAGTAGTGCCATTTATTTCATTTACAAAACCCCTTCCAGGAGGCCAACATGCCCCAGGTTTGCTGGCTACAACTGGACCCCTCTCAGCACCGTGGGGGACAGGCACTTCAGCCAGCAGCAAGGACAGACAGCATCCATCCCTGGACTTGGAGAGCTCCTACCTCTCCAGGCAATAGGACAAACACAGCGCTCTGGGCACAGCTGGGAGCCAAACATGACGAAGTCCCGCTACGCAAGGACTTGGCACATCAGGGCCATGCCACAAAACTCACATTTTGAGCAGCCAGGGGAGCCCTGGGGCAAGAGGCACCAGGTGCAGAAGGTCTGCTGTACCATGGAGAGCAGCTCCCTGCCCTCGAGTTGATGGCAGTGCTCCTTTGGAAGTGTCATAGGAAGGCCACACTGGGAAGCAAAAGTGAAACTCATTCTCTCTCAAATTAGTCACCTGGAAGTGTTCAGTCCATCCTTTTTATCTGCAGGGAGCAGAGCGAGAGCAGCCCCCACAGAAATTAAGTCAATCTGAGACAGGATCTGTGTGTCCACCTCCACCCTTTCCAGCTCCTTAGGGAGTTTGTTTAGACAATATCCACATTCCAAAATGAGCATCACTAATGGAGAGAATCCACCCAGAAAAGAAGTAGCCCCACCCTGAGGAGCATCTCCTTGCAAAGAGAGAAAACCTAAGAGATTAAACAAAGGACACCGGACCATATCAATCCTGGATTCTGCTCTCCTAATACCCATGACTACAACAATCAGCAGGAGTCAGATGGGACTTTGTTGGCACGCTGCATTTTCTTGTTGGTCTTCAGATCTGCAGCATTCACACATTTGTTGAAGTGTTGTGAAATAACAGAGGTGCTGAAGGAGGGAAATGTCTTTGTGGGGATGAAATGTACCTGGCAGTCCAGAGCTAACCTTGGCTCTGGGGGTCCTCTTCCATTCCCAGTGTTGTTGAGATTTCCCAGGCAATGGCCCTTGCCACACAGTCAGGATCTCTGGTAAAGCTTCATGATATTCTCATCATGAAGCCTTTTCCACACCTGCTTCTCCAGGTTGAAGTCATGGTTAATGTAGAAAATCAGACGTTTCCACTCCTTGTCGTAGTAGTGATCCGAGTACTTCTCGTGCCCCTCCGTGATGTAGCCATAGGCACTGACCTGGGAAAGATGCAGGGGTACCAGGGATGGAGGGAACAAGTGAAATACAGGACACAGCTCCCAAACAGGGAGTGAGCACAGGACAGAGATGCCAGTTGGGGCTTCTCTGGTGACCCTGTGTGGGGGTCCAGAAGGACCAGACTGTGAGCACTGGCTCCAGAGATGCTGCTGTCCCCTCACTGCCTCCCCGGGAGATCATATGCTCTAGGTCACAGCAGGCTTCACCACCCCTATGGGTGCTATTTTGGGGCTGTTTCTCGTCTTCAGTCTGCTCCTCCACAGCTGACACAAGCCCATATACTCTCGAGGCAGATAGCAGCCACCCCTGCTCTCCTCTGTCCCCCGTTCCCACTTCCAGACAGCTCTGGGTGCAAGAATTGCCATGCCCTTACCCGGTCACAGAGATGGAGGGCAGTCAGCAGCAGGAAGGCCCCTGTTGTGGGTCTGTACAGCCTCCAGTAGTGCTTTTCCAAATTTTTAGACTTTAAAAACCTGCAGCAGGAGAGAAGAAAGCACTGAGGAGTTGCTGGCTGTGGTGTTTCAAGCAGGGCACACCTTGTCCCCCTGTGGCCCATGTGGCATTTTCCCTCCTTGCAGCAGCTTGGGGCCATATGAGGCATTTCAGAGAAACCACGAGTATGCCCAGAACTCTCCACCACCTCCACTGTGATCTAAGCCCAGCTCTGCCCCAGCTTTGTGGAAGTGGCAGATCTTGAGGCAGTGGGGATAAAGAGGGGATGGATTAAAGGCTCTTGTAGGTTAAAGCCCACTACTGTTAATTCCGTCCTTTGCTTTGCAGTGCAGAGGTGACTTTGAAGCTCCCTGGTATATCCTGCTCCCCCATCCACATCTAGGAGGGAAATGAGACATAGGGAACGTGCAGAGGAGTGTCACAAAACCTGCCAGGAGCTGCACTGTGTTATGCCAGGAGTTGTTAGGAAAGTAGGAGTAAACACTGGGAAAAAATAGCATGGAGTCCTCTTGGCCTTGGAAAGGACCCAAGTCAGAGCGGGGACGGCAGAGCGGGCAGGGAGTGCCGGCCATCTGGCTCCAGGGAAGGCAGCAGCTCTCAAGGAGACTGAAGGGTAAAGGCAGCCAAAGCAGGGCACAACAGGAGCTCTTGTTCCTCCATCTCTCGGTCATGTGTGGCCCACGATGGGCAGATCTTGTGGTGACAGTGGCTATCAGGCTTGTGAAAAGGGTTGGAGAGGCACAGAAGAGCAGCAGCCAGGCCAGGCAAAGGGCATGCTTAAGAAGGGCCTATTGTTGTGCTTGAGGGCACAACCAACTTCTGAGTCTAGAAGCAATCTCTGGAGAGATCTGTTACAGAGCCTTCCTCCAAGGTGCTAATGGGGAACATGAAAGGCTGGTCCTGAACTAGAGAGCAACTATTCCGGCACTTTGGCAACATTCTTCCTACACCTAAAGTTGCAACTGGCCCTGGATCTCTTTTGGATGCAGAAAACCAAACTGTCTGATGGCTGTTGCTTCTCCAGCTCACAGATTCTGGATGTCTACCCACCACTAGCATCTCACTGCAGCACCACAGAGAATTTCAGCTGAGTTCATGCTGCTGATGCTTACCCCCAGGCTGCTGGTGTGGCTGAACTGTAGTTACAAGGGAGAGAGCTGGGAGGAGAGGCCAGAGACAGAGAGAGAGATGGTGCTGGCCAGGAAAAACAATCCCATTAGAGCACAAAACCCTCAGCTCACCTGTTTTTCATGTATCTGAGGAAATCAGGATGAACCACCAGGTATTTGTCCATTGTGAAATCTTTATCGAATTTCTGCCGGGGCTTCTGCCTAAGGACAGGAATGGGGAGATTCAGGACAAGCTCCTACACCTCATCACAGCTGGAAAGGATCAGCCCTGATGCACTTGATGCACTTGGTGCTAAGAGAAGAACTACAAACACTGTGAAGATACTCTGTAACATTTCCCACATTATGACAAAGCCTCCTTAGCCTGTGTGCATTGCAGAGGAAGAGAGGCAACAATAGGAGACAGGAATATCAAAGCATGTGTTTGTATAGGCAAAAATTGGTGAAACCAGGCCTTCATCCATGAGCACGCAACACCAGACCAGCCAGCAGCATGTGTTCATCCCCAAAAGCCACGAAGCTTTCTCTAAGCTCTGGCCACACATCATTGAAATCAGCTACCTCTGGGAAGGAGGTGTATTGACTACAGCAGTGCTCAGAGCTGTGGAGGAAATCAGAAATGTCTGCATGCAAGTCTGCCAGGGGAGGGAGGCTTTACCCTGGCCTGGTCCTCCACAGGGCTAAGCACTGTGGACAGGAAAAGAGCACAACAGAGAGCTCCTCACTGCACGGGTAGAGGGGGCTATAGTTGGTTTTACCCGCTGAGGTTCAAGAATCCTTTCCTCACGTCCTTGTTGAACAGAAGAGCCTTCAGCCACTCATAGTCTCTCGCTCCCTCCAGGAAGTGAATGTATCTGACATGCTAAGAAAACAAGTGAGCATTAGTGAACAGCACTTGGGAAAAAATGCAAGCAGGCATCTTGCCTCGCTGAGTTTCTCGGACACACATCTTCAGTCTGCAGCTCTCAAATGGCCCACAGCAGCAGAATGGAGATAACATCTGATGTGCAGCTCCTTCTACGTGCCACAAAGCTGGGGTGGCACTGACACAACTTGCCACTGCAAACATTCACTCTGAGCCAAGGCAGTGCAGGTTCCCTCACTGAGGGTATTGCTAAAGGGCTGGCTCGGCCCCTTTGCTCCTCATGGCAAAAGCAGAACTGACAGCCACAGACAAACAGCATCCTGTCAAAGCTGTGCATGCACACAGCAGGGACTTCACTTACTTTTTCCTGTGGGATGTTCCTGAACCCTCTCTGTCCCAAGATCTGAAGAGAGGAAACCAGGGAGTAGGCTGTGAATCCATAAAAGGAGGTTTTTGTTCCCACATCTTTTTCATAACCCTTGATTACAGCTCCGCTCACCCTGGCCAAGGAAATCCAACAGAGGAGCAGAGTTAGGTGACCACTGAAACCCCTCACATGCACATTCCTAATAGGAAAAGACAACGTTAGCCTGGAGGAAGGGAAGACTAGGCCCATTCTGATTGGCACCTTGATCTGCAGGAGAGGCCCCGCTGTGGAGATGGCTCTTTATGGCTCATTTGGGAACACAGGCTTTGGATATGTAGTAATTTTCCAATTACTTTAGGACTTGTTAACTCCTGCCATCCATCACTTTGGCACTTGGGAAAGAGTGCAATACTAGAAGAGATGAAGTGGTCCAGCCACGATTAGGGGCTAGCCACAATATGCTAGCTGTGCCTCTTCTGAGAGGGAAGCCTGCCTTACCTGAAGACGTAGTCATGGGAGTCAATCTCCTGGCCCATCCCAGAGTTATTCAGTATTCCTCCATTCCCCACGACAGCACAGCTGATACATGTGGGCACGCTGCTGTTATGCTTGGCCAGGAGCAGCTGCTGGTGGGGATTTGGGGGCAGCAGGGATATGACCTCCTTTACCACTGTGAAGCAAACACAGTGGTGAGTTATCAAGAGCCTGTGGGATGGTCAGAGAGAAACCACCAGAGTTTCCACCATGAGATCCTCCTAGACTGATGCCTTTGATGGGGAGATGCTGCAAACCTCCAGCTACTCAGCATAAGGTTCCTGTTAGGAGTCTGAAAGTCCCATCCTGACACGCCCTGAGGGACTCACGTGAATAATTCAGGTCCATGAAGCCATAGGGGGGTATAAAATGCTCCAGGCGGTTCCATTCACTGTCACTGAAGTACCTCTTGTCTATGAAGAGTGTGATGTTGGGCAGGAAAAGATCCCTCAGCCAGTCAGACTTGGCAGCCCTGGCCCTCACTGATTCAGAGCAGGTCTTGAAAAACAAAAAGGAAACAATAATGACTGATGAGCAGGCTTTTGTAGCCACCTTCCCCAAACACCTGCTGAAAGACAAAACAGGAGACCAAGTGGACCCTCACTCCCAGCTCAAATCCCCAGCAATGGCTGCACTGCCAAAGCCTTGCTGAGTGCTCCATGGCTGAGCTGGGCTCTCTGCAGTGGATGAGGATGACAACCCTGTCACAGCCTGAGGAGACAGCCCTCATTCTGCCTGTAACCACAGGACTGCACTGAGGACAACATTGTCAAAGGTTTCATGGTGGCATCATTTCACCACAGCACATTTCATGTCCAGAAACAGGGACATTCCCTTCCTGCCCAAGCAGGTACTGTCCAAGGCTCAGCACTTCTTGTGCTTCCAGAGCTAGACTGGATCAGTACCAGAAGAACCAGGGAAAACTCTGAAAAGCAGGAAATTAAAGAGGGGGGAGTGCTTCCAGTGACTCCCTCTCTCTGCAGAATTACAAATCAGGTTTGGGAGTGAAACACAACATGTGAGAAGGTGACCCACCACTTCCAAACCTTCCAGAAACAGGGGTCCCAGGGAAAACTGCTCTGGGTAAGCTTTACAAAGAGTTACCAGCATAGGATGGGCGACAGAGACACCACAACCTGTCCCATCTGCTTGCTGAGAACTTTGCTGTAGTTTACTACTTTCCTAAAGGCCCTGTTCCTGGACACTAGTAATTATAAGATGCTCAAATTTAATTAACCTGAGTCTTTATGTGAATGCAGATGTTGTATACAGAGGTCTTCCTGTCTGGGTCCCACCAGCATCTGCACATACCAATGGGTGACCTACCAGCTCTGAAATCATCTTCAACTGCAAAGGGCACACATGCCCAGGGGCCAGCAGACAAGGATGTCAATGGGGAGGCACCATTCTTGGTGACCACCCACACCATCCCACCTACCGAGGGCGGGGATGAGTTATCCAGCAGGTACTCATCCTCGAAATCCCACCGCGGCTCAGACGTGAAGTTAGCAGCGCTCAGTTTCCTCTTCTGTGTCACTGCAGCAGCCTGAGGAGCAGGTCTTACAGTTTTCATTGATGCAGGAGGCTCTTTGGGTTTTGCTTGGTCTTTGGATGTGTTGTTCTCATGCACACCCTTCACCCCAGAGGACGGTTTTGCTGTTGCCTTCTCCTTGCCTCCATCCTCCCTGGGAAGTGGTTTCACAGTTATCTTTTCCTTGGCTTCTTCCACCAGTGGTGCTGGTCTCAGTGTTGTTTTCCCCTTGTTTCCCTGCACCATAGGGGTTTTCACTGTTGTCTTCTTGATTCTCTCCAACTGGGGTGGTGGTTTCACAGCCATGTTCTCCTTGGCTTCCGTAACCCTGGTAACTGGTTTCATCATTTCCTTCTGCTCCTCCTTTCCTTTCCATCTTAGTGTCTTCTCCACCATATCTTTGAGTCTTGTGATGTGTCCTCCCAAACTTACCTTTAAAATGCTCCCAGAGTTCCCATTATCAGAATAGTTTAAACCCTGTTGCTCTTGGGTGTCCATTTGTTGTGTCTCTGGGGCATGTTGGCCAATGTTCAATTTCCTGAATGCAACCAAAGGAAAAGCAGACACATCATACACACTTTCCACTTAACACCCTTCAGCCCATTTCTAGTGCTCTTGACTCTGAGCCTCTCTCCGTGCTTTACAGCAATTTCATTTTGAACTTTGCCAAAATGTTATTCAACTGCCTACACCATTCTAGCCTGAATACTGCTTATCTCCCCACTAGGCAAATCCCAGAGGCACACACTCCTCTCCTCAGCACTTGGCACATGAAACATTCACACTGGCAGGAACAGCCAACCAGTACAGCCCAGCTTTGCCACACACTGGGCAGGCCCCCTGGCAATGTCCCCGGAGCACTGTGGGGGTGGTTTGGAGATCCTGGGCCCAGGACATGGCACACACCATGGAGGCAGCCATCTGCCTCCCTCCTCTGCCAGCAGAGCCCTGGGCTTCAGCAACAGAGCATGAAGATCTTCCAGAATTCATGAAGGGAAGTCTAAGAAGAAGTGAAACTCACTCCTTTACCCTACATCACCTCTTGAGCTTTTGGGGCCATAGGGCACTTTTTTCTCTCCTCCTCTGCCTTAGTCAGGTAATGCAAGGGCAGCACTCACCAGGCACTCGTGTCTGAAGGCAGACACTGTGAAACTATTAAAATGCAAAATGTCTACATTTTCAGCACTTGCCTCTAACATTGCAGCTGCCCTGACTCAAAGGCACAGGCAGGTACAAGGTTATCACAGGAGGACACATCTGCCAACAGCAGAAGAGCCACCTGCAACAAGACTGGGCTGAAACCCAGCAAAAAAAAAATCAAGGCAGAAGTGGTGGGGTTTTGTCCTAAACGTTCCCTCTTCTCTGCACATGGCTGGAGGGTAGAACAGGAAAAAGGAAGGTGAACAATATCTGCAGCTGAGCTTTTATGTACAGCAAAGCTGTTCAGGATAATCCAGCGTGGTTGTGGCAGTCTGATTCCACACTCACGTTCAGCCTTTGCATGACGCACTTGTTTCGGAACGCCATGGATTGCTTCTGAAGTGATAAATGGGGAAAAAAGCACTTCTGCAGATAACAGGCTGCACATAGCAGCTCAGTTGCTGCTGAAATTTGATGGATGTCATACCACAGTGAAAGTGTTCAGGAAATTATCGACTAAGGAGGCTTGTAAAAATCATTTCGTATCAGATAAATATGTGAACCTTTGCAAGGCTAAAAAAGAGAGGTTGTAGCAAATGGCCTATCAGCTCTCCCTCTCTCATAATCATTAGCCAGTTTCAACCAAGTGTGCAGCACGTGCTTTCTATCATAGTGTTTCATGTATAAACTTGTGTTACTGTTTAATGCCCAACAGGAGAAAAGATTTTATATGGACACTCTAAACAAAGAGAAATTTGGTAAGGTAGATCAGGTAAATCCTAAATCCCTTGGTGAATTTCTGTTGTATTTTTAGGATGATGTTTAAAACTTTGAGATTAAAGGGCAGAGAATGAATGAAACAGGACAGTATGAGAAACCATCCCCCACTCCAGATTTTTCCTATGTGCTGTCTTGCAGGGCAGATTCCACCCCAGTCTATTACACTTTAACTTCAAATGCTGTGCCAGAGACCAAAATGTAAAACTGAGGGCTCTCCACATCCCAAAGCTTGCTCCCTGCAGGTAGGCCCACATGGCCAGGCACTCGTGCTTACACAGGATCCTGCTCTCCTGACCAGCATTTTAAATCCAGACAAATGGTCAAAGCAGCTCGGTGAATTTCAGGCTCTAGAGTCCAGCTGGCAAACAACTGCAGAAGCTCAATGACATTTACTGTCATTTTCCTCCCCTTTCACAAAGCCCAAGGACAAATAGAGGACAAAGCCATGAAAATGCTGCTCTGTGCATTCTACGTGACATACAAGGTACAGAAATAGAACTGCCACACAGACAACCATACGCAGATCATACCTTGTTGTGTTGTACTTAAATTGTATAAACACAGGCATTTCCATTCTCTGAAACTACAGCAGAAGGAAATGGCTTCAAGCAGTGGACATGGAGAGCCACTTCTTCCTCCAGCTCTGCCACTGATGGGCTCTGGGATCAAGGACAACTCACTTCACTTCTCTACACCTCCTCCTTCTCTCCTTTCCCTCCCACTTCCCTTGTGCAGATTCCAACCTCTCCAAATTCACAGCTGTCCTCAAAGTGTGGTCTCAAGCTGCTAGAGCTGAGCTGAACTCAAGTCACCTCCAGAAGAGCTGCAGATGTTCCTAGCCCCACTCCTCCTGCCTGCTCCCACAGCATCAGCCCAGACATCCAGCTGAGAACCAACCCAATCAAGCCAAGCCAAATGAGCTCACTGGGAGAGCTGGGACCAAACGAGGGTGATGGGGAGGCTAGAGAGTGGTGCTTCCTATACACAGCAGCAACACATCCAGGAGCCATACCTGTACTGGGAAAGGCTCAAGTGTCTGCAGGGCTCCTGCAAGGAGCAGTGCTCCCTGCCAGTGATGCTGGAGACATCTCACTGCAATTCCCTCCACACTCATTCCTGTAGGATTTACTTGACCATTTATATAAAATAGATATCAATGTCATGTCTACATGACATTGGCGTCCCAGTATTCAGCATATTTGTGTTAGGAATCAGCTGCTGAAGTTGCCATAACTTCAAAGCCATCCCACCAAATTCACTGTCGAGCAATGCAGTCTGGATTAAGGCTGAGTAAGGTCCTTCTGGGAGCCAACAGGAAAAGCAAATACTACGTAGTGCCAAAGCATGAAAACAGGAAGGATTAGTGAAGCAAAAGCTGCTTTAGACAGCTACAAAAGGACGCCCTGGAAAATAGTGAGCCAAGAGAAGCAGGTTTTTGACTGTGGATCTTCCAACACCATGCTCTGCTAAGGTAAAGTGGTCACCTAAATCAGATCAGAAGTGCAAGTTCCAGGGTAAAAAAGACAGAGAGACAGAGAGAGAAAGCAAGCACAAACACCCAAACCAGACAGTGCATGCCACAAAGAAACAGGTCCCTTACCTGAAAATCTTTGTCTTCGCCAAGTCAAACAAGGAGCTGGAATTGACAATGAAGAGGCAAAACTGTATTACAACAAGGAGGCAAATCAGGGCTTTGGCAATTTTTGGGAGCCTTGTCCTGGGACAGCGCATGGCGAGATACCCGTGAGTGTCAGAGGTTCTGCTGCCGCTGCCCAGAGGCGCTCGCCAGGCACTGCCTCACCAAGGTGTGTGGAAGGACTGGGCTGGTCTTCCCTCTGGATTTCCCTATAATCAACGTGCACACCCTGCCTCCCAGCACTCCCAGACATTCTGCACACAGATCCAATTTCTCAGGCAAGACATCAGTTTTGTACTGTTGCTGGCTATCACCAGAAGCTTATTTAACAAAGAGTGAGGAAAGGAATGCTTTTTACTGCAAACAATGGAAGTTTCCTGCATTTTCCTTAATGACGTTAGTCTGCCCTAAAAAAGGAAACTCTTAATCTCTAACCCGGTGCAAGCATCACTGGGAACACATGTGAACTACAGAAGTGGCCATAGTTACAATCCAAGAAGCTTTCATACCACCACCTGCCCAAGATTTTAGACATAACCATAAACATGTATTCTTCATGCAGTAATTGCTTGCAGCTCCAATCCAGAAGCAATTGCTGCCCCCAAAAGCTGATGGCTAGATACACATCCATTATACCTCGTGGTTGGTTTGAAACAAATCAAAGTAAGACTTGGTGCAAATCCACCACAGAAAAGAGGAGTTTGTGTTACGAAAATCTCCAGTCAGGGTGAAATCAACCTTTGGCAGTCCAGAGTACATCACTCCACCAGCAGAGGGAAAGATTTGCAGAGAAATGTTTATCTCTACCAGAGATACAGTTTTACAGCAAAGGGCTATTTTAACTTTCTCAGTTGTTAAGTATTAACCCTGAAAATTCAAGGGGAGATGGCCATATTGCTTCTTATGCATTGGCTGCTTTTGCACAGCTCTCATAAAAAAGTGAAGCTCAGATATAAAAAAAGCTTTTGCTGTCAGTATCTCAAATCTCAGAAGCACTCACACTGTTACTGAATACCCAGAGAACTGAAGGTGCCTGTTTTATGTCACAGGAAAGCCAGTCAACAGGTTTCACAACTACAAGACTTTTTTTGTTAATAGGGTCCCAAAGGGAGATTCTGGAGGCAGGAAACATTTTCCTTCGATCTCCTCCATGTAACATTACTGTGAAACTGAGAGCCACAAGGGATAGAAAAATTCCTACCAGCAGAAAAATATGGATTTCTTTGCTTTTAAGAACTGTACTTATGATTGTGGAGAACTTGTGTGTAGCATTCTCTGTCCAGAAAGGATTGTGCTTGGGGGAATATCCAAATCTCTGGCAAGCACATCAGCTAAAAGCAGGCTTGCCATGCAAAAAACAGCTTTTCACCTTCTTGGTGTAAGAAAAAAAAACCTAAACCCCCCTGTCAGAGTACTGACTTTCACCTCCTCAGAGCATCGTTTCTTCATCATCCACCCCCACTGCTGAGATCAGTCTGTCAGAACTGAGGCAGCCAGGCTGGTTTGCTCAAACATGAGGTCACATTGGGAAAGGGGGATGTATTGGAACTCTCCAGGGATGACCTGGTGAAAACCGAGGCCAAGAGCAGAGCTGGTCTCCTAAACAGCTCTACAAGAAGTAAGATTCTTGGGATACACAGGAATCCCAGCCCACAGGCAGGAAGATACAAAGCAAAGACTGCACAATGCACAGGGCCTGGCCTCTTGAGGGCCACAACATCCTTTTCCAAACGCATGTTTCTCTGCAGTCCTACCTGCAATCCCACCTGCAATCCCACCTGCAATCCCAGGAGATGCTGCTTCTCTTACGGTATGGAAACTCCAAGCCCAGCACTGCTGGTGTGTCCAGTTCTCAGCAATGCCCACAGCAGAAATTCTTCTATTCTTCAGGACTGCAAAAACAGGATTACTTTTTTGTTTAAGCAAACTGCACCTGGGATCATCAAGTTAAGATGGTTATCTGTCAGCCCTTTTTGATCTCCAATAGTCCATTTAATTCCACATCCACATCACTACATCCTTAATTACATCCTGGACACATAAAAGGCAGATTTGCCTGGTTCTGGTTTTTTTTGTTTAATTCATAAACAAACTTGATTGCCAATAGATCTTAATACTGTGTATGTTGAGGGTGTCAGCTGGCATTTGAACTATACCATAAACTTACCTGTGTGCATGTTCTTCACAGGGCCATGTATCAAATCTTGTTTACTTGCCTGTGCCCTTTGTGCTTTCCACTCTCCCATGTCTCTGCTCTACAGAACAGAACATCACAAGATGTGCTCTAAGAACAGAGCTATTCTACAAATTGATCCATCTTTGCTACAGGATAAACTTGTCTTTCAGTCTACAACCTACTAAAACCAGTATTTGACTGGAAGCCAGTGGAATAAAGCTGCTAAAGAAGCTGGGGGTGTTTGGACATGTTCACAGTATTATTGATGATATAAGAACTGAGTTATAAGTGGGGCTGAAAAAGAATGACATTGTCTGCAGCATGCAACTGCTCAGTGGTCATGCCTGGGGGCCAGCAAAGGCTTGGCTTGGCAACCTTAGGTTCTTGTTTTCCCCTCCCTGTTCAGCAGTCATCTTCAGAAGCAGATGCTTTCAGGCTAGGATCTGGAGGAGAAGAAATTACAAGAGCAAACTCTGCACAGCTGTTTGTCTTGCTTTCACAAATAACACTGATAGCCCAGAAACTCCCAAGCTTGCCGTAATTCCACATTCATTGGCCATTTTTCCTTCCCTTCTGCACCAAACCTTCTCTCAAAAACGAAACAAGCACCCAGAGACAACAGCATTTGTTGAAGCAAAGCTCCCACATCTTCTACTTGCAAGAATACCCAGAGTTCTGTCACAGAGCAAAGCCTCAAAAAACTGTGCCAGGAGTGAGGGAGCAGCTTAGTGAGCCAACTGTTCTGTGTTCTCCATGGGCTGAAATGCCCCAGGAGAGAAAGACACTGTGGTTTTGATGGTGGAATGAGCAAGTGGCTGCTCAGTGTCCACACAGCAGAGCTGCAGAGATTGCAAACCCTGTCAGGTTTTCCTTAGTGCTCATTTGTGTGCTCAGTGTCCAGCCCCACCCAGCTCATGCCCCCATAAAGAAACTGCCTTGGATCTGTGTAGGGACAGCAGATGACATGGGTCCAACCTAGAATATTTCCGCCTCTCCCACTTGGTAATGGGACCATGGGCAGGTTCCTCCAGCCAGTGCCCACACACCACGGAATGTCCTTGCCTGGAGCAATCACTGGGAGATGGGGTGCAAGTGCTCTGAATCTGGCCATGTTACAGGCTCTGGTTGCTGGAACTTGTTTTAGTTCTTTCTGTAAGCACAGTGAGGACTCAGCTTTTGAGCTGTTCCCTACAGCCACAGCTCTAGGTGATAATTAACCTCCCTGAACAGAGCAGAGCACACCAAGTCTGCCATCACACAGCCTTTCTGCTCCTCAAGCTCTTCACATCCATCCCATGCCACTGAAATGCTCTGCTCCCAGCATTCCTTCCTCAGACACACAATGCTGAGAAGACTGATGAGCCTCTTCATTTGAGAGAATTTTAAAAAACCACAGAAAAATACACTCCCAGCAACAATGGCTGGAAACATCAGCTGGAGTTACACAGGCTGGAAAGAACCAGGGATCCTTTATCCAAATGTCTCCCTCAGCAGCCTTTTGTCTGTGCCATCCCAGCAGGAAGCCTAGTACATCACCCCAGAGCTGAAAGACAGAGAGACAAACTGACACCACTTCAGGGCTAAGATGGCTTGTGTAGTTTTTTCCCCCCTTTTAAAATCTGCTTGATGGAAAGGAAGTAAAAATTCTGTTCCTTGACTGGGAATCTTTCTGAGAGCTGGTCCCCCAAGGAGCAGGGCAGCACCGCAGACAGGTGAAGAGGTAATTTATTAAACTCATGGCTAGTTGGCCTCCCATCAGAAAAGCAGCCTCTCCAGGTCCTGTCCCTGACAGCTGCCAGGAATAGGAGCATTCAAGGACTCTCCACTGCTCCAGAGAAAGAAACACAAGAATCACAAAGCCCAAATTCCTCTCTGTACCCCTGCAAAAAAAAAATGCAAGCATATCAGCACGTCACATCTGGCAGCAAAATCCAGGCCCTGCACAGATATGAATTACAGAATCACATCTCTGTGTGGATCTACTAATTTTAGAGCCAGAAGTGAAATATTTCTTGGTAAAGGTCTTTCCCATGTTCTTCCCACTGATTTAACATCAGAAACCATCCCTCTTGACATCTCTGGCAGGACAAATGTACCATTTGGCATCCTTTGGGGTGAAAAGTGCTGCGGGGAATGCAAGACATAAGCCTGCTTCTTGAGTGGTATAAATCATCCTGCTCCTGTCTTACACTCGGGAAAGTGTGGCCTCATAGTGCTTTCCTCTCTGTTCCTGACTGACAGACAAGTGCAGTCACATTTTTAGCTGCAAGAGTAGGACAGCCACAGGGTCCTGTGAGGAGCTGCTGGAAATCAGATGCTTCTTTTCCCTTCTCTCCCTTTTGTGTACTGTCTTCTCTGTAACAGTGCTTCTCCTGTTTAATTTAGACACATACCCGGTGCCACTTATCTCCATCCTTCCCTGTTAACTTGACAGAGGTTTTTGTCAGCCATGGAGAAGTGGGAATTCTTTGCCACAGCAGATGCACACCACCTATCAACCTCATACTTGGAAATCCCCAGGCAAAGTAATTGCTGGGCAGGCAAGCAGCACTGTGCTACTGGAGTGGAAATGTGAGATCCTGGTGCTCAGGATGGGCCACACATTCTCTCCTGATTCCCCGGGAGCTGCTTAGCATCTGTTCAATCCGGGTTTGTCTCAAAGATTCCAGGAAGGACACACCTCTGTTGCAGTCTCAGCCAGAGCCAAGAGGATGAGCCAGCCTGTTTCAACTAATGATGTGCAATGATACTCATCATTCCCTCTGTGAGCTGAACTTCCAAAGGATGGAAAAGGCAGGACATGGACTTCCACAGAGAAGTCTAGCAGGAAATACAGAGTGTGTTTGTTCCCAGTTCTGCAGCTTGCACCTCAAGCCTTGGGTCCCCATTTGCAGATACCAAATGAGAATGATCAGGCCTGCAACAGAAACAGTCTAAACTGTGTTGCTTACACACGATATCAAATTTACGCACCCTTGTGTTAATCTCTGTTAACCTGCCATTACCATGCCATGATTCCAAGCAGATATCAGCTGGGTCCTGTCTATCTTTCCGTGCTTGAACTTTCCCTCCCTCTCCCTAAACAATCTCCACCACTGCATCACACTCTGCTGATGCCCTTTGCTCCACCCCACCTGGCAGCTTGCTCAGTATCTAAGCTCATATTTACCCCCTGATATTGTAACCATAAGTAAACACAAGCTCAGCTAACTAAAGTAACATCTTAAATGCATAAAACAATCAGGAGCAAGAAGACACATTGCTCTGTATTAAAATGAGAACTATGAAAAGTTATTCTGCTGGTTGTTTAACTGCGTGTGCTATCTGTGAAACCATATGGCCACAGGTTCTGAGAATCACTGAGAAATAACAAGCCCTTGGGCTTTTAAACTTTGTGTAATTTACCCTAAAACACTTGCAAATTACCTTACTGTGGGTTCTTCAGTTGATGTTGAAAGGCAGTCTTGGCTGTGAGGAGGATGAGGAGCCATCCTACTGCACCACACTCTTTTCCAGACAGAAGATCTCTGAAATAAACAGAAAGGAGACAGAACAGTAGAGAGTTAATCACATCAGAATTTAACCAGGATGGTGCCAACAGTTCTGGTTTTGCCCAAGACTACATGAGTATCTTTTTGCGTTCAGCTTTGTCTGTCAGCTTTTATCTTTTGTGATTCCACCACAACATCCTCAAAGCCCTGATGGCTGAAGCCACCAGGCTCCAGCAGCCCACAAGTCAAACGTGGGTTATTTATTTGGCCACTGGCAAAATATTTCATCATTGTTCTGGAGACCAATCTATTAAAAACACGTTGATATGTCAAGTACCCTATAAACACATTAAAATAACTGCACTCTTTCATGGATGGAAGTTCATATACAATTTGATTTGAGAATTAGCTTTATCTTGCATCTACTAAATGCAAATTGTCTGTTCCTCTTTCAAGATAAATAGGTGGCACCTTAATTGTGGAATTTCCCGTGGTTTGCTATCTAATGTAACCAGGAAAAAGAACTTCCTGTCTTGTCATGTGGTTAGTCTTTGGGTTTTGTGTTATCCTGTGAAACAATTTATTCTCAAGGGATTGCAGCTGAATTGAAAGTCAGTTTCCCTAGAAGGCCACTTCCTTGAGTTGTTTACTGTTCCTGTAGAATACTGTATTCAGCCAGCCTTGTGCTTCTCTTAATACCAGAATTTGACAAGGTCTGGCCTTACAACTTCAAGTAAATCCAGAAGTCTGCAGTTCCATTTATCAGTGCATGCTTCACCAAATAGGACTTGGTGGTGACCAACACTACCAAGGCTTCCTGCAGGGCAAACTGAGGCACATTCACGCCTGCAGACACTTGGTCACCAGTTTTATTAACCTGGTCAGACTCGGAGCAAAGCACAGGTGATCAAATTCTGCTTCAACACTGCAACTGGCAAGTGGAATTGATACCTAGAGAAGAGATAAGCAGAACTGGCAAACACATCACCCTTACGCCATCCCTTCCTACATGCACCTAAACATGACTGTTAATAACCATGCTAAGTGACTGTGGACTCTCAGTACCCCAGCCAGCTTTTTCTCCAAAAGCACATAAACAGGGCTATTTTTGTCCTGTTTTGTGCTCACAAGGAAAAAGATCTCCTGTCCTCTGGTTGGTTTGTTTGGAGAAAGAAGGTTTGTACAAGGGGGTCTTGGATAACGCCACCTGCTGATGACCCCAAAGTTGCTGGGACAGAACCCTGCCATTACCATCACCACATGCTCTACCTCACAACAACGCGGTGGATCAGTCCTGGGCTCCCAGATCCCAGCCCCAAAGATCTGCATGTCTGTGCCCCCACGAACATTGACACAGTCACTTCTCCTCAGCTGAGTCAGCCACTCTGAGTGCAGAGAGCAAGATAAAGCCCACATCATTTTGAGGCTCTCTCCCTCATTTCTTGTTGCAGAAAGGTGAGCAGGGACATCAGCCCCATCATCACGGGCTTGTCAGTACAAATATCACCAAACTGTCATGGCACGATGGAGAGCACTCCTGGGTGCAGTATATCCATGTACAAACAAGGATAGTCTACCCTTTAGGAAGAAAACATTTGCCACAAAAGGCCACAGGAGGAGCTGGCTGGCAAAGACAGACTTTCGTCACAAAGCAGCCTGGGAGTGGACACCTTTGTAAAGAATAAACATTCTGGATGCAGGTCCAACGTCTTCTCTGCCTGAGCACTCAAACATTTTAAGAACAGGCTGCTCTGGTGTGGACCCCCCACAAGGTCGTGTGCTCCAGCACGGGCTCCTCTCTCCACAGGTCCGCAGGTCCCTGCCAGGACCCTGCTCCAGCTCAGGCTTCCCACAGCCTTCTTTCAGGCATCCCCCTGCTCCAGTGTGGGCTCCTGCAGGGGCTGCAGGTGGATCTCAGCACCCACATGAACCTCCATGGGCTGCAGGGGCACAGCTGCTTCACCATGCTCTGCACCACGTGCTGCAGGGGGACCTCACTCCGGTGCCTGCAGCACCTCCTCCCCCTCCTTCTCCACTGACCTTGGTGTCTGCAGAGTTGTTTCTCTCACATATTCTGATCTCTCTCTTCTCTGAGTGCATTTACCTCTGTGCAATAACTTTTTATTCCTTCTTAAATATGTTATCACGGAGTTGTTACTGCCATCCCTGATTGGTTGGTACTGGACAGCAGCAGGTCCGTCCTGGAGCCAGCTGGCTTCTGCTGGACATGGAAGAAACTTCTGGCGGCTTCTCAAAGAAGCCACCCCTGCCACCAAAACCTGGCCACGCAAACCTAACACAACCCTCAAAAATCACCAAGTGCAACTCCTGGCCCCGCATAGGACAGCTCGAGAAATCCCACCTTGTGCCTGAAATTGTTGTCTAAACACTGCTTGAGCTCTGTCAGCTTTGGGGCTGTGACCACTTCCCTGAGGAGCCCATTTCCCACCTCAGCTGTGCTGGCAGCAGTTTTTAAAAAGCAAAGGAGGTGTGTAGGACAGAGTGCAACTTCCCCAGGAAATTTAGGGAACCATCCCATCAACCCACTCACAGCACTGCCAAATTTAACAGTGCCACTGTAGGGCTACTGAAACTGTCATAGTCTACACACAAAATGAGGCCAAACACTCTTGGCTGTTCATGGGCAGCTTGAAAATAGGTAGAAGATAACCCTCCCCCTATAAACAAGTTTGCAGAATGCCTCTGCTCTTATCTCAAGGTTACTGGGTTCAGACACAGCAGCACTGTCCTTCTTCACTAAGTTCATAGAGCTCTTTCCTACCAACAAGGACAGGAGATGAGGCACAGGAATCCTTTACTGCAGGACAAAAACACAGCCCACAGAAGAGAAAGAATTGGCAAACCCAACCTAAAATTTTCATGTAGTGCTGCCTAAAATAGAAATCTTCTCGCTCATGCTGAAAGTCAAACCTTACCACTACAAAGTTGATTTAAGTGCGTGGGTGTGAAAATTTCGGCATAGTCTGTACAGAGGAAAGCTGGGGTTTCTATTTTCTCCATTTGGTTTCTGCTGGTCTTTTACTGCTGCTATGCAGATAACACCCTGTGTAACTCATCCACAGGCTTCACATCACAGTGGAAAACAGAACAAAGAGCAAGGAAGAGGAACAGACATTATCTGCTCAGATCCTTAAAAACTGAAGTACATAAGCAAACAGAGAGGAGAACTTCTGACAAAAAGCCAAAACAAACAGAAAGTACAGAAATCAACAGGCATGAGTCGCCCCCCCAGCCATTCTGACCACATCTTGGAAGTATTCAGAAACTGTAACTCTTCCATTTTAGCTCTAACTTTTAGTAAATAGTCAGATGCTGGGACAAGCCTGAGCAGTCAATCATTCCATCTCCTTGCAAATCAGCTTGCCCAGGCAGCCTGGTTTATCCCTCCAGTCCCATCTTCACTAAGTCCCTCTTCCCACCAATGATCACAGTGATCTCCATTAGCTGCTGGGCTATGTTTCTCCTCCAAAGTTAAACAGCTGGATTTTTCAGTGGTCCTTGCTGACATGAAAGGACACGCTCCACATAAACAGAGTGGCAGCCAAAGGGAATTCAGGGTGACAGGAGGGATTAAAAAGACCCTGTGCTTCAGTGGGGAACCACTACTATGTTCAAACAGGTTCCAGTAAGATGATAATTTAAAGCATGAATCTGATGCTGTTATCCATCTGAGGTCAGAACTTGCTTCACATACAAACCAGTGGCATCTCAGAGTCAGACACTCCCTCTGCTGACCTCTGCTTTCCCCCAGGCTGGGAGCAGCCAGTCTCTGGTTAGGCACACCCTGCACACAACCTGGACACCAGCTCTTGCTCAGCTCACCACAGCTGCTGCAGGGACCTGGGACTGATGCAAGCCTGGCCAGGGACACCAGCCACAGCTCTGAGCTGAGCCAGTGCTGCCACACAGGGGGTTCTACCTGTACCCAGTGGACTTGCAATGGTCGTCAGAAACAGCTGCTGCCAGCAGACTGCAGCTTTCTCTGCAATGTTCTGCTCTGCTTCCAGAATTTGGGGTATCTGCAAAGAAGGAAGCTGACAGCCAGTTCTCTGGTGCTGGAAGGCACTACAAAGTCAAAGCATCTCTTTCCAGGAGAGTTACTGAACTAGTGAGACCATCCTTACTTACTACAAACTAAACACTTTCACCACTCCTCTACCATTCTCCCATTTCTGTAAAACCAGCATTTTGAGTTAATTTCTACTTCCACCAATTATCAGTAGTAGAACTGAGTTACAGGCAGTAGCAAAACAATATCTTACACCACTCAGGCAACTGGTTTTCTCTCTGATAAAAGGGTTACAACAGCGTTGACAAGGAAGACAAATGACAGAGAAAATGATCCACAACGTCCTCTCCTCCAGGTATATCTTTATGACAGAGTTATAAAACAAAACAACAAAGTTCCGAGACCATTAGAACAAGGTCACACACATTACAGTAGGAAATAGCTATTTCAGATTTTATCTGGAGCTATGAAGGCAAACAACATTCAAACACCACAGTCCTGGCCTCTGGAACATCAGCTTCCTCAGAGGCATGTGCCTTCTCTTCCCCCACAGTGAAGTTTAATCAAGACTGAAATTAAGCTTTTTTTTTTTCCTGTGACTCCAGCCCAGCTCAGTGCACTCCCTCGAGCCAACAAATACTCATCCCACAGGTGAAACAGAGCTTAAACTCTTGGGGGCTGGGGCATCGAGGGAAGTTTTAAATAAGATGTTAAAAAAACCGCCTGGTCCTGACCAGGAGGAATTGCTCAGAAAATACGAATTTCCTCATCAGTAGTCATCAGCTAAGTTTAGCCGGTCTCAGGAATGCTGGGGAACAGGTGGGTCACAACATACAGGATTTGTGAGAGATCTGCGAGTAGAAAAGGACTGAGCACATCCTTAATCCTCCCCGGAGCAAACAGCACCTGAAATGCTCAGAGCTCTGCGGACCCTCTCTGCTGTTTGTACAACACAACAGCACCATCCAGAGGATACACAGTGCTGCCTCTGCCTCTCCCACCACGTTCCCTTTGCCCACATTTACAGGAGCTTTATTCCAATTGAGAGCACTGTAGGGCTGCGTTCAAGTTACCCTCGGGTAAGCAACCGTGAGCCATTCCAGGAGGGCAGTGACAAAGATCTCCAAAAAGAGCCCCACTTCCCACTGCCAGGCAGCACCATCTCTCTCCAAGTGTTCCTTTCACCAGAGCTGCAATCTCCTCACCACTGCAGAGGAGGAAAAACCGACTGCACTGTAAGGACTCATCATCCCTCACCTTGGTTTATCACGGGCACAGGCAGTGGCAGTGCAGTGAGTCCCCAGGGCGCACGAGGAGGGGGCTCACAGCCTCCCTGCCATGCCTGCCCCAGTCACACTGCCAATTTTGGAGATGCGGTGAGGCTGTTTGTGCTTCCCCAGGATGATGTCAGCCGGCTGCCTCATCTGTCTCTGCAGCAGCATCCCTGACGACTTGGTTCAACGCCTGAAAACAGTCGCAATCCCCACAGCAGGTCTGGCACCAGCGTCTCATGGAAAACAAAATCAATTATCCTCTTCCTCTGAGACAAATTAAGATAAAACAAACTATGAAATACTTCCACTTTGTGTTTATTGTTCCCAGCGCAATTTAGCAGCTGACAAACGGGAGCATTCCCAACAGTTGAGCACTCCGTGACTCACTCACAGCACATACCTCAATGGCTGCATTCCTGACCTACTTTGGGAATTAAGAAAGTATTTCAGACAGGAGAATTTCCCCTTTAGGTAAAAAAAAAAAAAAAAAAAAAAAAAAAAAAAAAAAAAAGTGTCTTACAGCTATTCCAGAAGTGTTGGCTGGGATGCAGTGACTGGATGAGCTGAATAAGAGCTATTCAAATATTCAAATTTAATAAAACCCAAACAAACCAACAAAACAAACCACAGGGTCTTCCATGTTTTGCTCTGTTCCTGTCCTAGCACAAAGTCAGATTCAAATCCATGGCACTGGCACTCCATCCCCATCTCCTGAGCCTGCCTTTAGGAATTCTTATCATCTAGTGCTGCTTTCAGGACTCATAACCTCTGCTGTTTCATTTGATATTTAGAGAGGACTCACAAGAAAGATGATTCCTGGGACAGGTCAAAATCCCTATGAACACTCACTTTGGTGAGAAAAACTTTAGTCATAATATGGAGAAAGAATTAAAAAACCAAAATACCATTCAGTTGCCACAACCAGAAGGCTGCAGACACCGCTGCGTATTTTCCAGCACCTCTGAGGTTATGTTGGTCAGAAAACTTCCAAAGGAATACAGGTAGAAAAGGCTTCAGTGCTGAGGGGGTTACTTTTTACACAGTCCTTACATCAAAATGTGATTCATTAACAAAAGTGGCAGTAAAGTGAAGCTGCTTTCTCAGCACAGGAGCTGCTTGTGCCCCACATTCACTGCTTGATTACTGCCCAAATTCCCGTAACTTTCAGAATGAGTTATTTCACCTTCCAGAGGAAATTATACCATTTAAAATGGATTATTATCCACATGATTTTTGAACTTTGTTCCTTTGTTCTTACGGGGATAAATCCAGACTATTTTAAATTAATTCCCTGCCTGCCAACAGCGATTAAGAGATACAAGGGACTGGAAGGGTGAGGCAGGAAGGAAGGAGTGGGGTGTTTTTTCATGTTCTAACTCCAGAGCTGGTCTGGAAACTCCTGTTTGCTCTCCTCTGGTGGGTATTAGTGAAGAATTTTGCCTTTGGTTTATTCTGAGGAATTTATTTGAAATATTTGACATAGTTTGCAAAAAATCCTAGAATGCCCCTGAGCAGCAGGAGGCAACACAAGGTGGAAAATAACTTTTTAGGTGCAAAAAGCAGAGGGTTCGTGGCGTGTGTGGGGCCACACCCTTTCCCATCGATAACTATTCCCATTTTCTTTCAAGAAAAGGACAGTGCAAACCCACATCTTCTCTTTCAGAGCCTTTAACAGCGGGGATGCACAGGGACGAGCCCAACTCACTGAAATGACAACAGCTCGAGAGGGGCAAACACCTGCAATCACATCATGGACCACAAGGTCCACCAAGTTCAGAAGCAAGCCATGCAAAAAGCTCATTTAAATGGTCTGTAAAGAAATCTGGAATCCCTATCAAAGCTACCCACAGAGCCAGAAGGGAATTTTGTTCATTTTCTCCTTCCCGTCTCCACTTTCCCCAACTACTAAAGTTCCTTAATTAAATCATTCCAGATTTTCTTTTTAAACCTGGATCTCTGATGGATGTGGATGATCTCTTAAAATGAATTATCTGCTCCCAGGCTGAATTTTCTCACCTTTTGTAAACGTAACTGATGTTGTCAGGTAACTTTTGGTGACTTCTGCAACAGAAGACGCTTAATGAAGAAAAGGCAAACTTTTGTTTCTTGTCCTCTAAGATTCACCCAAATAAAGCAAGCATTGAGTAAAATTACATCACCCAAATTATCTATTAGGTAGGCAGAGAATGTGAATTAGATAGGTGGGTTCACATGAATTTTACTGCTTAAAAGAGGTAACTTTTTGTCCCTTGCTGTGCTTGATAAGTGAAGACCCCCACCTCACACCTTGGGCACAATGAACAGCGTCTCCTTGCTATTTGCAAGGTAGATTATCTGTCCCCGGGTTGAATATTCACACTTTTTTTTGTAAATGTAAATTGATGTCATCACACAACTTCTACAACAGAAGTTGCTTAATGAACAAAAGAACTTTGTGTTCCAAGATCAACCACTCAAATAAATATGTATCAGATAGGCGAGTTCACGTCAATTTTACTGTATAAAAGAGGTGATTTTCCACCCGTTGGGCGGTTTGATCTGCGGAAACCTCCCCCGTGCGCTCTGCACAGAATAAACAACGCGTCCCTTCTCAGCCAGACTCTGTATCCGTGGTTAGAGAGCTCCGCAAACCGGAGCCCCCACGGAGCCCCCACCGAGCCCTCACGGAGCCCTCTCGGAGCCCTCACAACGCCCCCAGCGCCGCCATCTCTCTGAGGGCGGGAGCGGCCTCCACTCAGGCAGCGGCGCCATGACGCCACTGGCAGGGCGTGACGTCACACGTCGCGCACGCGCGCTGCCGGGTAACGGCCGTCCTGGCGCGTCTCCAGCCGGCCCCGCCCCCGCCGCGGCGCTTTACGGAGGGCACACAGGGACAATCCGAGCCCGTTCCGCGTTGCCGTACGGGAGCTCAGTGGGGACATGTCAGCCCAATGGCGATCGTCCCTTGTTGCCATGGCAGCGGGGGCCTGCAGCCGTGGGGAGCCCCCAGTACCGCCGTCCCCTCAGTGCAGTCACCCCATCATGGGGGTGACTCCCAATATCGCCTCCCCTGACTGGGACCCCCCCATTACCGCCATCCCCTCATGGAGACCCTGAGTGCAGCCATTGCATCGCCCCCCAGTGTCACTGTCCCCCTCATGGGGACCCCTCAGTGCCATTATCCTGTCATGGGGATCCCCCAGTACCGCCATCCTCTCATGGAGACCCTGAGTGCAGCCATTGCATCATGGGGCCCCCCAGTGTCACTGTCCCCTCATGAGGAACCCTCAGTGCCATTATCCTGTCATGGGGATCCCCCAGTACCGCCATCCCCTCATGAGGGAGCCGCAGTGCTGCCATCTTCTTCTGGGTTCCCCCAGTGCTTTTGCCCCTCACAAGGATCCCCCAGTGCGACCATCCCCTTTGGGGGCAACGAGTTGGAACTAGATGACCTCTAAGGTTGCTTCAACACAAATGAGTCTGTGATGGATTCTGTGTTTCTGTGATTACTTAGAGGACAGCACCCAGAAGGGGAGATGCTGCTGCAGCAGCCGGTGAAATTTCCTGTATAAATATTGATGAGTGCAGCGGGAAAAGAGCCTCAGAAGCTGCCCAGCCAAGTCGGGACATAGCCCATGGCTGCGGGTCCCTCCCCATCACCTCCGCGGACTCACACAGATGTGTCCAGCGGGATCCTCTTCATTCCAGCCTTGCCAACGCACATGGAGGAAGGCACCGCTCAAA
Source organism: Ifrita kowaldi (assembly GCA_013398055.1). Taxonomy (NCBI): domain Eukaryota; kingdom Metazoa; phylum Chordata; class Aves; order Passeriformes; family Cinclosomatidae; genus Ifrita; species Ifrita kowaldi. The sequence goes on from VZRS01015441.1 coordinate 79,239, forward strand.
ACCCATGGGTTTTACATCTTGATACCCCTTTGTGTCATGTCTTGGGCAAAGCCTTTTTTATTTATCTTCATTTCTTTCTTAAATTTGAGCCTAGTAAATAACAGGTTTTTCACCACTGTTCTGTCATCAGCAGCATCTGGACATTTTGGTGACGATGCTCGGAGCTGGTATGGACAGGACAGGTTTAATTCCAGCTGCTCCCCTTTGTGCAGCGTTATCATTCCTGGCATATTCTGAAGCTGAAGGGTTTGAGGAATTTTTTTTCTTCCCCAGAAATGTTCCTATTCAGAGAAGACCCAACCGTAACATAAGAAATATAAAAATATTTTGGAAATAAACTGTAAAGTCTGTAAGACAAAGACTAAAAATCAACTAAATCTCTCCTTTGCTTGCTTTCATGAAGAGTTTTGGAAAAGATCCTGATTTCAGTTTTGAGCCAGGGACAAGCCCCATAGACAAATTTTCTACATTTCTCTCTTTGCACAGCTTGACAAAGGAAACTGTGTCCTAGGGACACAGCAAGCTAGTGTGATGTTCCACATCATGGGACTCCTTTTCACACTTCATTCATTCATGTTGAATAAGAAGAGGTAATTTTCAGACATTAAATTTAGATTAAGCCATGATTGGTAGTAAAACCAGCTTGATCTCGTTATAAATATGCCTTGATCGAAGTGAAAACAATTAGAAGATAAAATGATTCTTAAAAGTCTAAAGTTAAAGAGCACGCTGTAGTGGGAGACAGCAACCAGATAACGAGATATTAGGTTTCATGGACTGAAGAGGATTACACAAAATAAAGCAAACCTAATTTTTTAAGTGATCATTCCCTAAAACTGGGTCAGAAAATGTTGCCTCCCTTTGTGAGCAGTTATTAAAACCGAGAAAATCCTTCCTGATAAGAAAGTATTTAACAGGATTTCATAGGCGAGATAAGCACACCAGAAGACATTTAGTTGTAATTAGGAATGCTCATTGATTTACTCTATCCAAACAACCAAGGGCTGGTCAAGACTGTTCAAAATACTTGATAAATTCACAGAGATTTCCTAAGTATGTCGTTTCCCACATAATTTTATACGAGAAGAGCAGGATCTGAGGTGGACACAACCATCCCTGTAATAAACCCAGCAGCCTTTCTGCGCTCCTTTCACCAGTGTCAGGAGGCGAGGAGATGTTTGTGTTTCCAGGTTGCAGTTTGCTGCTGCTCCCTCAGGCGTGAGGATGAGCTCAACGAGGTCAGCCGGAACCGACTTGGATTGGTTTCACAAAGCCAGCATGAAGGAGGATGAAGTGTTCCTTCCAGGGAGATGAGAGGCAACACGCCCCTGATCAGAGCACTAATGCCTTTGGCTGTTTGTTTTCTAACTGTAGGGTTGGAAGCCTCCCTGCCAAGAGAGGCTGTGCAGTCTCCATCTTTGGAAGTTTTCAAGACCTAATAGGATAAAGCCCTGAGTAACCCACCTTGGTCTCACAACTGATGCTGCTTTTAGCAGGAGGTTTGACTACAGGACCCTTCAACCTGAGTTATTCTGTTATTTTCGTGCATTTTACACCCATCATCTTTGGCTCTCTTCAGATTTCAAACTGAGAAAGACTAGGCTTGAAAGTTCATTTGTGTAAAGCATGGCCAGAAAAGAAGTTGCGAGTTTAACTGCTTTGTAGGACTGAGACATATGACCCAGCCAGAAAGAGGTAAAAATCTCTGTACGACATGATAGCTCTGCAAAGGAAAATTATTAAAAGGCTGAGGAATTACAAGTCTTTTGAAATACATATCACAGGCCTATATGTGTTTGCAAAACAAACTGGAACTGCAAAATAACTACTTTTAAAGCACTACAGCCTCCAGTGTCCTGCATAACAAGGGCCAAGATGACTTTTGGGCACAGCCTCCCCTGGCTGCAAGGTTATATATCGTACAGTCTGAGCTGCTCCTTCATGTCTCCTTCAGACATCTCTCCAAACGTGTCACTTTTTTCCTTCATCAGTCTGAAGATGGCAGCCAGCTGCTCTCTCTGAACCCTGTCGAGAAGAAAAGGAGAAGTAGGAATAGCCAGTCCAGGAGCAATAACACCACGGAGTCAAATGAAACCCGGAGCCAAAGGCAGGTCGCTGTACAAACCTTACTGGCTGCAGGAAACCTGTCCGAGTGAGATAAGACAGAGATAGCCTCTGGTTCTCCTTCCTCCCCCTTCCCATCTATCCCATCATCCTGCACGTCTCTCTGCAGCTCCTTAAACGTGGAGATAAACCAGCCTGCTTTAACACCAGCTTTGGAGTTCCTTAGGGCTTATCTATGCTCAAACTTTCAAGATAACTCGACATGTGGAGTTTTATAAGACCGACATGTCCCAATTTAGCAGACTCCATAATGAACCTGGATTAAGATCCAACAGCACAGTGTGCTTTCCTTCTGTAATGAGAGGACGCAGACACAGAGTAATTCAGGAATAGCTATTAAATTTTAAATGTATATCCTAACTTAAAACTACAGAGCAGACTACCTCCCAGTGTGGCCATGACTTTAATCAGCCACTGGGAGATAAGATCACGGATAGGAATTTGCTTTGATTCGAGTTTGTCTGCCAATGTCAAATGGTGAGATGGACCCAGGTAGCCAGTCCAGCAGTGAGGTGGTCCCTGTATGGGCAGAGGCTGACCAGTGGACCACCTAGCTCCGATTTTTAATCCCTAGGCAGTCCCCTAGTAGATGATTAACACCCTTCTCCCCCTAGCAGAGAATATCCTGATTTTTCCCTACCCTGAACAACTTAACCACTGTACATCCCATGGAGATTGGTAACTGTGACAGGGCTTTATTTGGGGAGGGCAGCACAGGAGTGTCATTTGTTTGCAGGCAGCTCATGAACTGATGTACAAAAATCCTCTTTTAGGGCAAAATGAACGTGCACATGGCTCCAGGCAGGGCTGGCTGAGGGATGGAATGTTCCCACTGCCAGACTCCTACCTGACTGGGATCAGACTGCTCTATTGCCTAGCACGTCTCATTCCTGACTCTCCTGTGGGACATGAAAAGAACTAATGAGGATGTGGTGCTTTATGGCTATAACAAGGCAGATGTAGCTCCCGTTACTTCAAGGCTTGTTTTGTCCCTGCGTGAGTGTGAGGCCAGAACTCAGTGACAGCTCAGAGCACAGACCTGCCACAATCCCCAGCTCCTCCTGCTCATTCAGCACCCTTAGACCTCCTGTGAGCTAAAAACACAGAATCTGGCTTTTACTCCCACATGACCACCCTGTCAAGAGTCCTCTTTCCTGCCACAACCATCTTCCCACACAGGACTTGAAACCATTTAATTAATCCATTTAAATGCACACCACTGGATAACCTGGGGTAGTCTTCCTGCAAGGCCTGTATCAGCTGTTCCAGAAACAGAAGGGGCAGTAACAACTATTGACAGGCAAAACCAGGACACAATCTTTGCTTGAAAGAAAGGACAGCATCAACCCACCAGCAGTCACCACACCACGAACAAGATCAGTGGAAGAGAGTGAGGGATGAGCAGAGGAACCTTCTTCCTGTGCTCCTGAGCTCCTGCTCTGCATTTTCCCCTCTCCTGGGCTGAGCCCCAGCAGAAGCAGGAACAGCAGCCTGTCCTCTCAGCACTGCTGAAGAAAACAGGGCAGGGAAAAAGCAGATCCTGGCTAAAGCAAGTTCATTTGCCAGTTCTTTTCTGTTGCAATTAAAATGCAATGGTCTTATGGCCAAACATATCCTGATAATGATGTGGGATCTTTCGGTTATGGAAGCCTGAATTTGTCTGTCTGTTCTCTGATGTTTTTTTTCTCACAGGAAGAGCATCCAGCTGCCCTTTCCAGACGAGAGGAAGGGAAGCAGGGTCATTAGTGATCAATATTTTATTTTAGATCACCACCGGGCACCAGAGGGCACGTTGCCAGTCTGGTGTGGAGAAATTCAATACACAGCTTGGCCTCCTGTGTCTGCAGCACATCCCAGCTGGGAGTGCTCACACAGGTCTGCATCCCTCACTCCTTATTTCACAGACATCAGCGCTGCGGAAACCTCTCCAAAGGCCCATTTCCTTGTCTCCAAAATCAGGATCACAGACAATATTCACTCTCTTTTTTTGAAGCACAACATCAACGCATTTTGGCTCTCGCCTCGACTTTAAATATCATGACTGTGCATTTGGAAAACAGAAAAAAGAGCTGTTACTGCTGTTACTTCTCTGCACTCCATAATCTACTACAAAGGGACAGCAAAACAAAGATAAAGAGAGAAAAGAGCCTGGGAAGGAAGAGTAAGGCACCACAAACATGAAACTGTGTTTGAAGAGGAGCTTCTCCTATCAGAGGCAACCTTGCAAAACAGCTTTGTAGTGCTCCAGCTTGGTTTGGTTTTGGGTATTTTTTTGGATGAGTTCAGATCAAACATACCCCATTCACAAAGAGAATCATTGTGTCTTCTCGTAAATGCTGTCCTCAAAACTACTTGGATTTGGGAAGCCACACAGGATTTTACTGATTGCTGACAAAATAGATTAATTAAGGATTTTCAAAGAAGCTTAATTCTTTTTCATAGGCAATTACATTTGCATACTGAGCTCCCTTAGGCTATTTTTAGACATTTCAGTCCAAGACTCTTACAGTTAGCTGGAGGTTTGGGGCAGTGTTAGGTATGTTAGCGATCTGGGGTTTAGGAACTGCTAAGCACCCGTGTCCACAGCAGCTGAAATCCTGGGCAGAGCTCTGCATTGGGAATGTTGTTAATTGCTCTGCAGCCAAACAAGACCAGGATCCTGCTGCAATACTGGGTTGCTTCAGCAGAAAAGAAAGGAATATCCCTGATTTTCCCTCTGGTCATTTATGGGAATGTAATCATTTATGGGGTAAAAGTCACAGGAGGGCAGAATGTACCTCTAACCTAAAATCCAGATTTTCAACACAAATCTCTTGAGGAAGAAGTTACAAGCTGCTGGAGGCAGGGAGACCAAGCACAAACCGAATAAACTATTCAAAGGTTTATTGGACCAAACAAAGGCAATTTTTACAGATTCAAGCCACTAGAATTACAGTCCTTTGTATAAGAGCCACCATCAGATACAAAACAAACAAACAAAAAACAAACAAAAGTAAAAAATACCCAGACAGCCATTTGAGCTGAAGAAAAGAGTTTGACTTGCTGCCACTAGCAAAAATCTGGACTTAACTACCGACTTTGCTGGATGTACATATTGCCATGTAACTTAAACACAACGGATATAAGGCATTCTTTGCATAGTTGGGTGCTTGGGACACAGTCAGCCAGCCAGCACCGAGGGGACACAGCGGCTGTACCAGCGGGATGTTGAAGCAGAGGGTCCAGATGTGCTTAAATTCATATGCAAACCATTGAACACGCTTGCAGTTGTCGGCTGGGAAGGGGCAGCCCAGCCTCTTCTAAAGCTGAAGCCTCCTGCTGTTCTTTAAACGAGCCCTTTTATGAAGAATTTGCCAACCCCAGGCGCTGGAAAGGACAACTGTGTACAAGGTTTCAAGTATTGTCTGCATAGGAATTAAAAAGGGGGGGGGAAAAAGCAGCCTGTTGGGTTCCTGATATGTTTGCAGCGTTAGCCAAGAGGCAGTGACAGAGAAGCTTTGAAGGACACATCCCCACCCAGCCTGGTGTTTCTACAACGTCACTAGAGGACTCAGACCCTCTTCTCTCTCTCAAAAACCAGCTGGGTTTGATTTAAAACCGAGCATGTGCCCAGCCAAATTCATCTGCTCTGTGTGACAGAGCTGAGGGGCAACGCTGAGCTCTGGCTCCCGTGGACCAGCAAGAGAAGAGGGCACTGGAACAGCAAGCAGGCAGAGGAATGGGGAGTGTGCCTCTCCCAGGACAGCCACTATCTCATCCTGAGCCAGAGGGAACCCCTGATGCCACAGCTACCTCCTTGGGTCTCTCCTCTTGAGAACTGGAGCAGGGAAAAGTGAGGGTCCAGATATTAGCAGCAGCCAAAGTGTGGTCTCTCCACCGCAAGCGGAGCAGCTGAACTATCAAACTTCATCACTTCCTGAGCCTCCTGTCTACCTACAGAATCAGCTCTCTGCTAAAATAACCACAGAAGCAAGATTTGAGTCAGCCCAGCCATCGTCTGCCATCCCTCACGTGGACCCCACTTCGTCCCTCGGAGTAAAGCAGCTTTGTACAACATTGGAAATCACAGGCAGTTCCCACCCCCAGCAGTAAAGAGGAGTTTGGCCCCAGGATAAAACAACTCGAGAGTCTGGTACAAGGTCCCAGCTGGTCTGAGAGAAGAGCTATGGTTTGCCCGCCCCAGGAAAGGAACAACATAGATTGAATGGCCTAATACAAGTAACAAGCACAACTAATAGACTCGCTGCATATTTAGTGTTCACTTTGGGTTTTGTTTGGGGGAGAGGGAGGAAGGTTCTTCCCAGTCCCCCAAACACAACTCAAGTCACTGCTTGGGCCCAGCCCCAGTCCGTGGAGCCACACAACAGGATCTCCTCAAACTTGACAGGAGTTTTTGAAGAACTCAACTTCAGCCCAAGAGGGGATCCCAAGTTTTGAGGGTTTATGGATTTCTCTTATGGGTGTGTTTGGTTGGTTTTGGTATTTCTCTCAAGCCTTTAAAGATGCCAAGGGATGCCTTTAGGAGGAGGCTAGGGACAACTTCATATAGTCTTCAGGTCTGCAAAGAGAAAGAGGGAGAGAAATCATTTCAGTCATTCCACCCCTCAGGTTGGTTCATTATTATTCACACAAATGAGCAGGGGGAGCCCTCGGTGTGTGTGTTGGGGGGAAGGCAAGGCAGCTTCCCCCTCAGGGCAGGGCAAGTTGCTGTTCGCAAACCTCATGCCTCTAAGAAGGACTTTGCTTCATCAACTGCAGCAGGATAGTCGCAACCCAAACAGAAGTGCAAATCCTCTTGTCTGGCACCAGGCTAAGTTACAACCCTTCTGAGCTACTAATCAGAACTGGAGAAGCCAAACTAATTAACTCCAGGGGTTACTGCCTCACTGGCCTGTGCAGAGCCTCCTGGGGCTGCTGGCACCTTTGTCCAGCCCAGATTCCTCTTCCCACCTGTAGCCAGATGAGCCAGGAGCAAATGCTGCTTTCACAGGGCAGTGTGCCTGAACAGCTCGAGCTTTCTCAATCTTTCAGCAGATGAGTCTGTTCAAGGGAAGGAGGTGAAAACCCCAGACTCCCTGCAGGTCGCTTCCTTTCAATGGGAAGCTCTCCCAATGTCCCAGGGAAGGAGGGTGAGATGAGTAGATGTGTTTTATGTGTGGGGGCATCCAGGCATTCCCTCCAGGTCTTGTTAGCAGACCCAGGGGCTAAAAAGGTGGTCCCTTGTTCTCAGCTGGAACCTTCCAGACATTCTGCCCTTGGTGCCCCAGCATCTCTCATGGGTGAACCATCCACGTCAGGAAACACCTGGCAGAAGGCTGGACAGCTGCCCATGCACACAGAGACCTGCACTGGGGTACAGGGACAACACACAGCACCGACCCTACAAACACATACAGACACACCCCAGCCTCATTCCTCCTGGATTCAATAGGGTTCATGTCCATATCACCTGAGCCACATTTGAAAGTCCCCTACTCCTGCCAGCCACAGTGTGAGGGTGAGGAACAGCCTCATTTCTTCCTCACTCTTTTGCCAAGTCTTGCCTTCTCCAGCAGCCTTCTGACCTGGATCCCGGATGGGAGATGCCGGGGGAAGCATCACGTGGTACCGGGGTTGCTGCAATGATGCTGCCGAGGCTCAGTGGCCATCCCATCAGGACAAAGAAAGGAAATTTTCCAGAGTGGATAATCGCTCCGTGGGATTCGCAGCGCTGAGGAGCGGATCATCCCGCTCAAGTCACGCAAGCGTAATCAGATTTCACGTGTGAGGGCATAAGCTCGTTGCCATAGGGGCCCAGGAGGGGAGGTCCCCTCTAGCGTGCCACAGTTGGAGTGGGGAGGGATGGGGGACATCAGAGAGGGTGGATGAATCCCTCACAGGGATACTCATCTCCAGCACATGGCCAGGCTGACAGCTGGGGTGAGAAGATCTCAAAACCAGCATGACCCTAATGGAGGATGTCCATCAGAGCCAGAAATTCCCATCTGCACAACAGGGATACCCTTTCCTGCTCTTGGAGCAAGCTGTGAGGGGAATTGGACTGAAGAGCATGAGGCTGTCTGGGACATTGGGGCCACATAACCCCCCAGGCTGAGAAGCTCTGGCATTGCTGCCATGGAGCCTGAAAGTCTTAATTAGCTTGGGATGGAGGCTCAGAGATTTGAGCCACTGCTTATCCTTGGCTCTTCCCTCCTTTCCATTCTCCTTGGATCAGCATGCTTGCCCCCAGCAGCTCATCAATCAAACCAGGTTAGGGCCTTCTTTTGCCAGAAGCTGTATCATTTCTTCTGATAAAGATTATCTGGGTATCTCTGTTCTTGCCCAAGCCAATGGCCAAGTCACTGAATTGGTTGACTTGCCAGCTGGACATGGTTCTGTGCAAGGAACAGCTGGAGAACAAGGAGCCCAGACAAAAGCAGGTCCTGGAATATGAGGGCAGCTCAGGAACTGAAGGTCTCAAAGTAGCATGGAAACTGCGTGTCCCGGTGGCCTGAGGAGCATTCCCTCACTCCTGCTCAGCCACAGCATTGACACAAGGCTTCTTGCTTTTGAGAGCAGACAGCACCTCAGCTTTGAAAAACAGGGGTTGCTGGTGGCATTCCCATGTGTATTTATCTCTCATGTGTGCAAAAGTCCACAGCAGGTCAGGAAATCTGCAGCCCATTCATAGACTACGGCTTTCCAAAGGAGTCCTGACCCACTCTAAGGAGAGCCCAGGGCATCCTACTGTAACCATGTCTGGTAACTGCTTTTCAGGAGTAGTTTCACTCAAAAAGATGACTTTCAGAAGCACGGAGCATTCCCAGCTCCTTTCCCTGGCTCAGGACCTTGTCAGGACCATGAGTCCTCTGCTCTGAAATCATGGCAAGGAAGGTGAACAGCAACCTGGCTCCAGAATCTTCTCACTCCAAACTAGGATTGACCCTTGAGGATGAAGAGCAGGGAATGAAAGCCCTTAGTGCTGGGCAGACCTGGCAATGGGTGGTTGAGTTCTCCCCAGAAAGTTCACTCCCATCTCACTGCTGGCGATGGTCCCATCACCACCGTCCCTGTTTCTTTACCATGGGGACAGCTACCATCTCATTTCTGGTGGTCACTATAACCCAGTCTTGAGGTACTGCAGGAAGAATATGAGGAATGACACACTAAATTCAAGCTTTTTTGGTGGTCCCAAAAGTGTGAGCCAGTTGCTTCAGCCAATCAGTAAAACACAGAGAGGACTTAAATGCAGACCAGGGAGACAGAGCTTAGAAGAGAGAAGCATGATTGAGTGAGAGGCACCAAAAGGAGCTTCATCAACACAAATCTGAAATTCCTCCAGTGGGACAGAGAAGTTGAAAGGTGCACTGGGCTTTGGGAAATACCTACAGTGCCTCAAGGCTGCCAGAACCAGTGTGACCAGGGAGCACAAGTCCCCTTGCCTTTAGGACAGGGCTGGTGAGGAGTGGGAGTCAGTGGGATCAGGGGCTGTCATTGGGATCAGGGGGGTCCCAGCAGACCTTGCCCGCAGCTGTTTCAAGGCAGAAGCTTCCCACGTTTCCCAGCCAGAGCAGCAACAGCTGAAAAGGCCAGAGCACAGCCAGGAAGGTGGCTTGTGCTCCTGATCAGCTCATCCATCAGTCATGTGCCCATTCCCTTGCAACACTCCTGACCACCCCAGCCAACACCACAGCAGTGGGAAAAGCCACGGCCGGGCGGGGCTACGCTTTCCTCCATCACTCAGTGTTTGTTCTCCAGCTTGCTGAACACCAGTTTGCTCCCAGCCTGGTGAGATGCCCCAGTTCCCTGCGTTCCTGGGTCTCTCCCAGCTGCAGGGGAGCACAGGGCAGGCAGAGCAGGGCTCCCAGGGAGTTAGCAGGCAGAGAACAGCCAGCTGCCCATACTGCACAAGGTTAAGCAGAAGCAGATGAAGACAAGTCATGAGCGCTGGGTGAGGGAGACACAGAGAAGCAGCCACAAGCCAGCACAATTCAGGACCTGAGCCAAAAAAACCCCCAGGAGCTCAAGCAGAGTTGCTCTCTGAACTAAAATATCATACCAAGGCAGGGTCAGAGACTCACACCCTGCAAAGGCTACGGGGGAGTTTGCAAGGGTTTCCTCTCTGGGACAGGAGAGGAGGAGGTGAGGAAGGGGCTTCCTGGCCTCCCCTTCCCTGGCTTTCTGAGGGAGGCATCCTGAGTTACCCTGTTGTTAAAGCTTTTGGGGATTCATGACTCAATTATGACTATAAATAGGGCCAGGGCTCCAGTCCACTGACAGCTCATAGGTCAGAGGACGTTTTCCCGGGGATATGGAGGCAGGGAACAGCACCAGGCCACCAGCAGACTTCTGCCTCATCCAAGTGGAGCTGGGCACCTACAGAGTGAGCATGAGGGGGAGATCAGCATGGATCCCCAAATATACAGTGCCCTTTACTACAAGAGGCAGGTGGGAAGCAAACACACCTCATGCCCTGGGTGTTTGGCAGCTGAAAGCAACCTTGCCTGTGGCTGGTGCCATCCCCATGGCTGGTGGCCAGAGTGAAGCAGTGGCCACCCTGCCCTGCAGAGTCCCATAGCCCTGGGCTCTGCACCCCTTGCTGCTACTCCTCCTCCCTCAGCCCAGGATGACTATCGTGCTGCAGAAGATGACAAGCAAACAAATAATAACCCCTCCCCCCAAAAAAGCCCAAACTTACCAGCTTCCCTCATCCACAAGAAGCACCATGCTGGACAGGACAGGACAGGATAGGACAGCAAAGCACTGGGTGGGGGGAAGGTTAGCAGAAGACAGGGAGGAGAAAGAGGCCCAGACCCCATGCTGTAGGGAGAGGGGAGCAAGCAGGCAAGCCAGGGTTATGTGATGGCAATGCAGGGGGTGGACAGGGACAGATGCCAATGGACAGTTCTCCCGAAATGCAACCACCCCCAGCCCTGTCCACCCACCTATTTTTGGAGGGCCACTAGTGGAGTGGTTTGAAATAGGTCAAGGTCTGTCAACACAGTCATTACGCCCCTGCAGCTGCTTCCTGCCCTCGTGTGCTCCAGAGTTGTCATCACCAGCATTGTCTCATTCGAAATTCAAACTTCAGCACGGTCGTCCCTCAAGCCACAGCTGCATCCCACATTGATTCAGGATGCCTTGCAGAGCAGGGAAAGGTCTCTCCTCTCTGCCATTCCCTAGAACCAGGGTCTACCCAGGACACCGTGCCTTGCTGAAATTCTGGGGTTCAAGCCCAGTTTTTTTCAGTGCCTCATCACCAAGAAGCTCTCTGAACCCAGCTGGGGAGGAGGCAGGTTTCCATTGCTTAATTTCCACCAAGAAAAGGGCTGAGCTTCGTATTTACAGCCATCCAATTTCCCTTGCATGAATTCCAATTTGCAGTTGAGCCCTAGGCTTAAACCCAGTCTGTATTCAAACAGTGTCACCTCAACCCATCTGTGGCTGGCCAGGAGGTGAGAGAAGAGCATTGAGAGGCAGGAGGAGAGTTTGCTCCTTGAAAGGGTCACCTGCCTGTGGGAACTGAGCCCATTAGCCAGGGAAACTGGGCAGCTATCCCTATCTTCCCTGTATGCTTCCAGAGGCTGACAGTGGTCTGGGGGATCTCCTGCTCCACCCTGCCAACAGCAGAGCATGTCTGAGCAGTTTGGTGCCATTCATCAGACCCTGATCGGGGGGTCTGCCATGGCGCAGCTTCTGGCTCTTCACCCCCACCTCTTCCTCAATCCCAGGCACAGGACAGAGAGGAGAGATCTTTCTAGAACCTCTCAGGTGGGATCTGCTCTCCTTTCTCCTGCCCACACACCTAGCCAAGAGTGACAAGGAGAAAGCACACACAGCTCAACCCCTTGACATCACTGGGGCCAACCAAGGTTTGGCTGGGACCTGTTTTGCCTCATGGAAAGAGAGAACTGAAAGCAGAGGCCCAGGGGGGGCCATTTCTCCGATTGTTTTCTCTTTTATTATGAGTGGAGCCTTGTTGCAGCCATCAAGGCTCAGCAGAGTCCTGACCATACTCATTTCTAACAGAAAAAATCCCCACTAACCTCTTTCTACCTTAAGGGAGGTTTGAAGAGCATCTGGCAGAGACCACTCCAAGCCATCCATGAGAAACAAGCCCTGAAGGCATTTCTGGGGAGCTCTTCCTCCCTTCTCCACAGGAGCTGCCCTGCCAGAGCAGTAACACCCCTCAGGCAGCCAGGCTGTGTCTCACACCCACAGCTCAGCCCTGTCTGAGCAGGGGCAGCTGCACCACCACGGCTCACATTTCCTGAGCTACAGCTTTGCACCGTGGCAGCTACAGCTGGCAACAAGTGGCCAAAAGCCTCAGGTGCAGAAGAGAAGGATTTGGGAATAAGCTGTGCTGGCTGGACCAAGGACTGCATCCTTCCCCTGCACTCTTCCCCTTCCTGCCCAGACTGTTTTCCTCCCCCAGGGGGGCAAAGGCTACGTGCTTCTGTTCTAGAAGGACTGGTGACCCACCAGGTGTGATCAAGCACAGCCACCAGCCCAGCAGATGTATTTGCCAACAGGATTTACTGTCCTCCTCCCTTAGTGAGCACTCTAATTTTTAAAGCTGAAGTCACCAGAAGCAGGAAGTTGCATCACTCAGTAAAGGTCACATTCCTTCCCCTTTTAGTCCAGATTTAGCACCAGTTGGAAGCCACAAGACTCAAGTGAATTGTAGGCAGGACAACCACAACTTCTGCAGGGACACAGGTTACAGCAGAAGTGCTTTTTTTGCTTAAATAACCAAATGTATTGCATGACAGTACTCTCCTGTCTGAAGTCCTACAGCTCCTCCTGGAACAGGCGAGGAATATTTTTCATGGCATCTCCAAAATCAAGGAGTCCCAAAATTCAGACTTGTGAACTACACAGGTAGCCTCTGAGGACCCACTTTCATTTTTGGGATGTTGCTTTACCAGCTGCTTCCCATGGGAACCTGTTGGTTCCTGGGAAAACTGGAGGAGTGACAGGGCTAAAAGCGAACACTAAACCTGTCTCAGCTTTGATAACACACCTTAGGACTGAGCACCCACTCAGCAGCAGCCCCAATTTCCCAAATCAGTACAAAGAAGTGGTTGTAGGATGTCCAGCTTCAGGCATCCAGGATGGAAGAGGTGAGCACCCAAACGTGAGAGGCCCCATTCCCCTTGGAGTGCTCATGGGAAGTGAGATGGAGGCAGAGGGGAGCGGACTCATTAATCTGTTATGAGGAGGGAAGGGCAGGGGGTGGGGAGGGAGGTGGGACAGGCAACCAACTGCAGCTCAGAACAACCCCTCCCCTGGAAAATAACCCGAAAGCAAAATAACCCAAGACACGAGCAGGTGTTATCAGTGGTACCACTACCTCTAAGCAGCAGCGTGTCCTTACCAAACAGATTTGCAAGAATGTTTGTGGCCGAGGACCTAAGGTACTTGCTACAGAGATGTGAGATCAGAGGTCAGCTCAATCCTGCAACATAAAGGTGGCAAACCCGGGTCACAGCAGGTCAGCAGCACGGTCGGGGCGCATGGAGTGGGGGCAGAGGGATGGAAGGACAAGGAGAAGGATGCAGGACAAGGCTGAGCCGCTGTGCTCAGCTCGCCCAGCTTACCTGGCAGCAGCCCTGCCCCCTTGCACCACCTGCGAGGCCTGCAATGAAAAGCTGCTGATGCCGCAGTGAAGATTTGAGGGGGGAAAAGTAAGCCAGCAACAAAGCAAGACAAAAAAAAATTCACAAAGCTGCCTTAAAGAAATGAACAACACAAATACGGAAGAGAAGAAAATAAAGGAGCAGTAGGAAAAACACGTCTGCCAACGGCCCTCAGTGGGGAAGGCTGCTGAGAGCCTCCGAGGGACACGGAGCCCCGACACTGTCCGTCAGTTCCAGGTGCACTGTCCTGCCCTGGGGCTGCTCCAGACAGACAAGAGCAGAGGTGCCTGAGCAGTGCTGTGTGCCCAGGACAGGTCCATGACCCCCTGGAGCCTGTTCTACAGTCCTGAGTACAAAACCCCCATCCCACCGCTGTCCTTAGGCAGTGTCCCCTCAGTGTCCCCAGGTGACAACAAGGGCATGTTTTGCCACACAGGAACCAGCCTAAGGCCCTGCAGGACTCCAGGCCCTGAAAACCTGAGCAGTGATTGCTCAGCTGCTTTGGATGGAGCTGCTGGTGCAAAGGGTTTGAATTTGCCAGCTGCAGGTAGAGCTTTGCATTGGTGTTTGGCAGGATCCTGAAAAGCAAATCCCATCGAGCCCCATGGGTGTCCCTGGCATTCACTCAGTTCATCCCACCACCACCCTTCCCAAGTGAAAAATACAGTGACACTCACAGCCCTGCTCAGCTCAGGGTGGGGGCTTCAGGCACAACAAAGATACATGGAAAAGAAGAAAGCAAACATTTTTTCCTGATGCCACCAATGCAGAATCAACCCCGTGCCAGAGGAAACCAGAGCTCATTTCTGTTGCTGACCCCAGAGCAGGGCAGGTCTCTGGATTTACTCTGCCTACCACCATGCCCTACTCATACCACTGAGATAAACCTCAGCCAGCCCAGCTGGTGACATCACAAAGATGCTGCCCAAGGGCCTCAAGGCAAGGTTTGCCAGCAGGAGATGCCTGAGCCAGGGGTGAGCTGTGATCCCCCCACCCATGCCTTCCCTGCTGTGCTCAAGTTTCTGCTTGGTTCTTTACACCAGGCCAGCTGTGGTGGTATTTAGACCACAATTTGACAGGCAAGGGGTGACAAATGCCCCTAAATCACTCTCTGCAAACCTCTGGGTGGAGAATTGGGTCCCACAGCCCTCGGGACAGCAGTGGAGAGAACACCATCTCCCAGGCTTGTTGAGCCACCAGTGGGAAGTCAATTCCCTCACCCTCAGGGAAGGGGTGTGAGCTGCAGGCACTTGTAAGGGAGCAGCCTGCCACAGAGCCCTCAGCTGTGGAAAATCTGGGGAATCTCGAGCCAGAAATCTTGTTTTAAATGACAGGAAAGGTTTGAGCTTTCTTCATGCAGGGCTCAGGAGGACACTTCAGCAAAAAGTGCAAGATGGGCAATTCTCCATCTCTACCCGGCCCGCTACTTGGTAAATCCCCACCATGTCCAGCTGAGGAGACAGCCCTGAGGATGGACACTTCCAGTGTCAGCCCCATCTCAGTGAGCTCTAAAACGTCGCACTCCCTCACTTTGCTCCAGTATTTCTGAGCTGTGCCCATGTCCTTGACTGGGAGGCCATCCACAGGGCCAAGGGAGGGAAGTAACCAGAGATCAGATCCTCAACAGATAGGTATCAACACAGAACTAATGGGATCAGGGCAAATACACCAGCTGCATCCACTGGGAAATTTAGTCTAAGCATCCAGAGGAGCTCCAAAGGTATTTAGGGCCACAGTGCCTCCATCTCCTAAATCAGTGTGACTTTATTTGTTCTTGTGTCTTTCTGGGTGGGAGAGTTCTGGAACTCCAAAGCAATGAGATGCTGAGGGCAGTGTGGGGAGAGAGGTGTGAGCACACCCAGCTTGCTCCAAGAGCATGTCAGCCAGGTGGGCTTGGGCAAGAAGAAGAAGGAAGCTCAACTTACCTTTGTTCTTCCTCTAGCTCTTCTTTGGACATCATTGACTTGTACTGGTTTCCCCTCAGCTTTCCAGGACTGTATTTAAAAGAAAATGTCTCATCTGCAGCTGGAGAGGGGAGAGGGGAGACAAAAAAAGAGCAAGAAATCTGTGAACCAAAGACCTCCCGAGAGCCACAACCAACAGCAGTGGGGTTGTTCCCTTGGGGTGCTCTCTGACCTCTGCTCCTGCACCCCAAATGCTCTGGCCACCCCAGCACAGCTCCTGAGTCAGCTCCAATCTCCAGAAAGCCTGGGCAGGATCGGGGAAGAGGTGTGGATCCCAGAGGAGAGCCAAGGTGCTGCCGGCCAGAGGATGGCAGGAGCCAGGCTACAGCCAGCCAGCACTGCAAACAGCGCGGACTGCTGAGAGCGAGCAGCCTGCTGGGAGCAGATCCCAGTAAATCCTACAGCACAGGAACCATATGCTGTTGTTCTCCCTGGATTCAAAGCCTTGCAGGCCCATCTTGGCTTATCAAGGCATGTTAATCCTGCCCTGATTAACTCACAGCATTTTCCGCTTCTCCTCTCCAGACCTGCATTCCTTCTCCCTCCCTCCCTCTCCTCGTCCAGGGGCCCTTTCCCAAGTTTGGGGCTCATGGATGGTGTCCCAGGCCATGCAAACCTGCAGTTCTCCTGCAGCCCTTGACAAAGCTTGTGAAAAGAAGAAGATGCCACCTGGCAAATCCCAGGGCTGCAAACAGCACTGAGCCACGGCAGCCCCAGGAGCACCAACACAGCTGGGTCCAAGTCCCTCTGTCACCAGACCTGAAGAGGAAACCAAGGTCTCCTCCTGGGTGCTCTCCCACCTGGCTTGCCAGCCTCAGCCCTGTGCTAATTAGAGCACCAAAGCTCACAGACTCTGAGCCAAAGCCGATCCTTTTCCAATCGGATTTTGTTCGAGCACTATTTGCTTTTAAAAACCTCTGCCGTGCTTTATCTTCCTACAGATGGGTGAAAACAACAGGAGGGGAGGTCAATCCAAGAGGCGGCCCAGGAGGAGCTGCTGCTTTGGATAGTCGCCCTTGTGGGTTATCCGTGGGCTGCTTATCTGAGAGCTTTTATCTCCCAAGGACTGCAGGGCTTGGCTGCTTCACATCCAACCATCCAGCACTGCTGTTTCCACATTCCCAGAAACATCTGCTGCTTCCCCCGACCCTCAGAGCCCTGGGGATGCTTCCAAGGGGTGCACAAAAGGAAGATGTTACTTCATCATCCACATGGCCCTGAAAAATTGCACATTGTCCACAAACCCATATCCAGGATGATACCTACCAGCTCCAGCAGGACCCCTGAAGGGATGAAACCCCCCTGGCAGGAGAGAAAGCCCCGCCTTGTACACAACACATGGATGGATCCTCTGTCCCCAGCAACATAGGAAGCCCCTTCCCATCCTCTCCACTGCTATTGTGGCCATATTCATGATTGTCTCTCCTCCTCCACCTGCCCAAATGAAAAACCCCTCACAGCCCCTCCCCTCCCTTCCTCACACCCAGGGTTCAGCATCAGCAGCTTCCCTCTCTTTTCCAATCAATACTGACTGCCCTTAAGGATTTTTCTCCATGTGTCCAATGCCTTGATTTCAGGATTTCTCCAACCCCAAGCTCGTGCCCACATTCAGCTGCTGCCAGACCCTCATAAAAGGCAAGTCAAAGCCTCATTCTGTGGGTGGGGAAACCAGAGATCTCAGCAACAAGCAGTGCAAGGCTTCATGGGGAGATGCTGGAGTGACCATGCCCGGGAGTGGGATGGGAATTTCACAGAGAGCTCCTCCCTGCTAATGCCCACATTTCCTCACTTCCTTACATCTCCAGGTTCCTGATCTTGGGGAGCTTCCCTGGGAAGTCCTGGTGGGTTACTGCTCAGTTACTGATCCAGAGTGTTTCTCTAAACCTTAAATGCCATCGGGGCTCCCAGGGGATGCAAACCCTTTATCGTCACAACTGTGTGAACACAAGCAGCCCAAAGCTGTGGTCTGCAGCCCCAAATATTCAGCTTGGCCATATTCCACTTCCCTTGGTGGGAAACCCTCTCCATGGGCAAACAAACAAACCTGGTCAGCTGGAAACAAGCAGTAATGCTGCAGCTTATCAGGACTTTGGGTGACCATAAAAGTGCATGGAAAGAAAATTCAGCTGGCTGCTGCTTTGGGAGATATTAGGAGAAAGAAACAAAAAAAAAAAAAAAAAAAGAGGGTGTAACATCCTGTTCCTGATGTTACTGCAGAGCAGGAGCTGTTCATTACCTTTGTAAAGTTCCACTGATTTCAAGGACAGTTACGATTGTTTCCCTCACGTGGTTTTCAGCAAAATCAAGTGAGATTTGGGATTTAGACTGGCCCAAAAAGAGTAGTTTAGTTGCCACCTCACCAAAATAATAAGGGAGGAGGGAGGCAAGGAAGGTCCCCATCTCCCTGCCCATATGGTGTGATTGAAAAAAAGAGACAGTGTGTGGCTTTGGAAACCTCTGGCTGTTTTTAGAGCTCAGGAACTTTCTTTGCAGATCGAAAACAAACTTCAGGAAACACACAGAAAAGGGGAGGCTGGGTTTTCATGTAGACAGGGAAAACACTACAGGAATAGGAGGTGACCTACTTACTGAGAGCCTCCATGAGTTCATATTGAAGAAAACATTTGTCTTTCATCTCTGTGCCCTTGCCTTGCCAGTGCTGTGACCCTGAGCTGGCAGGGTGAGAGCAGCCCCAAGAGTGCACCCCTCCCCTGAACATGCTTGTTCTGGCATGATCCACATGTTGTCCCTGCCAGCTCCCTGCCCAAAGTGGAGGGAAGGCTGCTCCCATGGTTTTGGTCACAGGGCAGCATCCTGAGCTGGTGACAGATGCCTGCAGGATCCCCACACGCCCCAGGGGAATCTCTGCTGGTGGGTTAAGTGGGGCCAGGACACGCAGGAGACGGGGAAGGAGAGAGCAGGGCTGATCCCAGCAAAGTCAGGGCACTGCTGGCATTCCCAGCTGCATCCTGCTGTCTCCTCACCAGGCTGGGCCATCCCTTTGCCCAGCCCCACTAAAAAACACTTCAGAAATGGTGTGAATAATTCAGGAGAGGAGTCAGGGGCTGCCTGCAGGACGTGTTTAGGGAGGACACAGTGCTAGCCAGGACTCACAGCCAGGGGCCATCATCTTCTCCTGATCCCAAGTCACAGCCACTTCCCAACAATGCCCTGTGCTGCCAGGGCAGCCCTGGAACAGAGCTGAACCCACAGAGGCAGACACTGGCAGAGCAGCATTACTGAGCACCCATTTGCCAGGATACCCCCATGAATCCTCAAACCAGACCTCCCACAGCCCCCCACGATGACATCCCCAACCCCCAGTGCTGCGAGGAAGCCTAGAGGGGTGGAATGAGGGTATTTTGGGAGGCCCGTCTCCGAAGGCGCTTCCCCCACCTCGCAGGAATGGCACCAGGATTAAAATCTGATTCTCTGTGGCATTAGGCATAATCCATCCTCCCCCAAGATGGGGGATTGCCACACAGCACCTTCAAACAGCCAGGCAGAAAGTGGGGCAGGGAAGGGAGAACACCCCAAGGCCTCCTGCTGCCCCAGCTACCCCAAGCCGGGACTCCTGGGGACAGCCCAGCATCTCCAGGGCTGCCCAGGGGAGCAGAGTCCCCTTCAGACACACATTCCTGCTCGGCACCATCTGTTTTATTTTCTTAGGAGTGCAGCAGTTGTCACCCCAATTAGTCAATTAATCATTTTCCAATCAACTAATTGGCTAATCAGTTAAACGTGGCTCTGACTAAAGCCCCTGGAGATTGTCCTGGATGCAAGCAAGGAGCTTTTGGAGCAGCTGCATCACAAAGCTACCCCATGGCAAACAGCCCAAGGGCAGCTGGGGAAGGGGTAGGAATTTCCTCAGCATTTTCTGGAGGAAGGAGACCATCCCCAAGCACTCAGACCTGTCCATAATCTCCCTGCAGAGTTCCAGCTTGCTTGGCACTCACCCTCCTCATCCTCCGGCTCTCTCACCACCAGCTTCTCGTTTTCTGAGTCCACCTCTTCCTCCTGGAGGAGTTAAAAACAGAGCAGCCATGAGGAGAAGGTGCTGTGCTGAATAACCCGTGCTGGGTTGGGGCAGGGCTGGGATGCAGAGCCTGGACACCCTGTGGGAGGGCTGGGCACCCCTTCCCTGCTTCCTCCATGGAACAGGACAAAAGGATGCTCGCTAGTGAGTGAGGTTTATTCATCTGCTTTCCTCTCACTAGTCAGTCACAGGGATCTGGCCCACCCAAAGCTGTGAAATGCGAGTGCCTCCCCATAACTGAAGAGATTAAGGTTTTTAAGAAGAGCCTTGTGCCTGAGCACCCTCCTCCCAGCTGCACCCCCACCACCCCTCCTGCCCAGGGATGGGCAGGGGACTGAGCCAAGAGCCATGGGGACGTCTGTGTGCCCCCAAGCCAGGGTTGGACAGACTGTCCTGGCATTAGGAAAATGTGGATCCCCAGCCAAAGCCCCCCTGCAGCCACGGGCCCAGCAGCTGCTCTGAAGCACAGGGACATTCACCAGCCAGGCCCAGTGGTTGAAGGCAGTACCGGGGAGTTGTGCTGGGACCCCTCCAGGAGCCATCCACAGCTGGTATCTGGAGCACAGGTGGGAGCAGCAACAGCACATTTTGGGATTTTTTTTAAATGCAAAGCAATTTTGGAAGTTTTGGGGTTCCCTTCTACAAGGTACAACGCACTTCATGAAGCCCAGATTCCTTGTCCTGTGCAGAAACTCCAAGCAGGGAGAAAGGGGAGCACTCCAGCTCTGGAGATAAGACAAGGACACATGGCAGACCCCCTGCATGAGTGATTTCCTCTGGCACAGCCCTGTGCTCCAGCTGCAAACCCCTGTGAGCCGAGCCCAGGGGTCACCAGCACCTCGGGGTGTCTTCCTGCATCCCTGGCCCCATGCATCCCATGGGCTGGCAAAAGGGCAAAGCCTTGGCAGAGAGGGGAGGAGGAGCATGGAGGGAGGCTGCCAAGCCCCACATCATCAAGGGACACATGGGAAGAGCTGGGGTGAAGGAGACCCAAGGGGAATGACGCTGACCCAAGAGGGACCATGCACAGAGTTGAGTGCTGGCCTTGCAGTGCAGAGCTTTGGAGGAGCTGCTGGAGCACAGCCCCAGCCCAGAACTGGGTTAGTTTGTCATCGGGGAGGAATGTGCATTATTCACAGCCACTTGGCTTCCTCTGGCCACTCTGTTCCCCAGAAGGAGATGCCACCGGGACCCCCCACCCGCTGCAGCCACGGCTATTTTGGGCCACACTTCCAAACATGGGCACTTCCCGCTGGACACCCGGACTTCCCCTGAGGATGGCTGAGGAGGCACCCAAAGGAGTGGCCTCAGGGAGGGGATACTCAGCTCTGGTGACTCGGCCACAAGCCCAGGGCAGTAGTTCCCCATCACATCCATCTCTCCCTGAGAGCTGGGACATCCCCTGGGAGACCCAACCCTCTGGGAGCAGACACAAGGAGGGGGATTTTAGCCTCTTCCTTGCCTGGGCATTAGGAACTGAGCATTTAACAATGAGAGCAAGCAGGAAATTTGGGTGACAAACCTCCAAGGAAGGAAAATATGTCTGCCCCAACACAGAGGAAGAGGCACTTGACAGGAGCAGAGAGGGAACAGCCAGGGATGCCAGGCTGGCAGGCAACAGCAGTGTGCCAGGGCCGCCTGGGCACCCCTGCTCATGGCAGCCAGAAGCTCCCTGCAGCACAACACTTTTCTGCTTGGATGGCTTGGAGGCAGATGCCAGCACCTCCCTTCCCCCTGTGCTGTGGCCCCAGACTCCACATCCCTGTCCCTCTGCCTTCCTGGGGCTGCTCCCTCCCGCAGCCATCGTGGTCCAGCTGCCTCCGAGGGACCCCCCCTCACTGACCCCCATCCCCAGAGCATCGCTCCTTCCACCTCCAAGAAGTACACCTGCACCTGGAACACCATTTCTTTCTGTTTTAAATGGACTGAGTCATTAAGAGGCCACCCAACCCCACCAGGGGAGAAGAGCAGGCAAGCTTTGCCCCTCTCCCCCTGGCCACTGCCACCCTGGGACAATGTTCCACCCCCACTGCGTGCTGTGCCACCCTCCCCAGGCTGGCTCTCCCTCCCACGCACCTCTGCATGGCTGGAAAGTGCTGTGTGGCCACACGTGTCCTCTGCTTGTCCTGTGTGCCCGAGGCTGGATCCAGGCGAGGCACCCAACGGTGGTATCTGGAAAAGGGCAAAAGCTTTGAGCACAAACACCCCCAGATCTCTGGATGTGGCCAAAAGCCCACCTTGCCCCATGCCCGAGCCTGCGCTGCCTCTGATCCATGTGCCAAGCCATGGCACGGCTGCTGGAGTGAGGAACACCAGAGAGCTCCAGTGCCCAGCCCTGGAGCCAGGGTTTGGGGCTCGTGAGCTGCTCTCTGCGGCAGCCCCAGCCCGTGGGATGGCACCGGAGCAAGGAGCCATCAGCAGAGGGGGACTGGCTCTGCCAGCGCCAGGCTGGGCTGCCCGTGTGTCCTGGCAGGGCTGGAGGCAGCGTCCCGGGATGCTGATGCAGCAGATCAGGACTAGCAGGAAGGGAGAGGACATGCTCGGTTTGTTAATGCTCTGCCAGCTGCCTTCTCCATCCCAGGGAAACACCCCCTGGAAACATCCCCAACAATCCTGGGGCTGGGGCTTCCCTGCCCTCTCGGCCCCACAGCAGCTGCGGGTGGCCTCGACCCCCGTGCACAGCCAGCTTTCCCTGCCCAAAACCTGTTCGGCTGAAGGTTTCCCTGCTGTGTCTGGAGGGCTGTGGAGGAGGATACGCGTGGGCTGGGAGCAGGGACACCGTGTCCCTTGGCCTTGTAGCGAAATACCAGCGACGGTCTGGGAGCAGCCTCTGGGCTGGCTGGAAATGGCAGCAGGGACAAAGCCCAGCCTCAAGCCTGGCTGTGCCCACAGCCCCTGCGAGCCAGAGAGGAGGGGAGAGCCCTCTCTGCCTGGAGCAGCCCCGAATTTCAGAGCTCTCAGCCCTGCCGTGGCCGGTGGGTGCTGCTGTCCCGGCTTCCTCGCAGCCGCGGGATATTCCGAGAGGAGGGCAGCGCCCTGCAGCCAAAACAGGGAGGGGAAAGGCGTTGGGACAACACTGGGAGACACCAAAGAGGACGCCGTGGCACCCCAGTGCTCTTCAGTGGGAAGCACAGCCCAGGGGGAATACAGCGAGACAGTTTTGAGCAGCTGGGAGTGAGGGAAGGAACAGCTGGAGAAGGAAGGACCTGAGTGCTCTGTCCAACAGCCCACAAACCAGCATCCCTCCGGTGCGCAGCGGCCACGAAAACCTCCCCGCAGGAAAAAAAAAAGGCGAGAAGCAGCACTGCAGGAAGCCGTGCACGTCATTATCCGGGAGCATCTGGAGGAGACTTGACACGGGCCGCCCCAGCAGCTGCTGCGGCGAACAAAGATCTCATTGCCGAGCCGAAGGGACGCGTTGGGCGGCAGCTGCCCGGCCCCGGGGCCACGCAGGGCTGGGAACGCTCCCGGCCCGCTCCTGCCCGCGGGCGGCACGGAGCCAGCCCAGCCCGCAGCGCATCCCGTGCCCCGGTACATCTGAATCGGACCTGGGCACAGCTCGCCCGGGGCTCCTGAAAGCCCAGGGTTAAAATCCAGCAAGTCAACCACCTTAAATAACAAGGCAGCGATCCATCTGCCGCGGCGTTTGGCAGCTCCTGGCTGCGGAGCCGAAGCATTTGTTGGATCATCACAAACGTGCTGCTGCCCTTTAGCTCCATGGCCACGAGCGAGATGCCCGTGCGTGAGGCTGACTCTGTCAGCAGGGTTTGGACCAAAGCAGAGCGAGGAGAAGGCTTCAGGGACATTCTGGACACAGCCAGCACTGACCATGGACAGCCCTGAGTCTCCCAGGGGAGGATGGCTCAGATAGAGGAGCTTGGCATCGTGACCCCAAAATGCCCCCTCATGGCTCTGCCACCTCTGAACCCTCTCCCAGCCTATGGGAGATGGGAGCCTGGCTTCCCACCACAGCGTCATCTGGTTTTCAGCTCACTTCTGGCCATTTCCTCCCCACTTCCTCCACCCCCGGTGCAAACTCCTCTGAGGAATGGGCTTCTTTCTCAGAAAGGACGAGACTTTGGGGGTGGTATGTCCCTCACCCTTTCTTCAGCTGAAGGAGCAGCCCTGGTACCTATGGCCAGGTTGGGGCCAGATAAGTGCCCTGCTTCAGCTTTGGGAAAAGGGAAGATCCCAGGCTGCAAAGCAAGAGGAGAAAATTATCTTGGATTAAACTCCTGGGCCCTGTGTGTTGCCATTTATGGCTGCACTTTCTGCTCCAAGCCTGATGCAAGACATTGCAAGAGGGAAAGAAAGCAGACAGGAGAGAGCCAGCCAGAGAAAGAGACAAGCCAGGAGAAAAGGGGAATGAAGAAACCTTTACAAAAAGACTAAATAATAACAATGTTGGGCAGAGTTTAGCAGAGCAAAGCAGCTGCTCTGTCGGCAGCTCCCCTTCACCCTCCACTGGGGCTCTCCATCCTCCCGCCAGCCAGAGAAGCAGCTGCTACACGACAAGAGCAGTTTTGCAGCCCTGGTGATGCTCCTGCCAGCTCTGGGGTGCCTGGAGAGGATGTGCCTCCTGGGGAGATGGCATTTTGCAGGTCTGAGACCCCCATAGGGTGGGACTGTCTGCTCCTGCCACTTCCCCTGTCACCGCTACGGGTGAGGACAAGCCACAGAGTGGGCAGAGCATTTCTGAAGCTCTGGGACCATCCAGCCCTTGATGAGGATCAGGCAGTGCCAGGGCTGATGAGAAAACACTGGTGTGTCCCCCAGCAGGGTGCAGAGCCCAGCTCAGCAGCACCCATCCCTGCAGGCACCACCACATCCCAGCGTGCCTCCCCCAGGATCGCATCCAGCCGGCTCATTCCCCTTCTGCTACAGCCTCTGGGAAGCAAACACCACACAGCAGCACATCCCTGGCTGCCCAGGTGGGCTGGATGGCATCCTTGGGAGCAGTGGCAGGCAAAGCTGGCCCTCACCTGGCAGCCCTTCACACAGGTGGGCACGTCAGGAGGCAAAGAGTCCTCGTGGCTTCTGCTCCAGCAGTGCCCCAGTGCTGGCACAGCTCCCAGGGCTTTACCCAGCCCAGCAGGACCTGGGCAACAGCCCAACCTCCTGGACCCGTGCAGGGGACACGACACAGACCCCAGTGCCACCATGCCCCACACCACGTCCCAGCAGCAGCCCCGTGGCTGGCACTCGGGGGGGGCACGACACGTGCCCAGGCTCCCCGGGGGTGTGACACACGTCCTGTCTCACTTCCCAGTTTCCAGCCACCCCAAGAGATGATGCATTTGTCCTTGGCACAGGCTGCTCCGGGTGAGAGCTGGGCACATCTGAGCAGTCAGGCATCTGGGTGGGGAGCCCTGCATACCCCGGCAGTGCTGCTGCCAAGGCTGTGACGAGGGGTAGCACATCACCACATCCCTCCCCAGTGCCCTGTGGGACGGCGGAGCTCCTGTCCCAGCCCGCTGGCAGTGCAGACACAGCCTGAACAGCTGCCAATTACAGCCAGACTTAATTAGACACCCTCTCCCCTCCGGCACAGGGAGGGCAGGCAGGAGGTATTAGAGGGAAATGGTGACTTGTTAAATGTAAAGAGGGCTCCTGGTGGGAGCGGGGTGGTTTGTGCTGCCTGGTGTGTGCAGAGGCACCGGGAGCCCCCAGGGAGGCACAGATTGGGTGGGGGGCACAGGGGAAATGCACCAGGAGCTTGGCAGAAGGAACAGATGGAGCCTTTGTGCCTCTGCTATGCAGGTGACAGCCCCACGAGCTGCCCTGCCCAGGCAGGGTTTGTTGTCCCCTCTCCCCACTGTCACCCACTTGCCGCTGGTCCGTTTGAAGCCCTCAGCTGGCAATTAACCCTTGGCCAACCAGCCAGGCTGCCGTGCCCTGGCACTGCCCACTCAGCCTCCCCATCTCCAGAGCATTTTGGCCAGGACGGCATCCCGGCAGTGGCTCTGGCCCAACCCCGCCCGGTCCCTGCCACCTGCCACTTCCAGGACAGAATGGCTCATTAGAGAGCTGGAGTTTGTGACCGTTTCTCACAAGAACCACGCTCCGCAGCTCCAGCGCCGCTGCCGTTCCCACCCAGCAGCTTTTCATTAGGGGATTGCTTTGACAGCACTGCCTCATCCGTTAACGAGCTGGGGATGGGGATGAGAACAGACAACGACAGACTAATTAAGTTTTCTCAGTGATGGGAGCCAGCAGAGACAACGGGAACCACTACCAGCAGTTAAGGGAAACAAGCACTCCCGAGCTCCTTTTCCTGCTCTGCCACTGGTTCAGTTTGTAGCCCTGAGCACGATGCTGCAATGAACTGGTCACTGCAGAGAAGGGCAGGGAGGCTTCAGTTGTAGTGATTTTACCATCCTTGCAGGGGATGGAAGCAGGAGGGAGGCTGGGACACGCAGCTGCCCGAGCAGACCCCAGTTGGCACAGGCAGGGAGCTGGGAAGGAGGAGGCAGCGGGACGCACGGCTCCAGCCCGTCATTAACACACCGAGGCTGCTGTCCCTGGGCGGGTTCATCCATCAGCATTTTGGTCGAGTGGTTTAATGGCTGCGGGGAATCCGAGCCAGCCTGGCACAGTGCGTGCTAAGCAAACAGGGGGGAAAGAAAATAAGGAAAGAAAATAAATAAGGAAGCAAGCTCTCCGTGTGCCGAGCACAGCGCTCTGCTTGCTGATGTGCTGAGAAGCCCTGAGCCTGCAGGAGCCAGCAGCGGGACAGGGCCTGGAGCCTCGTCTGCTGAGTCACATCAGGGGACTGCAGCTCTCGGCCGAGCCAAGACGGGCTGGAAAGGGAATGATTCCATCAGCAGCCGCCTGCAAAGCGCTCCCTGCTCTGTCCAGGGCCAGCCCCATCCCTGCCTGTTACATCTGCTGGGCTTGGGTCTGAGTGGTGCTGGAGGAGAAGAAGGATGAAGCAACTTTGAGAATGCCCGTGAGGAGCAAAACCAGGGAATCCAGGGAGACTCTGCAGAGCTGTGGATGGTCTCTCCCAGTCTGCCCACAGGACCACCCTTTGGATCAGCAGACCGGGCACTGCCACACGTGTGTGGTGCCTGCTGGAAGCGCACGTAGTCCCTCGGCCGTGCCACCCAGCCCCGGGGCCGGCCAGCCCGGCCAGGCAGCGCTGGCAGCCGCGGGGTCATGGGCGGGCCACAGCTCCCAAACACTTACTCATCAGAGAGAAGCATCGCTCCCCCTCCCACTGCTCCCCACCACCACCCACATCACACGTGCCTGGTCCCTGTCCTTCCTAAAGGGATGCTGCTCAGGCCCAGGGTGACTTGTTCTGCCTTGCTCCCACAGTGAGGGAACGATTTCCCAGGAGGAAAAGCTGGCCAGGACCTTACTCAGCTCCAGTGCCCCCTTTGCTGCAAGAAGGGCTGAGGGCAGTGAGGGGACCCAGTCCCACAGAGCCCAGCTGGGCTTCTGGAGGACACAGAACTCCCCATTTCTTGAGGAAGAACTCATTCCAGGCACAAAAAACCCTGTTACTGCACCTGTGCCGAGTGGGGATAAAGGACCTGAGACCTTCTCTGAACACAACAAGCACTGCAGCAGTGCCTGTTCAAAGAAATCAGGGCTGAAGAGCAGCCAGAGGGGAGGAAAACATTCCCAAGACCTGAGGTAGCCGCAGAGGAACCTGTGGGCTCTGGCAGCTCTGGATCCGGCCGTCTGTCCCGATGGGTGCTGCACCTGCCCAGAGAGCAGCTCCAGCTTTGTGGCCAACTTCGGTGCTGAGCTGGCCCAGCCAGGACCCAGCTGGCTAATGGTGGCCCAGGAGCTCTCCAGAGATCCTGGTACTCAAAGGCACCAATAAATCACACGACAGAGAAACAGATGTGGTTTCCAGGACGCTGGGACAAGGGATGGGACTGCTCAAGAGCTGTACCCAGGGCCAAGGGGCACCGGGAAGGGGAGAGGGAGAGCTCTGAGGCTCAGAAACCACGAGGGGAGGTGCTGAGGAGCACAGGGAGGCAGAGCCACATCCCAGCCCCGAGAGCAGGTCAGGGCTCACCCGTGGGTGTTGCAGAGCATCACAGCGCAGAGCAGGGTGTGCAAGCCCCCGGGACCTGCCCAAGGCCATCCAGTGAGTCAGTGGAGATGCTTTCCAAGGCGAGGGCTGTCTACGCACTGCTCGGCAGCCTGGATACAGTTGCTGAGGATTACAAATGCTGCTAATAATAGCCAGGAGACGACTGGGCCCCAGCCCTGCGAGCCCCGGCCCAAACACGTTGCCGGCACACGGCGACGCTCCCGCTTTCCCGAGCCACCCCAGCACTCCTTCTCTGTCTTTGGACAAGGGGCCACATGGGAGAAAACCACCAAGGCAGGGACTTCAGGCACCTCAGGTTGTCACCGACTCCCATCCAGGCTGGGCAAGAGCAGAACAAGATCTTCCCATGGACATTGGGTCACCCTTTTATTTTTAAACAAGATCCGGTGGAAGAGGAGGATTTACCGGGCGTTTATAGGCACCGCTGCCGCCCCCAGCCCCCCCAGTTCAGCCAGGGGTCAGAGCTTGGGGCCGGTATCCTGCTGGGGCTGGGAAGGAGTGGGGCGGTCTCTTCCCTGGGGCAGGCAGGGACAGCGCAGGGAACCCGCGCTGGCACGGGGACAGCTCGCTGTAACCCACAGAAAAGGGATGCGGACGGGAAGAACAAACACACGCACATACCCCAGCACCTGGATAAGCCCTTGGGGAAAGGAAAAGGTTCCCAGGGGTTAGATGTGCACACAGGAGAGGCTCGCACTGACATACGCTTCTCTTCCCTTAAATCTTCACTTTCTTGATTATTTTTAGGAGCATTCCTTAGG